>CM036769.1:3955000-4357500 GCA_020796225.1 Arion vulgaris
GGTTCAACCGCCCGTGCTGAGCTGAGATAGGTCTTCACAAGCTACTTATCTGTAACATCTTCGGTTCAACCGCCCGTGCTGAGCTGAGATAGGTCTTCACAAGCTACTTATCTGTAACATCTTCGGTTCAACCGCCCGTGCTGTGACGGGGACCGCAAGGGAAACAAAGCATAGTACCACTGCGATCTTCAAGGCGTGTATAAAGAGGCGACTGCTGTAGGGGCCTAGGGAAGCTAACCTAGTAAATAAAAAGCGTGGTAGAAATTGGATATGTTGGTCTACTTCTTCTTCATCTTTTTCACCATTTACTTCTTTATAGAAGCATGAGGGAGGGGAAGAGGCGTAGTGATCTTGTGTGTGTTTGTTTTAAGGCACTTTGTAAGCTGATATTCATTTTCGTAAGGCTGTTCTTGATGCCGTCGCTCCATCTTTAGCGTGGTCGTAGGCGCATATCTGGCACAACGTACAATCGCTCATAGGCTAAGATCCCATATAAATCACACAGAGTGGTTAACAAGTTGTTGATATGGAAGAAGAAGAAGATTTTTGTATCGCTTTAACATACGAGACTGCACAATCTACATATCTATATCATCTTCATGTCCCGTCTAACACATACGTCTTCAAACTTCTTTCGTGGTTATACTGCTTGTTACCGGTTTGTTGCCCAGCGATGTCTTTTTCACCTTTCAACTTCCAACGGAGCACAGGTCTTCAACAAACTTCTTCCAGCTCTTCCTCTCTCTTGCCATCCCTTCCAGTTCTATCCATGTTTTACCTATCCTTTTAATATCAGCCTCCAGCTCTCTTCTCCAGATCTGTCTAGGCCTACCCTACTCCTCTTTCTCTGAGGGTTCCAAAACATTGCCTGTCTTGCAATGCCTCCGGTCGGTCTTCTCAATGTGTATTCTATCCATCGCCAGCGTCTCTTCCTGAGCTCTTTCTCCACTGGTATCTGTTTAGTTCTTTCTCCACTGGTATCTGCTTAGTTCTTTCTCTGTGTTCCTTGTTCGTAATCTTGTCTTATCTCAGTATCTCTATTCTACGTAACCATCCATTTATGAAGGTCTGTAGTTTTATGGTGGTTTCTTTTGTTGTCCTCTATGTTTCCGAGTCATAGAACAGCACTGACTTGACATTTGATTGTAAGATTAGATCCCAGTGTTGTGGTTTTCTGTTTTTGTTTTGAGCTGTTCAACAAGACAGAAAGCGGTCAATTACAAACGGCAAACACTGAGTATTTTATTAAACTTATATACCCGCCTGCTCAGCGTGTTCGTAGAGCATTGGACGAAGGGTGTCAAGCCACCTGTCAGTGCGGTTCAATTCCGCTGGGTGGCAGAAAAGACACAGGTTCCACCAGATTTACGGTGTTCGTGGCACCGAACCGAAGGGTTACGATGTCCATGGCACCGAGCCGAAGGGTTACGATGTCCATGGCACCGAGTCGAAGGGTTACGATGTCCATGGCACCGAACCGAAGGGTTACGATGTCCATGGCACCGAACCGAAGGGTTACGATGTCCATGGCACCGAGTCGAAGGGTTACGATCGATGTCCATGGCACCGAACCGAAGGGTTACGATGTCCATGGCACCGAGTCGAAGGGTTACAATGTCCATGGCACCGAGTCGAAGGGTTACGATGTCCATGGCACCGAGTCGAAGGGTTACGATGTCCATGGCACTGAGTCGAAGGGTTACGACGTCCATGGTACCAAGTCGAAGAGCTGAAAGCTCAAATGCTTCTGGATCGGAAAAAACAATTAAACTTATATTTCACAGTTCAGACGGTTCAACTTCATGCATGAATGACTCAACAACAGAATCGTTTACAAATATACATCGATGTGGTTCGTATGGGAGTCAGACAGGCAATCTATTGATATCTATAGATCTGGTGAGAAACTGGGGATGTGCTTTGGCACGATTGACATTGCACATTATTTATGTAGTTATCGTTAAGATGCTTAGCAACATAGCTTTGTTATAGAGTTTGTTACGGTATGTTTGTATGGAGATGTTATCATTATAATCATTGTCGTCATGATCATCAACATTGTCATTGTCAGCATCTTCGTCATCATCATGGTCATTGTCAACATCATCATAGTCATCATTGTCATCATAGTCATCATTGTCATCATAGTCATCATTGTCATCATAGTCATCATCGTCATCATAGTCATCATCGTCATCATTGGCATCATTGTCATCATTGTCATCATTGTTATCATTGTCATCATTGTCATCATTGTCATCATAGTCATCAATGTCATCATTATCATCATTGTCAACATCATCATCATCATAGTCATCATTGTCAACATCATCATCATTATCATCATTGTCAACAGCAACATCATCATAGTCATCATTATCATCATTGTCCTCATTATCATCATGGTCATTGTCAATATCATCATCACCATAGTCATCATTATCATCATTGTCACCATCGTCATCAAAATTTCGTCATCGTCATTATCATCAGGTATCATCATCAGTATCATCATCATCATCACCATTATCATTATAGTCATCGTCATCATCATCAGGTATCATTATCAGTATCATCATCATTGTCAGCATCAGCATCATCATGGTTGTCATCATATTTATCAGCATCGTTGTCATCATCATCATCATCATCATAACCATCATTGTCTTCATCGTAATCATCATCATCATTATAACCATCGTCATCATCATCAGGTGCCGTCCAGTTTGGCTGGGGACAGTCAAACGTTGACGGAGAGCAAACCCAGTAAACGCTGGTTGAAATCGAACACGTCACCGAAGGATAAGCACCAGAGCTCTAAATGGTATTGGAGATTGTGAACGTACACCCGTTCTTGGTGTTAGGCTGTTTATATATCACAATTAGAATGATAAAAACGGCCGTAAAAGAACGATCGCGAGAGAGAGACAGAGAGAGAGAGAGAGAGAGAGAGAGACAGAGAGAGACAGAAAGAGAGAAAGTGGTGCAGTTCATCTCCGTATCAAATGGTCGACTACATTGGACCTACAACACTCCCTGTCTTTTACTTTGGTGTTGCGTATCTATGTTAACTCTTTCGCTCCGTAATATCCCCCACGCATTTATATTGTAATGCATACCAAAAATAGCTAATAGAATGGCTTTAATAATAATAATTCCTCTCGTACTACGTTACATAGGGCCTGCAAGTAATTTTCCATACCGCTCTATCCTGGGCAACTCGCTCAATCTCCTCCATGGAACTGAGACCGATATTTCTTGCCTCTCTCAGCAAAGTTCGTTTCAAGGTCTCCTTAGGTCATCCTCTCTTTCTTGAACTCTCTACATCCCACTTCAGTGCCTGCTTTGATATTCGTTGATCATTTCTCCTCAAGGTGTGTCCAACATATCTCCATCTTCTCCTTCGTATAACAGTTGTCACTAGTGGTTGACCAGATATTTTTCTGATTTCATTACTTCTGATTTCGCTCCATTTTATATTCATTATTTTTCGCAGACATCTATTTTCAAATGCATTCAACTTGCTTTCATATATCTTTAGTCATTTTCCAACTCTCGCTGTCATATGTTAGGATTGATACAGAATTTGATTTGAAAATGTGTAATTTAGTTTTAATGCTATATATACTGACGTTGCGTCCTCTTAAAAAAAAAAATAACTTCTAGCCAGTATATCAGCTAGACAAGAGGCAATGAATGACATACTCAAAAGAGAAGATGGAAATGGCTCGGACATGTTATAAGAATGAGACAAGAAATGCCTGCAAGGGTAGCCCTCACTTGGACACCAGAAGGAAGAGAAAGAAAGGCAGACCACGGACAACATGGAGGCGCATGATGGAAGAGGAACTGGATACCGCATCTCTGACGTGGGGCTCTGCGCTGAAGGTTGCACGGGACAGGAGAGCATGGAAAGTCCTTTCTGAAACCCCATGTGTCACTAGGCATGACGGGATTAAGTAAGTAAGTATATCAGCTAGGCAGGGCGAAAGAGTTAATGTTATACGTAAAAGAACATCTCGTTGTTAGTTTACTACGTGCAATTATAGAAGACCAGATTCGCATAAAACTTGCCCGTGTGGTGACGGGACCCGCAAGGGAAGCAAAGAATAGTACCACTGTGACCTACAAGGCATATCGTAAGAGGCGACTGATATAGGCCATAGGAATGCTACCCTAGTAAATAAACAGCAGCGCAGAAATCGGATGTGCTGGACTACTTGTAGGAGCATACATGGCACAACGTACAATCGCTCTTATGCTCAGATCACATACAATTCAAACTGAGTAGTCGATATGGAGCGTTCGAAAAAGAAGCATAAAACTGTTTTATCAAAAAGTCATTTCCCAGGGATGAGGGTGGGGGGCACTTGCGCCCTTCCCTTAACGTGAATGTGAACTTAGTCATGCAATTCATAAAAGAACAACAGATTAAATGGTTGTATTTCCATGAATGTCCATGCTGCACTACAACAGTGCAGTAAGTCATCAGAATATCGTTCTCAGTAGTCCCACGTTCTGGTCGCATTATCATCATCATCATCATCAGGTGCCGTGCCGGCTGGCGTAGGCAATCATGGATCTCCACAATTCTCTGTCTCTGGCGTTTGCTATCACCTGACAAGAATGCCCTGGTATCGCCTACCACAGAGAGCCACACAGAAAAAGTATAATGAGTACAAAACATGAGGAAGACCACGCAAAGATGGAGCGACGGCATCAAGAACAGCCTTACGAAAATGAATATCCGCTTTCAAAGTACATTAAGTCAAGCACACACAAGATCACTACGTCCCCCGCCCCTCCACGCTTCTATAAAGAAGTAAATAGTGGAAGAGAAGAAGAAGCCTATGCCTTTCAACTTAACATCATCTCATCCCTTGGTAATATCATGCGATTCTGACCAAAACAAAAATGGGTGCCGGCTAGCGTAGGCGATCATGAATCTCCTCAAATCTCTGTCTCTGGTGTTTGCTATCATCTCAGATGTTGACGCTGTGGAAAGGTACACAGAACTAAAAATTAAAGTTATTATGAATTCTCCACACACACACACACGCACCCACACACGCACCCACACACGTATACACACACGCACACACACTAACACACACACACATCCCCTATTAGCTGTAATATTGATTCAACGAATAATGAATTTGAGTTATTAGTTATCCCTTCCCACCAATTTTCATATCCGCTGTCTCCATCTCTCCGGCTTGTCTCAGCTGACGCCCCAGGCCAAGCTGAATGCTATCCAGGGTGACAGAAAAGGCTTCTATCTGCTCTTGATAACTGCATAAATTACCGGACCGAGTCTCCACCAGGACCATGAGCAGTAAACACAGATCACGTGGGCAGAATAATCCATTTTATCATGAGTGGTAAGGTTCCTCTCTTTCTTGACCTGGTCGTCCCTTATTACACAAAAATTACAGACATAAATCAGGACATTGGTTTTAAAGTTCGACGGGGGAGTTATGTGTTTATGTCACTCCTTCACTATCTCTTTCTTTTTTTAATTACACTCTTCTTCTTTTTCTCTTTTTCTCCTCGTTCGCCCGCTATGATTTGCAGGTGTAGTCTGTCTGATTTCTGCGTGAAGGCTTGCTTTCCTATCATCTGTGTCACCCGCCATTCAAGCGAGCCTTCTCCGACTTCAGAGATTTACCTCTCTCTCTCTCCTCTCTCTTCTTTCTCTTTCCCCTCTTCCGCTCTCTCTTTCCTCTCTGTTTCTCTCCGCTTTCCCTCTAGCTCCCCTCTATATCTCCTATCTCTACCTCTTCTACTTTCTCTCTCTTTTCTCTTTCATCTCTCAACGCTCTCTCCCTAATCTCTCGTCCCTCCCTTTTTCTCTTTATCCTCTCTCCTCTCTCTTGTCCCTTTCTCTCCCCTCACTTTTTCCCTTCTTGTTCTCTCCCTCTTTCTCCCCTCTCTTTCCCTGCTCTTTTTCATCTCTCTCTTTCGTCTCTCTCCACTTCTCTATATCTTATGTTCTTCCTCTTTCCCTCTTTTTCTCCCCTCTCTCTTTCCCCCCTCTCTTCCCTCTCCTTTCTCTTTCTATCTCTATTTTTCTCCTAACATTTTAGTCTTAAGTTTCCATACAGAAGGATCACAAACAGGACAGATCTCACTTAATAATATGTACGTTTCGGTCAGTTTCGAGCGACTAAAGTGTTCTGTGAGGGTTGAGATCAGAGCACCATTTTTAGACTCCGAACCCACCACATAACACTTTATAATCACATGAACAGAATTCAACCACAACACACTCCAGAGTACCAGTTGTGTGCACATCATCATGAAACCGTTCACCACCATCTCTTCAGGTGCCAAGCACTAGATGATGTCAGGAAGATCCTCCTTCCTCCAAGGCCAGATAAATGGAACACATTATACGGAACAAAAGAACAACTTACAAACACATGCAGGGAACTACTACTGGCTTGTAGTTAGATTGGGGACAATCAAAGGCTAGCGAAGCAAACCGTACACAAAACTGGACGGTAGGCAAACCAAGTAGTCAAAAAAGGACTGGTAACCTGGACAGACGACGCTCAACAACCCGGGAGCGTAGATCGTCTAAGGGTAGCTACCCTAAAGAAAATAGCAACCTGCTGCCTTGCAAGTCGGTTGGGGACAGCAAAAGGCTGACGGAGAGCGAACCCAGTAAACGCTGGTTGAAATCGGACATATCGCCGAAGGACAAGCAACAGAGCTTCACATGGTACTGAAGATTTTGACGTAACATTACGTTCTTGGCAAAGACTGTTTATATATCACAATATGAGTTATCAAAATGGACAAAAAGAACGATAGAGAGAGAGAGAGAGAGAAATACATGCAGATACCATTACATAGCATTGGGCCAAAGGGCAAGAGCTCAAGCGCCGCTGGATCATTGAAGAAGAAGAAGAAGTGAGGGTTGTCTCCGACGTTCAATATATAAAGAGTTCTAAGAACCAAAGAAGAAGCATCTGAACCCCAAATCAACATGATAAGTAGACAGATGTATGCCGCGTCATGAAAAACAGTTGTCTAACACTCAAATTGAACCACTACTCTTATTTCCCTCGGTGTCTATCGTCCTATCCATAGAGACGAGCGTTTGAGTTGCAGTACTCGCCTGACTCTCGGAAACTGTTCAGTTCACGCCCCCATGACAGGCATTTAGATTTTATTCCCCATTGATCTCTAAACTTAGTGTAGGTGAGATCAAGTGTACAGTCTTATGGGAGACGAACGATAAAAGGTAGGTTAATTAGAACACGGGAAAGAACACTTAGCAGTTGAAAATCAATGAGTGCGATAAAACCACCGCACGGCAAAAATGTATTCTCTTCACCTTCGTTTTAAGTATCCGTTTCTAGCAGCGCCGATAGCGAAGTTGATAATTCGATTAGCTAATAACGCAGTTATTTACTGATTTTTGCGTGAAGGTTTGCTATCGTAATTAGCCGATCCCTCATACCCTTCATCCCCATCACATTGTGGCGAATCTTACTTTGATTTTAGAGGTATTTGTAGCTTAGATCCTCAAGTAAATGATCAGGATTTAGGATCAATTTCCACAATAAAAGTGAGATTTTTTCCAACCTAATATTTCCAAATATGAGAGTCTCTCATATTGAACAAGTCTTCTCTGAGTACACCGGAGAAACACTAAGAGGTAGAGGCATCCTGTGTTATGTTGTCCACATAACCCACCGTGCGTCGATGGTCAAAGGAAATACAGACCTAACGCCCTATTCCCCAAAATGTAAGATAAGGAGGCGTAGCTGTTTCGACAATTAAATAAATCGTGAGGACGGAGATCCCACATCCGTGTTCAAGTTGAGCATCAAATAGAATCATTGGCAGACCAAAATATAGAAGATCAGACAGGAAAGCCGCTGCCTGACCAAAATTCATTAGAAAGATTTAAAAATAAAATTCCTAAAAAATAGTTTCATTATCTTCTAAATTTAATCGAGGACCCTCGCCAGTGCTACGAAGTTCGTGCAGTACCGCTGAGATCTTCCTGTGTAAGATAGAAATCGGAGCACACATGGTTACTCATTGAAGTGCAATGATGATGTCTATCAATCAATCAATCAATCAATCAGAAAAAAGCAATCAACTACATAAATATTAACAAATCTAAGCTGCTCATGTAAAGACAAGCACAAAATTGAATTGAGTGGAAAATGTTGTCTCTTTGCCTGATATGCCATTGGGAGACACGAGAACTGATGAAGAAGTCAATGAATAATTCAACAACAGCCATGCAAACATGTCACCATGAACACTTCTTCCTCTTCTTCTTTGCGTTCGTTCTTTACGACCAATTTGAATCACTCTTTGTGATATGTTTGATCTTTTCCAAGAACGTGTATACGTTGCACATTGGTTTGGTAGGCCCCTAAACGCATACACTTTTACACGTTTAGGACATGTGCATCCGATTTCATCCAAACTTACTTAGTCGCCTCTTACGACATGCGTGGCAGGTAACAATGGTTCTATTTTTCACACTCCAAATGTGGGCCCCGGTAACTACTCGAGCGACCATGAACACAAAAAGGACATTGTGCAGCATAAGTTCTCACCCAGCATGAAGCTATCAGGGCTGCACAGATTAAATCCTGCTCAGACTGTGCAGTGTTCATGTCAGACAGAATTACAGACTCCAGAGCACATCCTGCAGTCATGTCCATCATACATACACCAACGAAACGAAACATGGCTTCATGAACGAAGTTTACAGAGCAAGAGCTACGGGAAACTCTCGAAGAACTCCAACTGACATGCAGCTTCATATAGGCAACCCATCTCATGATTTAGACGAGCATACGAAACCGAACGCAAAGAAGAAGCTATCAGTGCCCAAACTTGGACGATGACATCAAACGATAGAAGAAAACTAGTCATGACAGCGATGAAGTGTTCCCACGGAATGCTAGGAGTCTTAGACATGAAGTGATCAGGAAATGAGTGTGTACAACATCAGTACTAAACTTCATCAAGAAACAACAAATTAAACTGTTCGGTTACATTCGCAGATTAGACAGTGCACATCAAACGAGCAATATTACTCCGATGCAGGGGATACACATCAAACGAGCAATATTACTCCGATGCAGGGGATACACCTCAAACGAGCAATATTACTCCGATGCAGGGGATACACCTCAAACGAGCAATATTACTCCGATGCAGGGGATACACCTCAAAAGAGCAATATTACTCCGATGCAGGGATACACAGCAAAGGCCGTTCACTAAAAAGGTGGTCCTTGGAAATAACAGAGGCGGTGAAAAACACTAGTTATGAAGCGCACACAAAAGCTGGTTTAAGAAATCATTTCTTATCCTGACACTCTGAGGTAAAACAGGATTAAAGAAAAGAAGAAAAGAAGAAAAGGATAAGGGGATTAACATGCAGTTTTGCAAATTGCTTATTTAGCTTTTGAATCAATCGATTTCATAGTTCTAGTACTTGAGATAGGAACATGGGTGCTTAGTCTCACTCAGCAGTTGTCATAGTGTATTCAGTAGTGCGTCTCAAATGGCATTGCTACTCAGATACAGCGGGTACATCTAAAGTTGGAGAAGGCATGCCTGTATATCGGGGGACACTGAAAATGAGGAAAACAGGTATTCACGCAAAACCAAGTCAAAAGTGCATACTATGCGTCTTGACTATATCTGATTTCATAGCGAGCGAGCGCAAGAAGAAGAAGACGATACAGTGGATACAAGACAACAGATTAGCATCCTTGAATGTTTGAGAACCCTCGCTGTAGAACGTACAATCTTCCAAGGAACAATCTAAATATTTGCGTATAATGCGACATAAAAGTTGAACAAAAGTCATTTTTCGGACTTGGGATGAGAAAGGAAGGTTTAGAACACGTTGTAACAACCGGTAAAATCTAGGAGAGACGAGACAGAGGAAGACAGAGAGAGAGAGAAAAATTTTTGGATGGCCTGACGTCAAAGCACGGAAGAGGGTTAGCAACTGCGATGATAACAAACACCAGAAACAGAATTGTGGAGATCCGTGATCGCCTAGGCCAGCCGGCACGGCACCTGATGATGATGCGACAGACATTCAGAACGTGGGACTTCTGCGAACCATTTTCTGCTGACTCACTGCACTGTTGTAGTGCAGCATGGACATTCTTTGTGTGGACACTAATATGAAAATTATTTCCTTGTCCAAATAGATTAGAGCGCGACTCCATGCAGGAAACTTGGGTTCAACCACGCTAAAGCTAATGAAATTTTTCTGTTGGGTCCATAAAGAAAAATCATAACCTGAACAGTTTTGCGGCGACTGCACAAGCCAAGCCCCCCAGCTCCCCACTCCCTCATCCCCGTCCTATGACTGAAATGAAAATGGTGGACATGACCTCTACAAGACTTAGTCATCAACCCGCAGTAAATGAGTCTTCTTCTCCTTCCAACGCTCCATATCGACCACTTGTTAACCACTCTGTGCGATTTGTATGTTATCTGAGCCTAAGCGCGATTGTACGTTGTGCCAGTTATGCGACTAGATTTATGCCAGCATATTCGATTTCTGCTACACTTTTTATTTACTTGGGTGACTTCCCTAAGTCCTACATCAGTCGCCTCTTACGACATGCCTTGTAGGTCGCGGTGTTCCTATTCTTTGCTTTCCTTGCAGACCCCACACCACACGAGCGAAAAAATGATTCGTCAATTTTCTAGGCACCACTTATACGTTCAGCAGTGTGTCGTTGTTGTCCTATATCGTCTTAAAATCCGGTATTACAGCCTGTAACGACAGTTTCTATGTTGGTTGTTTTGTTACTCTGAGAATTTGGTTTGTAAAGATCGCCTATTATCTAGGCATAGATTACCTCCAACTTCGTTCGGATAAGGCTAGAGTTCGATGCCTGAAGGTTCCGGAGTATTACAGAATAATTACTTTAATGTCCACACAAATTCGATTTTTAAGTGTAAAGTTTCATTCGTCAGTTTCATCAAAGTGGGCGGAGCTGTGGATTGTGTGAATGACATACTGACGACAGACCTCAACCTTGCCTGGGGACGAGATTCTAGAAAGCTGACACTAGAGGGCGCGATAAAAATAAACATTGCGTAATATTAACTATTTAAATCATGAATGACATCATGATTGCAAACTTAAAATTGGTAGCGTCATAAACCATTTCTGTCTTTTTTTTGTTTCTTTCGAATTTCATTTTTTTTTTAGGGGTCAGTCTTTGATTTCGACCCTCAGTTTTTGGGAAATTCTGATGATGATGATGATGATTATGTACTTCCACTTCTTTTTCTTTTATCATTATCATCATCATCATCATCATTAGCATAATCATCTTCATCATCATCATCATCATCATCATCATCATCATCATCATTAGCATAATCATCTTCATCATCATCATCATCATCATTAGCATCATCATCATCATCATCATCATCATTAGCATAATCATCATCATTATCATCACCATCATTATCATCATCATCATCATCATCATAGCCGTCGTCATCATCATCATCATCATCATCATCATCATCATCATCACTATCATCATCATCATCATCTTCACCATCATCACTATACTCATCATCATCATCACTATTATCCTCTTTACCATCATCATCATCATCATCATCATCATCCTCTTTACCATCATTATCATCATCATCATCCTCTTTACCATCATTATTATCATCATCATCCTCTTTACCATTATCGTCATCATCATCATCGTCATCAGTTACCGTCCCTGAATCGAAGGTTGCCTGTAATATACCTCCAACATCGTCATATATCTTATCTTTATGATGTGCTCTGCCAGACTGTAAGTTGTCCACCTATTGATGTTTTCCTCTCACTTGTCTCCCATTCTTCCTCTTGCTCATCCTCCTTCAACTTTCATTCTATCATATCTTTTTTAAGTCAACGAAATATTTTATTTATTTGATTTTTATTTCTTGTATTAATCCTCTCTTAATTTTTCCTTTTTTTTATACAGGGTGTTCAAGATAAAAGCAGCCTCGTCAAGGGAGTAAAACTGGCATATGTTTATGAAAATAAGGTTCAATTGTGACGTAGTATAGGTCAAGTGAGCGAGTATGTTTGTGATGGTGTGTAATTGTAGTGCTGGAAGGGGCGATGAATAAATGTGGCGAAAGGATGAGCTGGTCAGAACCGGTTTAAATAGTAAATAGACAAAACGCAATGTGTATCTGGCACCTTTTGATATGTCTATGGAGCTACTTTTATCTTGAACACCCTGTGCATTCTTTATTTGTCTGTTTTTCTTTTTCGTGAGCTACAACCTATTCTTCTGTATATCCACATGCTCGTGTGCTGCCATGGCTCGCAAGGGGAGCAAAGAATAGTAACACTGCGACCTTCAGGGTATGTCGTAAGAGGCGACTGCGGTAGGGGCCTAGGGAAGCTGTCCTAGTAAATAAAAAACGTCGCGGAAATAGGATGTGCTGGCCTACTTGTAGGAGCATAACTGACTCAATGTACACACGCTCTTGGGCTCAGATCACATACAAATCACAAAGAATGGTTTAACACGCGATCGATATGGACCGTTGGAAGAAGAAGAAGAATATCCACATATCAAATGTCTTAATTCTGTTTTCTAAATTCTTGTTAAATGTCCATGTTTCTGAACCATAAACAAATACTTTCTTTTATACAAGTTTTATTTTAATACCTCAATTTCGTGGTTGATATTTTTGCTTTAGGCAACAGCCACCAATACAAAAAAGGCAATTAAATTTGTCCCATAGACGGGGTATGAAAAGAGTGGAACCAGCAGGAGATCACCCATTATTGAAGGGCCCCATTCACTGGTGTCATTTTATGACAGCCTTTCTTGATAGTTAAAACAAGTTCTTACAGTCAGTCAGTCGGTGTGTTGGTGATAGTGATGTGTGATACATCTCTATCGTTGAGGGATGATTTTTCCTCTACCTTTCTGCACCAGAGCCGCGGCAGCGTAGTTGCTAGTGAACTCGCTTCACAAGACTGGTGGTACGGGCTCAACTCCCGTAGTGGGTGTGAAATTTTTCCGGACCGTGGCAGCTCTCAGGTCGACCCAGCCTCAATTGGGTACTAGACATGCTCTGGGAAAGTAAAGGCGGCCGGCGTGATGCTGACCACATCACCCATCGTGTGCCGACGGTCAATGAAAAATACAGGCCTAACACTGTATTGCCCTATATACCACGAGGTATGAAAGGGTTCCTTTACTTTACTTTTTTCTGCAGGGTTGATAAATCTTCTTCCTCTTCTTCTTCTTTTGTCATCACACTGTTACCGTTTCCAAATGTCGTGCTTTTCTGTTTTTGTCTTGCGCTGTTCTGGTGGCTTGGGTGACTGTTATTTTTACTCTTTGACAGGATTCTGATATTCTGTCAGAAAAGCAAACATAACTACATGTATCAACCAAGCTACTAGAACAACGCAAGAAAAAAACCCCCAGATAGCCACGACATTGGGCAACAATCCGGTAACATTGTAATGACAAAAGAAAAAGAAGAAGAAAATGATTAGAGATAGTAACTTGCTAACATCCTGATTAGACAAGTTGTATGGAAAGTGGAGAGTTTAGGCATATCTTCCTCTGTCATGCTCTAACATATTCTGTCCCTACAGTGTTTGAATTTCTGCATGATATCTTCTACTTTATTCCTTGCATGCCCCCGTGTGGTCCCGGGACCCTCAAAGGAAGCAAATAATAGTACCACTGAGACCTTCAATGCATGCTATAAGAATCGACTGAGGTAGGATGGCCTAGGGAAGCTACCATAATAACTAAAAAAGCGTCGCAGAAATCGGATGTTCTGACCTACTTGTAGACGCATAACTGGCACAACGTATAATCGCTCTTAGGTTTATATCACATACAAATCACATAGAGTGGTTAACAAGTGGTTGATATCACATACAAATCACATAGAGTGGTTAACAAGTGGTTGATATCACATACAAATCACATAGAGTGGTTAACAAGTGGTTGATATCACTAGCACATCCAATTTCTGCGACGTTTTTTATTTACTAGGGCAGCTTCCATTGGCTCCTACCTCAGTCAACTCTTACGACATGCCTTGTAGTTACTATTCTTTGCTCCCTTTGAGAGCCTCGACAATACACGGGCGTTTCACTCTTCTAAAACAAACATTTCCCTCCAGTTTCCTCACTGATAATTTTGTGTACAACTTCATGCTTCTCGTTGATGCATGTTATTATATCCTGTAGTTCTGAATACACTTCATTCTTCTAGAGATTCCATCTTGAAAGATATCAGACTTCCCTGAAGTACTCACACAAATCCTGTAACATAATGAGAGTAACTCACGCGATATCAACATATATCAGCGATCTCTATGCTCATCTATGTGTGTTTGTGCGTATTCGTGATATTCGTGTGTATTCCTGTGTGTGCGTTCCTGATTGTTCGTGTGTATTCGTAGTAGTTGTGTGTGTTCGTGTGTGTTTGTGTGTATTTATGTGTGTTTGTGTGTATTTATGTGTGTTTGTGTGTATTCGTGAATGTTCGTTTATATTCGTGAATGTTCGTTTATATTCGTGAATGTTCGTTTATATTCGTGAATGTTCGGTTGTGATCGTGAATGTTCGTTTATATTCGAGAATGTTCGTTTATATTCGTGAATGTTCGTTTATATTCGTGAATGTTCGGTTGTGTTCGTGAATGTTCGTTTATATTCGTGAGTGTTCGTTTGTGTTCGTGTGTGTATGTATCTGTTCATGGAGCATATTTCTCTATCCCTGAAGGTCTTTGTGACGTGGAGGTATCGTGCTCGTTCCAAAGTTACTAGATTCGTTACTCGCGTGGAGTGATCAATATTATTTTTTCAGTGATCTCAGTGGAGGCAAGATCGAGTTCCTAGTCCAAACGGAAACGGGCAATACAATGTAGGTCATGTGCTCAAGTTGAGCCCGTAAAGGAACCTTTGGTATTTCAAAATTGCTAAGGATAGGCTGCAAAGCCGCTGCTCGGACAAAAGTCATTAAAAATAATTAATTAAAATTTCTATAAACATTTTCACTTTCTCCAAAAATACTTCTAGGAGCTTCGCCAGTGCCACAGAGTTCGTGCAATGCCGGGGAGATCTTCCGGTGTATTTTTCTTCTTCTTTTACTTTTCTTTTTCTTGGAACGCTCCATATCGACCACTTGTTAACCACTCTTTGTGATTTGTATGTGATCTGAGCCTAAGAGCGATTGTACGCTGTGCCAGTTATGCGCCTACAAGTAGGTTAACAAATCCGATTTCTGCGATGCTTTTTATTTACTAGGGTAGCTTCCTAGGTCCTACATCAGTCGCTTCTTACGACATGCCTTTTAGGTTGCAGTGGTACTATTCGAACCACTTACCCTTCTTTCATATGGCACCCATTGCCTAGCCTAACAATCATCATCATTGGCCTCTTTGTCTCAGGAGACAATAGGTGTTGCGTCACGTAGCATGTTCTGTGCTGAATCACAACGTTTCATGTGGCTGTAATGGCCTATTCTGGAGTGACAATCCTTGCCACAGTTGCTGCAGGTAAAACTGGAGACTAGAGCCGATACATGGGATGTTCTCTCTGCTCTCTGTGCTCTCTTTTGCCTCCACATGTGATGTTGTTTTTCTTCTTTCTTTTTGAGCCGCCCTCACTGCCGCTCGCCATGCTTGCCTGTCTTTGGCCAGCCGCTCCCAGTGTTTTTTTGTCTATGCCGCATGAAGTTAGATCACGCTTGCAGGTGTCAATGAAGCGTAATAATGGGCGCCCATGCTATCTAGCACCAGATGCGAGTTGACCATATAGAATGTTCTTTGGGATTCTATCATCGCTCATACGGCACACGTGTCCCAGCCATCTGAGACGTCGCTGACTCAGTAAAGTGTGCATGCTTGGAATGCCAGCACTGTTCATGACTTCTATATTGGAGATGTGATCTTGCCATCGGATGTTCTATATTCGCCTGAGACAGCGCGTGTGGAAGGTGTTGAGGCGATGTTCTTGTCTAGCATATGTGGTCCATGTCTCACTACCATACAGCAGAGTGCTGAGAACACAAGCTTTATATACTTGTGTCTTGGTGTTTCTTGTGAGTGCCCTGTTTTCCCATACACGCTTTGCTAATTTAAACATAGCAGTGGAGGCCTTCCCAATGCGACCACTAATTTCATCATCGAGGGAGAGGTTGCTGCTGATGACAGAGCCAAGGTATGTAAAGGTGTTGACTACTTCAAGCGTATGACTACCAATGTTGATAGATGGGGCTCTGATAATATCCTGGAACATTATATTTGTTTTCTTCAGGCTGATAATACGAGCGTTCTTATGACACCCATTGCCTAGCCTAGCAATACGAGTGTTCTTACGAACACAACCAGCGAGCCATTGAAAAAATGGCTTTACTGAGGAGTGTCTTTCTCAAACGCTTCGTTACAACTAGACACAGAATAATCAGGTATGGTTTAATCGAACAGTGTTTGCACAAACACATGCTATAAGCTTATTGTGCTTGTATATATTTGAGACGAGACAATATCATACATAATGAATACACATATAACACACATACATACATCATTCAAAGTAGCTTCAAGTTTATTGTAAGATGAGAGCAAGGTGTAAGAACCCCAGGGGAAGCAAAGATGAGAGCAAGGTGTAAGAACCCCGTGTGGAAGCGAAGATGAGAGCAAGATGTAAGAACCCCAGGGGAAGCAAAGATGAGAACAAGGTGTAAGAACCCCGTGTGGAAGCGAAGATGAGAGCAAGATGTAAGAACCCCAGGGGAAGCAAAGATGAGAGCAAGGTGTAAGAATCCCGTGGGAAGCAAAGATGAGAACAAGGTGTAAGAACCCCGTGGGGAAGCAAAGATGAGAACAAGATGTAAGAACCCCAGGGGAAGCAAAGATGAGAACAAGATGTAAGAACCCTAGGAAAAGCAAAGATGAGAACAAGATGTAAGAACCCCGTGGGGAAGCAAAGATGAGAACAAGGTGTAAGAACCCCAGGGGAAGCAAAGATGAGAACAAGGTGTAAGAACCCCAGGGGAAGCAAAGATGAGAACAAGGTGTAAGAACCCCAGGGGAAGCAAAGATGAGAACAAGGTGTAAAAACTCTTCTCTGGATGCATTTGAAAATAGATGTCTGCGAAAAATAATGAGTATAAAATGGAACGAATTCAGAAGAAGTGATGAAATCAGAGACACGTCTGGTCAACCACTAGTGACAAGTAGTGGGATGAAGGGTGCACCCACGTGTCTTCTCTGGATGCACCCTTCATCCCTTTATGGTAATCTGTTCAGCTTTTCGTCTATCGGCGGGAACTAGTCGACGTTGTACTAGTATTACGTCCCTGCGTTAAAGATTGTCTTGGTTTCCGTCTTAAAGATTGAATCAACCGAAGAATAATCTGCCCTCAGGTGAAGAGAAAACACTCACAGAAAAAACACACGTTTGGACAAATTGATCAACGCGAGAGGTATAAGCGTGAGTCACTCAATAGTCACGTGATTCTTTATTAAGAGACCAGAGAGGTTCACGCGAGGGTGCGAACATGACCTTGAGATTCTTGCTATCTGTATGTGCGTGTGTGCACGATTTCTGGTATCAGCTTCACAACTGATGACATGAGCGTCGTATCTAGCTTCTTAAGTACTTTAAGTACAAAGATGAACGTTAAACATTTTTTTAAAATTTATTTTTATTTTCCGATCCAGAAGCACCTGAGCTTTCAGCTCTTCGGCACGGAGCCATAGACATCGTAAGACTTCGGTTCGGTGCCACAAAAACCGTAAATCTGGAAAACCTGTGACTTTTCTGCCAGCCCGTGGAATTGAACCGCACTCACAGGGGGCTTGTCACCCGTCGTCCACCGCGCTACGAACACGCTAAGCAGTCGGACATTTATTTTAAAATATACATTAAAACCTTTCCTCATTAGAAACAAAAATCCCTCCTGTGTGTTTTTCAACGTTCTTCCAAATTACATCGGAGACCCTCGCCGGTGCTACGGAGTTCAAACCGCGCACCGTCTGGACAGAGGACGAGAAAGATTCTTTCATAAACAACATCATGTGCCTGAAAGATAAATATTTTGTCTCATTAAACGTCACAGTTGTTAAGAGAGAACCGCAATAAAGAGTATATTTCCTGGGAAGCAACGATAAAGGACGACAAAGACAACGGTGGCAACAGTACATTAAGGAAAAATTGAACATGATGTTTGAAGAGGCGGGAGAATCTGTTAGAGGCTGAAAGTTCATTGGTAATTCAGTCATGTGCACATGTGGACAGGCATACCAGACTGCAGAACACATACTTCAACACTGCCCCTAATATGATATACTGAGGCAAACTCATTGGCCTAACGAAACAACACTCAATATAAAACTACACGGATCTCTGTGTGAGCTACAAAATACAGTGAAGTTTATACAAGAGACAACATTGAATATATAGACAATATTTCAAGCGAACGAAAGGAAGGAAGGATACAAGAGACAACATTAAATATATAGACAACATTTCAAGCGAACGAAAGGAAGGAAGGAAGGATACAAGAGACAACATTGAATATATAGACAATATTTCAAGCGAACGAAAGGAAGGAAGGATACAAGAGACAACATTAAATATATAGACAACATTTCAAGCGAACGAAAGGAAGGAAGGAAGGATACAAGAGACAACATTGAATATATACACAATATTTCAAGCGAATGAAAGGAAGGAAGGAAGGATACAAGAGACAACATTGAATATATAGACAATATTTCAAGCGAACAAAAGAAAGGAAGGATACAAGAGACAACATTGGATATATAGACAATATTTCAAGCGAACGAAAGGAAGGAAGGAAGGATACAAGAGACAACATTGAATATATACACAATATTTCAGGCGAACAAAAGGAAATAATAATAATAATAATTCCTCTCGTACCGTTATACGTTACATAGGGTCTGCAAGTAATTTCTCCATACCGCTCTATCCTGGGCAACTCGCTCAATCTCCATGGAAATGAGACCGATATTTCCTGCCTCTCTCATCAAAGTTCGTTTCAGAGTCTCCTTATGTCGACCTCTCTTTCTTGAACCCTTTGCATCCCACTTCAATGCCTGCTTTGATATTCGTTGATCATTTCTCCTCAAGGTGTGCCCAACATATCTCCATCGTCTCTTTCTTATAACAGTTGTCACTAGTGGTTGACCAGACATGTCTCTGATTTCATCACTTCTTCTGAATTCGTTCCATTTTATATTCATTATTTTTCGCAGACATCTATTTTCAAATGCATTCAACTTGCTTTCTATATCTTTAGTCATTTTCCAACTCTCGCTGGCATATGTTAGGATTGATACAACATTTGAATTGAAAATTCATAATTTAGTTTTAATACTATATAACTTGCAGTTCCATATTTTATTTTAGACTTTTAAAAGCTGATGTTGCTTTGCCAATTCATATCATAATTTCTTTTTCAACATTTCCTGTGCAATCAAAATTGCTACCCAAATAGGTGATCTGCTCTGTTATTTTTATCATTTTAGATTCCAGGGTGATATCTGCATTACTTGCCATAGGTGTCTTCATTATATTTGTTTTTCATAGCTTATCTGCAGTCCAACTTTTGATGCTATAAATGACAAGTTGTCTGTTTTTCTTTGCATATCTTGGTTGTTTCTACTTAACAAGGCAATATCATCTGCAAAATCCAAATCTTCTAGTTGACTATTTTCTACCCAATCGATGCCAGTTTCGCCCCTGCAACATTTTTGCATCACCCAGTCAATGGCCACTTCAAACAATAGCGGAGATAGAATACAGCCTTGCTTTACTCTGGTTTCAACCATAAACCAGTCGCTGTGTCCATCATCAGTGCGAACTGCACACCGTGAACCATCATAGAGGCTCTTAATAATGTTTATTATTTTGTCTGGTATTCCATAGCATCTCAGAATATTCCACAGAGAGATTCTGTGTAGACTATCAAAGGCTTTTTTTAAATCGATGAAATTTAGTTTGAGTGGTTGTTGCTTCTCAATATGTTCCTCCAAAATTAGTCGTAGGGTAATTATTTGGTCTAAGCAGCTTCTCCCAGGTCTAAAACCACCTTGTTCTTCTCTCAGGGTTATGTCCACTGCTCCTTTGATTCTGTTAAGAATGATTTTGCAGAAAGTCTTGGTCATTACTGATAATAGGGTGATCCCTCTCCAGTTGTTGCAATCTTTGAGATCAACTTTCTTGGGGATCTTAACAATTATTCCCTTTTTCCATTGATCTGGGACAGTTTCTTCTTCCCATACTTTATTAAATAGTTCTTGCACCTGGCTAATAGTTGTATCATCAGCCGCTTTGAGCATTTCTGCAGTAATGTTGTCATCACCCGCTGTCTTATTGTTTATCAAGGAATGGATTGCCTCCTTGACCTCAGCTACACTATCATTTCTTCGTTAATTGGTAGAGAGTTGTTTATCAAGGAATGGAAGGAAGGACTGAAATTGTTAAGATAGTCTATGATGAAAACTACTTTCTGCAAATGATATGGGCGTCTCCATAAGATTTTTCCAGGGTAGGGCAAAGTGAAAACAAAAATTATTTGGTAGGTTACTACTTGGAAATGAAAAGACCAGATTCGCTTAAAATTGTTTTTATCAAAAATCCATTTTCTAGGAGGGTGACATTTGTCCCCCATTGCTTTAATGTAGGAACGCCCATAGTTGTATATGCTACTACTGATGTCTGGCCAGCTATTTCACGGTCAAAAAACGATGCTAAACAAATTGAAATGATTTTTTTTTTAGAATTAATACGATTTTTTTTGGAAGCACCAACAGGCAAATCGCAGCACGTGCAGATTTTCCGTGAGTTGTGCGTGCCAGGCGTTTCCTGTTCGCATACCCGGAAGACCTTCCACATCCCAGATGATAGTTCGAGATGAGAATACCACCAGGACACGTGGACGCTCGTGTTCCTGGGATGTTTCCTGGTCTATTAGTGCGTCTGGTAACCTCAGCATGACGAAGATAAACAGTTTTTTTTTCTTATTCCTTCAACTAAAAATTGTATAAGGAATGAAAGACTTGTGTTTTTTCTCTTATTTCTAGGTCCTGTTAAATTTCATGGCTGCATGTAATCTCTCCTAAATGTCGACGGGAGGTGACCTCAATATAAAAATGTGAATGGGAAATGAGAAACGAAAAACTCTCCAGTAACTAGGTCACCGGTAGATATTACCTCTAAGTCTTTGTATCGCTGAGATGGAATAAATTTATGCCTTTCTTTTAACTTTTTAATTTTTCTATTTGCAACGAGGAGGCGTCGAGAGATGAACATTTTACTGTTTGAAAAGTGTATACAGTTTAGTGTT
This sequence comes from Arion vulgaris, assembly GCA_020796225.1. Taxonomy (NCBI): domain Eukaryota; kingdom Metazoa; phylum Mollusca; class Gastropoda; order Stylommatophora; family Arionidae; genus Arion; species Arion vulgaris. The sequence goes on from CM036769.1 coordinate 3,976,397, forward strand.
GGTTGTTGTTAGCTTGTATTGATGTAGGATTTCTGTAATGTGAATAGCTTTTCTTTCACTAGGTCTGACGTCGTATGCACTTACAACCGAAACATCGGCTACATGATGATATTAAAGCCGAAGGATTAACTTTATTGCACCGAGTTTTACCCCATATGGCTCGGCCCCTCTCCGCAGAAATGGGTCGCCACTTGTTGAGAGTATTGCACAAAGCACGAACTCCGTAGCTCCGGCATTAATCATAGTTGTCTCTGGAAAATATGCACTCGTGAACAAAACGGCGCGATCCAGATTCGAACTCACGACCTTTGACTCGCAAGGCAAGGGCTTAATCCCTTAGCCACAGATTACGTTGTAATAAGACTAATAATAATAATAATAATAATTAATCTCGTACCGTTATACGTTACATGGGGCCTGTAAGTAATTTCTCCATACCGCTCTATCCCGTCAAGTCACTCAATCTTTTCCATGGAGCTGAGACCGATATTTCTTGCCTCTCTCATCAAAGTTCATTTCATGGTCTCCCTAGGGCGTCCTCTCTCTCTTTCTTGAACGCTTTGCATCCCACTTCAAAGTCTGCTTTGATATTCTGTGATCATTTCTTCTCAAGGTGTGTCCAACATATTTTTAGACAAATAGATGATATTATTTTCTTGTAATAAGACAAATAGATGATATTATTTTCTTGTAATAAGACAAATAGATGATATTATTTTCTTGTAATAAGACAAATAGATGATATTATTTTCTTGTAATAAGACAAATAGATGATATTATTTTCTTGTAATAAGACAAATATATGATATTATTTTCTTGTAATAAGACAAATAGATGATATTATTTTCTTGTAATAAGACAAATAGATGATATTATTTTCTTGTAATAAGACAAATAGATGATATTATTTTCTTGTAATAAGACAAATAGATGATATTATTTTCTTGTAATAAGACAAATAGATGATATTATTTTCTTGTAATAAGACAAATAGATGATATTACTTTCTTGTATTAAGACGAATCATGGACAATGAACACACAGATCGAATAATCTCTGAGGGCCACAGAAATGTAGTTTTACAGAAGAATGATGAGAATTACATGGACTGCTAAAATAACTAATGTTGAGGTGTTGAATGAGATCAAGACACAGAGAAAGCTTATCATCAATATAAGAAAGAAGCAGTCATAATTTTTCGGGCTTGAGATGAGAAGGGGAGGTTTAGAACACATTGTAACAACCGGTAAAATCGAGGGTAGACGAGACAGAGGAAGACAGAGAGAAAATCGGATAACCTGACTTCATGGCACGGTAGAGCGTCAACATCGGAGTTGATAGCAAACACCAACGACATATATTTGTGGAGATCCATGATCGCCTACGCCAGCAGGCACGGCACCTGATGATGCTGAATAAGACTAATAGATGATATTATTTTGTAGATGTCAGAATAAGAAAAGGTCCTCAAGTTTTTGCTCTCCTGCACACGTTGTGAACACCTACAGCCGCCTCCACTAAAAGGGAACTCTTCTGTAACACTTATATTCAAAAGCACATATATGTTTTTCTACTGTCATGTTAAATGTCCAGACTTTCGCTCTTAATGTGGCCTTATTTTGCCGTGCAGACAGGTAGGTATGAACACAGTCATCTTTAGTCATCCATCCTATTTAGATCCATGATTTAGTTTGTTTATTATTCATTGTGTTTGTGTGTATGTTTCTTGACAAAGACTTATAATCGAAAGATTGGATTTTTGTTCGTTTTAGGATTTTTAAAGGGTTTTAAAGCCGAAGGATTGACTTCATTGCACCGGGGTTTACCTCATATGGCTCGGTCCCTTCCGCAGAAATGGCACGCCACCTGCCGAGAGTATTGCACAAAGCACGAACTCCGTAGCTCCAGCAACAATCCTAGGGTCTATGGAAAAAACTGCACTCGTGAACAGATGGCCGCTGTCCGGATTCGAACCCACGACCTTCGACTCACAAGGCAAAGGGCTTAACCACTCAGCCACAGAGACCCCTAGGTCTGAGTGGTTAAGGATTTAGGATTTGATTATTCATAGTGTTTGCTTATGTGATACCATACATACGTGTCTCTGCTTACTTATGTGATACCATACATACATGTCTCTGCTTGCTTATGTGATACCATACATACGTGTCTCTGCTTGCTTATGTGATACCATACATACATGTCTCTGCTTACTTATGTGATACCATACATACGTGTCTCTGCTTGCTTATGTGATACCATACATACATGTCTCTGCTTGCTTATGTGATACCATACATACATGTCTCTGCTTGCTTATGTGATACCATACATACATGTCTCTGCTTGCTTATGTGATACCATACATACGTGTCTCTGCTTGCTTATGTGATACCATACATACATGTCTCTGCTTACTAATGTGATACCATACATACGTGTCTCTGCTTGCTTATGTGATACCATACATACGTGTCTCTGCTTGCTTATGTGATACCATACATACGTGTCTCTGCTTGCTTATGTGATACAATACATACATGTCTCTGCTTACTTATGTGATACCATACATATATGTCTCTGCTTACTTATGTGATACCATACATACATGTCTCTGCTTACTTATGTGATACCATACATACATGTCTCTGCTTGCTTATGTGATACCATACATACATGTCTCTGCTTGCTTATGTGATACCATACATACATGTCTCTGCTTGCTTATGTGATACCATACATACGTGTCTCTGCTTGCTTATGTGATACCATACATACGTGTCTCTGCTTGCTTATGTGATACCATACATACATGTCTTTGCTTGCTTATGTGATACCATACATACATGTCTCTGCTTGCTTATGTGATACCATACGTATCTCTGCTTGCTTATGTGATACCATACATACATGTCTCTGCTTGCTTATGTGATACCATACATACATGTCTCTGCTTGCTTATGTGATACCATACATACATGTCTCTGCTTACTTATGTGATACCATACATACATGTCTCTGCTTGCTTATGTGATACCATACATACGTGTCTCTGCTTGCTTATGTGATACCATAAGTATCTCTGCTTGCTTATGTGATACCATACATATATGTCTTTGCTTGCTTATGTGATACCATACATACATGTCTCTGCTTGCTTATGTGATACCATACGTATCTCTGTTTGCTTATGTGATACCATACATACGTGTCTCTGCTTGCTTATGTGATACCATACATACATGTCTCTGCTTGCTTATGTGATACCATACATACATGTCTTTGTTTGCTAATGTGATACCATACATACATGTCTCTGCTTGCTTATGTGATACCATACATACGTGTCTCTGCTTGCTTATATGATACCATACATACATGTCTCTGCTTGCTTATATGATACCATACATACATGTCTCTGCTTGCTTATGTGATACCATACATACGTGTCTCTGCTTGCTTATGTGATACCATACATACATGTCTCTGCTTGCTTATGTGATACCATACATACATGTCTTTGCTTGCTTATGTGATACCATACATACATGTCTCTGCTTGCTTATATGATACCATACATACATGTCTCTGCTTGCTTATATGATACCATACATACGTGTCTCTGCTTGCTTATGTGATACCATACATACGTGTCTCTGCTTGCTTATGTGATACCATACATAAGTGTCTCTGCTTACTTATGTGATACCATACATACGTGTCTCTGCTTGCTTATGTGATACCATACATACGTGTCTCTGCTTGCTTATGTGATACCATACATACGTGTCTCTGCTTACTTATGTGATACCATACATACATGTCTCTGCTTGCTTATGTGATACCATACGTATCTCTGCTTGCTTATGTGATACCATACATACATGTCTCTGCTTGCTTATGTGATACCATACATACGTGTCTCTGCTTGCTTATGTGATACCATACATACATGTCTCTGTTTACTTATGTGATACCATACATACGTGACTCTGCTTGCTTATGTGATACCATACATACATGTCTCTGTTTGCTTATGTGATACCATACATACGTGACTCTGCTTGCTTATGTGATACCATACATACGTGTCTCTGCTTGCTTATGTGATACCATACATACGTGTCTCTGCTTGCTTATGTGATACCATACATACATGTCTCTGCTTGCTTATGTGATACCATACATACATGTCTTTGTTTGCTTATGTGATACCATACATACATGTCTCTGCTTGCTTATATGATACCATACATACATGTCTCTGCTTGCTTATATGATACCATACATACGTGTCTCTGCTTGCTTATGTGATACCATACATACGTGTCTCTGCTTGCTTATGTGATACCATACATACGTGTCTCTGCTTGCTTATGTGATACCATACATACGTGTCTCTGCTTGCTTATGTGATACCATACATACATGTCTCTGCTTACTTATGTGATACCATACATACATGTCTCTGCTTGCTTATGTGATACCATACATACGTGTCTCTGCTTACTTATGTGATACCATACATACATGTCTCTGCTTGCTTATGTGATACCATACATACGTGTCTCTGCTTGCTTATGTGATACCATACATACATGTCTCTGCTTGCTTATATGATACCATACATACGTGTCTCTGCTTGCTTATGTGATACCATACATACGTGTCTCTGCTTGCTTATGTGATACCATACATACGTGTCTCTGCTTGCTTATGTGATACCATACATACGTGTCTCTGCTTGCTTATGTGATACCATACATACGTGTCTCTGCTTGCTTATGTGATACCATACATACATGTCTCTGCTTACTTATGTGATACCATACATACCTGTCTCTGCTTGCTTATGTGATACCATACATACGTGTCTCTGCTTGCTTATGTGATACCATACATACGTGTCTCTGCTTGCTTATGTGATACCATACATACGTGTCTCTGCTTACTTATGTGATACCATACATACATGTCTCTGCTTACTTATGTGATACCATACATACATGTCTCTGCTTGCTTATGTGATACCATACATACGTGTCTCTGCTTACTTATGTGATACCATACATACATGTCTCTGCTTGCTTATGTGATACCATACATACGTGTCTCTGCTTGCTTATGTGATACCATACATACATGTCTCTGCTTGCTTATATGATACCATACATACGTGTCTCTGCTTGCTTATGTGATACCATACATACGTGTCTCTGCTTGCTTATGTGATACCATACATACATGTCTCTGCTTGCTTATGTGATACCATACACACATGTCTCTGCTTGCTTATGTGATACCATACATACATGTCTCTGCTTGCTTATGTGATACCATACATACGTGTCTCTGCTTGCTTATGTGATACCATACATACATGTCTCAGCTTGCTTATGTGATACCATACATACGTGTCTCTGCTTGCTTATGTGATACCATACATACGTGTCTCTGCTTGCTTATGTGATACCATACATACGTGTCTCTGCTTGCTTATGTGATACCATACATACATGTCTCTGCTTGCTTATGTGATACCATACATACATGTCTCTGCTTACTTATGTGATATCATACATACATGTCTGTGCTTACTTATGTGATACGATACATACATGTCTCTGCTTGCTTATGTGATACCATACATACATGTCTCTGCTTGCTTATGTGATACCATACATACATGTCTCTGCTTACTTATGTGATACCATACATACATGTCTCTGCTTGCTTATGTGATACCATACATACGTGTCTCTGCTTGTTATCTGATACCATACATACATGTCTCTGCTTGCTTATGTGATACCATACATACGTTTCTCTGCTTGCTTATGTGATACCATACATACATGTCTCTGCTTGCTTATGTGATACCATACATACGTGTCTCTGCTTGCTTATGTGATACCATACATACGTGTCTCTGCTTACTTATGTGATACCATACATACGTGTCTCTGCTTGCTTATGTGATACCATACATACGTTTCTCTGCTTGCTTATGTGATACCATACATACGTGTCTCTGCTTGCTTATGTGATACCATACATACGTGTCTCTGCTTGCTTATGTGATACCATACATACATGTCTCTGCTTGCTTATCTGATACCATACATACATGTCTCTGCTTGCTTATGTGATACCATACATACGTTTCTCTGCTTGCTTATGTGATACCATACATACATGTCTCTGCTTGCTTATGTGATACCATACATACGTGTCTCTGCTTGCTTATGTGATACCATACAAACGTGTCTCTGCTTGCTTATGTGATACCATACATACGTGTCTCTGCTTACTTATGTGATACCATACATACGTGTCTCTGCTTGCTTATGTGATACCATACATACGTGTCTTTGCTTGCTTATGTGATACCATACATACGTGTCTTTGCTTGCTTATGTGATACCATACATACGTGTCTTTGCTTGCTTATGTGATACCATACATACGTGTCTTTGCTTGCTTATGTGATACCATACATACGTGTCTTTGCTTGCTTATGTGATACCATACATACGTGTCTTTGCTTGCTTATGTGATACCATACATACGTGTCTTTGCTTGCTTATGTGATACCATACATACGTGTCTTTGCTTGCTTATGTGATACCATACATACGTGTCTTTGCTTGCTTATGTGATACCATACATAGTGTCTTTGTAATAAAGCGTTACTTTATTAAGTATTACCGCAGCCTCCCCTCAGGTTTCTCCAGGTCTGATCTGATCTGATTTGTAGGTGTCCGTACATCATGACCCTTCAGACCGCCTGGAAATCTGCCCAATACAGCATCAGAACCAAGACTAGTATCTATAACAGCTGTGTGCTGTCAACTTTGCTGTACGGATCGGAATGCTGGAGAATGACAGAACAGGATATGTCCAGACTCTCCGCCTTTCATACAACTTGTCTGCGAAAAATCTTACGCGTGTACTGGCCGACTACTATCTCGAATCAAGAATTGCTTGCACGATGCCAACAAGAGAATATGGGCACTATCATCCGAAGACGACGCTGGAGATGGATTGGACATGTGATGCGCATGGAGACTGGCTCCGACACGAAAACTGCACTGAGATGGACTCCAGAGGGTAGGCGAAAGCGTGGAAGACCCAAGACAACCTGGAGGAGAACGATAGAGCAAGAGCTGAAGGAAATGAATCATAGCTGGAACACAATACAGAGGAAGGCCATGAACAGGGAAGAATGGTGTACGTTTGTTGTTGCCCTAAACGCCAGGGGCGTAACAGGCTAAAGAGAGAGTACATCACCTGTTTCCCACCGATACGTTGCCATCTGGAATATGCATGCTCTTAGTATTCTGATCTTTGTTTTACTAACAGTTCCATTCTATACTGTTTTTAGTTGTTTGCTTTTCTGTAAGGCCGTATTTGTTCATCTTCTCTTCTTCTTCTGCGTTCTCACTAGATTAGGATTTCGGATTCTCTAATAAAGACAGCCGTCTGCCTCAGATTATCAGCCACGCCATACAGTTTGTCTTCTGCGTTCTCACTAGATTGGGATTTCAGATTCTCTAATAAAGGCAGCCGTCTGCCTCAGATTATCAGCCACGCCATACAGTTTGTCTTCTGCGATCTCACTAGATTGGGATTTCGGATTGTCTAATAAAGGCAGCCCTCTGCCTCAGATTATCAGCCACGCCATACAGTTTGTCTTCTGCGTTCTCACTAGATTGGGATTTTGGATTGTCTAATAAAGGCAGCCCTCTGCCTCAGATTATCAGCCACGCCATACAGTTTGTCTTGGACGCTAGTGTAAGAGGGCCACCTCTTTCTTCTCAAGTCTGCATATTTCCTTCATCCCATTTCCATCTCTTGTTAGCAGTGTATCAAGATATTCAAAACTGTTCACATTTTCTATTTTCTCTCTGATGATAAAAATATCGTTTGTCATGTTTGTTTTATCCCGGTCTTGTACTAAAAGAATAACAACAGTCTAGTTTTTGATTCAGATCCACCCTCCAAGGCAGTGGTTCTCAAAGGGTGTGTCCAGGCGCACCCGTGTGCCTGGTCACATTCCTAGATGCGTCCGAAGAAATCCAAGATCAGAGGTCGACAACGCGGTGCCAGCGGGCATCAGGGTAAACAATCGCCAAAACGCATCAGACCCATGCTTCTCATAGGCAGATATTAAATGATGAATAAAGGTATGTAAAAGTTAATTGCATTTCCATTACAGGACTTTGCGAATCAACCCCAGCTTTTTAACGTTATTTGTGATTTTTCTAGGCCTTGAACGCTGATTTTTCTTTTACGTTCAGTAGTTTGCCATTGCTTTCTGAACGTGTAGTGCCATCATTCTTTTGTAAAAATCCACGCGAAACAATTTGCCACTAAACTGTCCGCAACGTGATCGAACTCAGAACGTAGGGGTTAATAGACCGAGTCACTATCCCCTAAGCCACAGACGCCACCAAAGGTATGTAACATCTTCCAATTATTTCTGTATATCTTTGCTTGTTTGCATCTTATTTATTCAGTTTTTTGTGTCTAGCGTGTCTACGATTTTTGGTAGAACTTTAAATGTACCACAACTTCTCTCTTCTTCGATCGCTTCATATCGACCACTTGTTAACCACTATGTGTGATCTATATGTGATCTGAGCCTAAGATCGATTGTAGAATGTGCAAGTTATGCGCCTACAAGTATAATAGCACATCCAATTTCTGTGACGATTTTTATTTACTAGGGTAGCTTCCCTAGACCCCTACTTCAGTCGCCTCTTACGACATACCTTGTAGGTCATTGTAGTACTCAGGGGCGGCTCGTCATTAAGGGCCATTGAGGCCCGGCCCCACCAATAATGGAAAGGCGGAATAACTTTCCGGAATAGTAAATACTCAAAAAACTATGATTTTCCCGAAAATTTGTGTTTGGCCCCACCAAGAAAACTGCACACGAGCCGCCACTGGTGGTACTATTCTTTGCTTCCCTTGCAGACCCCATCATCACACGGGCGACATAGCTTCAAAAAGTGTGAGAACCACTGATATAAGGTTATTTCCGTAAACAAACTGAAACTTCACCATCATCTATATCTTTTACAAGTTCAGGGCCCTTGGGAAGACTTCAGACTCCTGGAGAACATTACGTCTAACTACTGCCAGTTATCACAACTTCCTACAGGATTGATCTCTTCTGCTTCCCTGCTTATCAATTTACCATTTCGCTTAAAGAAACAGAAACTTGTTTACAAGTGTTGATCTTACTCACCTTTGACCTTTGACATTTGAGGGTTTCTCCGGTTAAAAACTGATGTGACCTTTTTGAACGTCGACATTGTTTCTTTTGTTTTGACGTATCAGTTTTTCAGGATTGGTTGTGTTTTTGTGGACATATTCAGGTTACGATTTGTGGTCTTCAAGGTGTGCTGTACGCCTAGTTGGGCGCCAGACTGCGCGCCGGGATGCGCGCCGTGCTGCGCGACTGACTATGCGCCTGACTGCGCGACGTGCTGCGCGACTGACTATGCGCCTGACTGCGCGCCGTGATGAGCGTTGTGATGCGCGCCTGGCTGTGCGCCTAGCTATGCTTCCTGTGGAGTTGGTGTCAGCTAGTTTCTCTTATATATAATTTCCTCTCGCATCGTTACACGTTACGTAAGGCATTCGAACAATTGCTCTATACCGCTCTATCATGGGCAACTCGCTCAATCTCTTTCTTACATGGAATTCCGACCAATATTTCTTGCATCTGGCAGCAAAGTTTGGCACCACCCGGGCGTATACTGTAGTATTATTAGTTCTCATCCTCCACCCTCCTCCACCTAGTGAGACTTGTGTCCGCAACCAAAGGTTTTCCAAGCACTGCTATCCAAGGAAATCTGTCCCAGATCTCTCCACTCTGTCCCGATTTTCTTACATTCTATCTCCAACTCACCTCCAAGTGTTTGCCCAATTTTCTTTCGGATTTCATTGTGTTGCTTCATGAGTTCTTCCTTGCGGGTTCCTTTTTCTTCCTCGGGTGGAGGTTTATGAATTTTCCTGGTTGTGGTTTTTGTAGCTGTCTTGTGTTTTTTTAAACGAGATAGGGATAGCTAATCTCACCACCAACCTCCGTAGTTGTCTCCTGCGACAGGTACGACAGGTAACGGTGGTTCTATTCTTTACATCCCTGATATGGGTCACGGTGACCACTCGGGCGATACTGTAGCACAGCATCAGATTTGATAAGACATATAGGTAACTGTCGTAAGAGGTAACTGTCGTAAGAGGTAACTGTCGTAAGAGGTAACTGTCGTAAGAGGTAACTGTCGTAAGTTACGTCAAGTTAAATACAAGACCATGCGGTATATTTTCTCAGCATGATGCAAGTCTTCGAAATGCCGCCCTTGAATATTTTTTAATAAGTCAAACAGCTCTCTGCCAGTGTCAGCAGGCGGAACAGACACCAGAGCATATCCCGCAAGATTGTCCTCTTCTTGGTGAGCTGAGAAGCAACATGTGGCCACACCCAGTCGACCTGAAAACTAAGCTTTAGGGGAACCTGACAGACCTGAAGCTGACTGCCCAGTTTGTGGTCCACAGTAAATTAAACGCATGACCAGAGATCGCTGAAGAAGAAGAAGAAGAATATTTTTTCTTTAAAATAACCTTCAATTGTGATTTTGTTATTAACGTGCACAAAATGTATGACTACTATTTTTATTATGAAAATATCAACTACTTTCAAATAATGATATCAACTACAACAATCTACTTCAGTTTTACCCTTCTAACGTTAACTTTAGTAAATTTGTTAATTAGAGATGTGTTGTCTAGAGTGACAGCCAATGTAGATTCAATAGAAATTAATAACATATTTCTAAGTTTTGTTTGACTTATTATAAACTTCTTAAATAGTGTTTTATTTATTTTAATTTGGAAAAACTTCTTTCCCCACTAGCTACAGAGACAGGAAGTGTTAATAAAAATTCTCAGAGTTACAACAGTACATTCGGATATAAAGTAATTAAGTTATTTTAGCACAAATTATTTAATTTAAAACATTCAAAGGTTTCATAGAATATGGTAGCACTCGGAATTTGTAACTTCAATATTCAACCCCTCTTCAAGTCCCGCACCCAAGAACCCCGAGCGAGAATATCATTCATTTTACAATAATGCAACTTCCAGTGCAAAGATTGCAACAATTTGAATCGTTGCACTTAAGTGATATGACAGAGCATATATCTTATGCTGTTTACCGGACTGTGGAATACGTTAGCCCGCTGGCACCATCTGGTAGTTAAACAAGAAGAAAGGGGGCGTGTTTAGTACGCCATGATCTTATATCGTTAATATAATACTTTGGAAGAAAATGTGCAAAATTAATTTTTTCTGTTTTGCAGATTTGTGTGTGTGGGAGGTATAAAGGTGGGGGATTTGATGGATGGCAAGATATAGTGAGGTGGAAGATTGTGGAAGTGCGAGTCTGTGTAGAATTTGTGTGTGTGTATATGTGTGTTGAGTGTGTGTCTGTGTGTGTGGGGAGGGGAGGTGTATATGTGTTGGGTGTACATCTGTGGGCAGTGTATTTCTGATCAAAGTGTAGGTCTGTGTGAAGTGCAGGATTGTGTGTAATGTGAGGAGTGTGCGACCGTACATTGTATGTGAAATGTTAAGATAGTAGTATGAGGCGCCTGTGTGGTGCGGGGACCCGCAAGGGAAGAACAGAATAGTACCACTGTGACCTACAAGGCATGTCGTAAAAGGCGACTGATGTAGGACCTAGGAAGCTACCTAATAAATAAAAATCATCGCAGAAATCTGATGTGCTGGCCTAGGTGTAGGCGCATAACTGGTACAGCGTTAAATCGCTCTTAGGCTCAGATCACATACAAATAACGCAGAGGGGCTGACAAGTGGTCGATATGGAGCGTTCTAAGAGAAAGAAAAATTATTGGAAATGAAAAAAAAGATTAAACGATAAGTTATCATGCACAACAACATTGAATTATATCGGCAACTGTTTGCAGCATAATATCAGCAATATTGACAGCAATACAGACAGAAAACTGATGACAATACGGACAGCAATACTGACAGCAATACTGACAACAATACTGACAGCAATACTGACAGTAATACTGACAGAAATACTGACATCAATACTGACAGCAATACTGACAACAATAAAGACAGCAATACAGACAGCAATACTTACAGCAATACTGACAGCAATACAGACAGCAATACTGACAACAATACAGACAGCAATACTGACAACAATACTGACAACAATACAGACAGCAATACAGACAGCAATACTGACAACAATACAGACAGCAATACTGACAACAATACAGACAGCAATACTGACAGCAATACTGACAGCAATACAGACAACAATACTGACAGCAATACAGACAGCAATACTGGCGACAATACAGACAACACTACTGACAACAATACAGATAGTAACATAGCAGCTATATTGACAGCAAAATGTCCGCACATATGAATTTACGGTAAGAAACGAAAATAAAACATTGAGGTCATGTTCAAACCTTGAACTGGGATTCAATCGTTAAACACGTTTAAAGATAACAAAAAAAAAAGATAGAAAAAAGAAAAAGAAAATATTTAAGTGACACGGAAGCAACCGAATTGGAAACTGCCGACCTCTTTCCGGAATGTACAGTTAATTTAAGTGCGCGGACATTGAATACGCGGCTCAGAATGTTGGTGTTGTCACTCATGCATGCAATTTTCGGATTTTTATGTATGCGTTTAAGTAGCTTCTTCTTAGACGACTGCAGGAGGACGCCCAAAAAAATATTCTGACTAGGTAGATAACAGATGTCTGTGACTTAGGGGATAGTGAATCGGTCTATTAACACTGACATTCTGAGTTCGAATCACGCTACGTACAGTTTGGTTGCAAATTGTTTCGCGTTGATTTTTACAAAGGACGATGGCACTACCCGTTCAGAAAGCAATGGCAAACTACTGAACGTAATAATGCCTAGAAAACTCACAAACAGCATTAAAAAGCTGGGCTTGATTCGCAAAGTCCTGTAAAGGATATGCAATAGTTTGTTTACCATTTGATGTTTCTAGCAGCGGCGTAGTACTTGGTCTGATGTTTCTTACAGCGGCTTAGCACTTGGGTTGATGTTTCTTACAGCGGCGTAATACTTGGTCTGATGTTTCTTACAGCGGCGTAGCACTTGGGTTGATGTTTCTTACAGCGGCGTAGTACTTGGTCTGATGTTTCTTACAGCGGCGTAGCACTTGGGTTGATGTTTCTTACAGCGGCGTAATACTTGGTCTGATGTTTCTTACAGCGGCGTAGTACTTGGGTTAATGTTTCTAATAGCGACGTAGCACTTGGTCTGATGTTTCTAGCAGCGGCGTAGTACTTGGTCTGGTTTTTATATCAGTGGCGTAGTACTTGGTCTGGTGTTTATATCAGTGGCGTAGTACTTGGTCTGATAGTTTGTCCTGTGTTGCCAGGTCTTGTAAGGGGAGCAAAGAATAGTATCACTGCGACCTAAAGGCATGTCGTAAGAGGCGACTGAGGTAGGGGTCTAGGAAAGTTACCCTGTTCACTAGAAAGCGTCTCAGAAATCGGATGTGCTGACCTACTAGTAGGCATATAGCTGACACAATGTACAATCGCTCTTAGGCTCAGATCACTTAAATCACAAAGAGTGTTTTAACAAGTTGTCGATATGGAGCGTTCGAAGAAGAAGAAGAAAGAAGTCTGATGTTTCTAGCAGCGGCGTAGCACGTCGTTTGATGCTCCTAGCAGCGGCGTAGTACTTGTTCTGATGTTTCTAGCAGTGGCGTATCACTTCGTATGATGTATCTAGCTGCGGTGTAGCACGTCATCTGATGTTTCTAGCAGCGGAGTAGAACGTAGTCTGATGTTTCTAGCAGCAAGTAGCACATAGTCTGAAGTTTCTAGCAGCGGCGCAGCATGTCGTCTGATGACTCTCATAGCACGTCGTTTGATTATTTTAGCAGCGGCGTAGCACTTGATCTGTAATTAAAGTAGGAACTAAGTGAAGTATTATCATCATCATCATCATCATCATCAAGGTGCGTATCCTTTATAGGACGTTGCTCTCTTTGCAGCACATCTGAAATTCACTCTGTCTCTAGCTAGTTCACCCACTTCGTCGATGGTCATATTCATGGTTTCTGTAATATCTTGTAGCCATCTTCTTCTTGGTCTGCCTCTGCGTCATGGGACCCTACCCTCTAGTATTGTTCTTTCCAGGCCATCATGACGCTTAATGTGACCAATGTATCTAATTTTTCTGTATAGTTTGTTGTTTATCAACCAATTCTCTTTAACATTTAGTTCTTTCAGGACATCAGTGTTCTTTCTTTTTTCTGTCCATGGTATTCGTAGGATCTTTCTGTTGCATTTAGTTTCGAAGGACTGGATTTTCGTGAAGTATTATATATGCATTTATTAAGCAAGTTTGGATTTTGAGCTTTCAAGGGTTCTTTTACGGGAGTAATTTGAACACGAGACCTACATTTTATGGTTCGTCTCCGATAGGAATAGGAACTCGATCTCACCTACACTAAGATCAGGGATCTCTTGAAAAATATCCAGATGGCTCCCCGATGGAGCGAACCGGTTACCTTTGGAACAAGAGGAGAGCTTCTAACCTACACACCACCAAGACCTGCATGCTAATGTGATACCATACATACGTATCTTTGTACCGAAAGGTCAATTTATTCAGTATCCCCGCTGCCTCCCCTCAGTTTTCTCCAGATCTGATCTAGTCCGGTCTGACCACCTCAGATTTGTTAGTGTCCGTGCATCACCTTGGAAAGATAAATTGACAATATCACTGCAGCCTCACCTCGGTTTTCTCCAGATCTCATCTAGTCCGGTCTGACCACCTCAGATTTGTTAGTGTCCGTGCATCACCTTGGAGAGATAAATTGACAAACACAGGATTCGAACCACTTACCCTTATTTCTTACGACAACCTTTGCCTAGCCACAGCCATGCTCTAGCACTGGAGCCTGGCTATGTCCTAGCCTAGCAATATGAGCGTTCTTACGAACACAACCAGCCAGCTCGTAAGAACGCTCGTATTGCTAGGATAGGCAATTGGTGTTGTAGAAAATTAGTGTAAGTGGTTCGAATTCTGTGTTTGTCAATTTATTTTTTCGGAAACTCTTAATACTTGTACACTGTTTATTTGGTGATCATATTCTTTGTGTACATTGCTTCCTCTGGGATTCTTGCACAAAAAACTTGTCTTCATCTTGGAAAGTAGTTCGGCTGGAAATGTCAGGACTAGATCAGATTACAGACACTGGTGGCAGCTGGCAGGTTTAACAATTTCAAACAAAAATATGAAAAGACATTCTACCTGGGGTCTCTAAGTATTCAGAAAATACATAAAAAAATAGTTCTCTCTCTCTCTTCTATTTCGGTTTAGGGATTATAGGGATGGGGGATGAAGCTTGCAGGAAGGATGGGGGCTTAGAGCGATGATGTTACAGTTAGGCTGGAACCCCAACTTTCTTCCTACATACACCCACCAGTGGCGTAGCCTGATAATGCTAGATAGGTGTGCTGCTACTGAAAATAAATATTTAACCTCTTTTCACATTTAATTGAAAAGCCAACTATATTCAATTACACAACGATAGTTAATTAAACTGGGAAAAATATATTTGTTAAATAGTACATATTTCCAATGACATGTTTCACTTGACAATCACTTCTATTCTTCTTTCCTTTTGTAGAGACTTCTCTGTGACGGTATCGTAAAATGTATACTTCATTCCCGCATTGGAGGATACGCCACTGACACACACACATTCTCACAAGAATAATAAAATCGCAAGTACAAAAACCCAAAAGAACATTCCAGTTCTTGTGTATGTCTTCTCCCATGTGATGCGGGGGCTCTCAATGAGAGCAAAGAACAGTAACAATGTGACCTACAAGACATGTCGTAAGTAGCGACTGATGAAAGGACCTAGGGAAACTACCTATTTGTAGGTGAATAACTGGCACAACTTACAATCGTTCTTAGGCTCAGATCACATACAAATCACACAGAGTGGTTAATAAGTGGTCGATATGGAGCGTTTGAAGAAGAAGAGGTAGAAAAAAAGCCGCAATTCACGTGAAGTTATCTCCCATATACTCATATCACCTTCATTTTCCTTTTTTTCCTTTCATGACCAACTTAACAAACGTATTGTTTATATCGTATCTCGTACAGCCAGTGTAGATGCTGACTCTCCCCACTACTCACAGTTACCCCTAATTCGTTTGTAATAGTAATTGTAATCTCAACATGCAGCATGACGTAGTACACAGTAAACAATCGCCGGCCATCTGGCAGGAAGTCGTAACGTTTGATGGGATGCGTACCTGAGCTTGAAAACGGATGCATGAAAACTTGTTTGTTCTTAAACTATAATAGTGGCGAGTCTGTGGCGTAGAGTCTGTGGCGTAGAGGTTAGTCTCTGTGTGTGGCGAGTCTGTGGCGTAGTGTCTGTGGCGTAGAGGTTAGATGCTCGTCTCTTGTTTCAAAGGTATTCGGTTCGCTCCCTCGTGGAGCCATCGGGACATTTTTCCAGAAATCCCTGATCTCAATGTAGGTGATATCGAGTTTCTAGTAACATCGGAGATGGACGATAAAACGGTGGTCCCGTGTTCAAGTCGAGCATGAACAAAGTTTAACAATTGACAGTTGAATATCCGCCCGAGTGGTTACCGGGACTCCCCTGTTACCTGCCACGCATGTCGTAAGAGGCGTCTAAGGAGGTTTGGCTGAAATCGGATGCATGTGTCCTAAATGTGTAGAATTCTAAGCGTTTAGGAGCCTACCAAACCAATGTGCAACGTATAAACGTTCTTGGCAAAGATCAAACATATCACAAAGAGTGATTAAAATTGGTCGTAAAGAACGAACGCAAAGAAGAAGAAGAAGACAGTTGAATATCAATAAGAGTAAACTGCAAAGCCGCAGCCTGGGCAAAATTTCATAAAAAAAGATTGAAATAAAATTCCTGCAAAATTTTCTCCATCTTTAAAAATTCGGATCCTCGCCGGTGCTTTGGAGTTCGTGCGATGCCGCTGAGATCTTGCTGTGTAACAAAGAGATCGGAGCAAACATGGTTATTCACCAAAGTGCAATGATTATGGTCCTATCAATCAGTCAATCAATCAAATTATAATAATCTACCTCCTGTGTGTTGCCGGGCTCGCAGGGTGAGCAAAAAATAGTAACACTGCAGCCCACAGGCAACTAAGGTAGGGGCATAGGAAGCTACCTAGTAAATAAAAGCGACGCAGAAACCGAATGTACTAGCCTACTTGTAGGTACATAACTTGCACAATGTGCAATCGCTCTTAGGCTCAGATCACAAACAAATCACAGAGAGTAGATTAAAAAAAAAAAATCTGGCCAGCAATGGCGGAATTGAATTATGGCCATTCAGAATCAGGACTGTTTGATTCTGGACACGACTTGCTAGCGCATTTCCGCCATGTTTGTTCTGGTATTTGCCGGTTTCGTTTGCCGAGCTACTGAGTTAGTGCTTTAGAAACGCTGTGAGTTATGAACGTTACATGGAATGCTTATTGCTGTGTCAACCATGCGTTTGTTGTGATTGTGGGTATTCAAATAATGGCGGCCAGTGGGTAATCAAACAATGGCGTCCGGCGGTTATGACGAACCAACTCAATCTGCCGTATGCAGTTTTTTGCGTATGCAGAAAGCTGGATTTTGTCGTGATTGCTGTTCCCTTTGATCACTTGAATTGCAATTCAAGTGATGAACACTTTGTTTTGTGTTGACACTTTAGCCATGGCCATATGCCTTTATGCGGTGCTGATTGCTTTTTGGGGCGGGACGGCTGTTTCATTCTGGAATTAGTTCACGACACAGGAGACAGTTGGTACCATTTCGTGTGATTTTCATTGGCACAGGAACAGAGCAATACGGAGTGACCCGTTGCAACCGTACATATGAACTATGAACGATGAACTATGAACTATGAACGATGAACTATGAACAGAGAGTGGTTTTAACAAGTGATTGGTATGGAAATTTCGAAGAAGAAGGATGTGCTGGCCTACTTGTATGTGCATAACTGACACAACGCACAATCGCTCTTAGACTCAGATCACATACAAATCACGAGAGATGTTTAATAAGTAGTCGATATGGAGCGGTCAAAGAAGAAGATATATTAAAAAAAACATGTCTACGGTCATTGACATATCGTTCAGTTGTTTGGTATCGATCCTTGCTGCCTGAAGATAACCTGTTGACCTAATTTAGAAACATAAAAATGTCATTAAGATTGACATTTATTGAATTGACCAGATCATCAGCGTGACAGTTAAGTAGAAGTTGTCTTCTCGATCATTAGAAACTGACAGACAACGACAAGGAGGAGACAATGTCACATGAACGAACCAGGTAACGTAATATTAACTTTTCTCTTGTGTCGTCACACTGGTACCGGGTTGAGTCCAGTGCTGTTGCCCAGAACCGTAGTTTTCTGCTTTTTTGTCTTGCGCTGTTCTAATGGCATGGGTTTTTTTGTTTTTTTGGTGCTCTTTGACAGGATTCTGATATGCCATCTAACCATCTTTTTCATGGCCTTCCTATCGCCTTGGCTTTTTTTGCACTTTGACAGGATTCTGCTATGCCATCTAACCATCTTTTTCATTGTCTTCCTCCCGCCTTCTTTCCTGAAGAATTGTTAACATTAACAATTCATGTTTAAAGGGTTTTAAAGCCGAAGAGTTGACTTCATTGCACCGGGTTTTACCCCATATGGTTCAGTCCCTCTCCGCAGAAATGGCATGCCACCTGCCCATAGTATTGCACAAAGCACGAACTCCGTAGCTCCGGCAATAATGCTATGGGTCTCTGGAAAAAAACTGCACTCGTGAACAGATGCGGCGCTGTCCGGATTCGAACCCACGAATTTCGACTCGCAAGGCAAAGGGCTTAGTCACTCAGCCACAGATATATGAGTCCAGGTTGTCAAATATTTGTTTGGAAATACTTCTGGAAACAAAGTTTTTTTTCCCAGTTTTTCCCTCCTTGTTCCTCTTCTAGTTTTTCATCGTCATCATCTTCTTCTTGTTTTTCCTCATTTTCTTCCTTTTCACATTATTCTCTTTCTTTAATCTTTATCATCATCGCAAATCTGAAGTAGAGTAAGGTTCGCTTGAATACCGAGGGACACTGATAAAGTTAAGCAAACCTTCACGCAAAAATCAGTCAAATGTGCTTTACTAGCCGCTGTGACTACGCCTGCATTCACAGCTGCCGATCTTTAACCAAAAAAAATCATCTTTGTCCTTTTATCTCACATCACTACATTTTTCGTGATACTTGATAAAGGCCTTGTTGGTCGAAACGTTGCTGTATATTGTCCTTGTAATTTGTAAAACTACAGTACTTTGTGATTACGTGTTTCGCCAATCAAATAGTTTGACTACAGTCTCATCTATTTTGTGATTACATTTCTCTTACTCTTTCCAACTTTGTTGATCCTAGTATTCTTCTTCCACATTTCTTTCGCTTTATCGTTGTCTTCCTCTTCTCATTTTTCTGTACTCATTTTACACCTCCTCAACCTCCTTAATTTTCTTTATTCTTCTTCTTCTATCTTTTCTTTTTCTTACTTATCATATTCTCGTTTTTCTTCTTCTTCTTCTTCTCTTTTTCTTTTTTCTCTGTGTGAACTTATAAGATACATGTTAGCTATGTGATAGTACAAGAATAAATAATTGCATTTGATGTAACAACTACATGCCTGCCTGCCAAGCGTGTTCGTAGTGCGTTGGACAACGGTATGACATGCCACAGCCAGGCTATAGCCCAGGCCGTACAACTGGCCAGGTATTCCCTGACCTAACACTCTGCAATATCAGTAATCCAAATATTTGTTGTAGATAAATTTACAAGGACTCAAAATCCAGTAAAATAACAAGATACGCTGACGTTCTATCGTTTACCGACACACACAAAATGTCAGACCACTTTATGGAAGAGAGAAATCCTGATGTCCGGCCCAGTAGTTTATAGTTGGCTCTGGACAAGCCCTCTGTGTGTGTGGGTTCAATTCCGCTAGCTGGCAGAAAAAGCCACATGTTCTCCAGATTTACGGTGTTTGTGGCACCGAACCGAAGGGTTACGATGTCCATGGCACCGAATCGAAGAGATGAACGCTCAAGTGCTTCTGGATAGGAAAAAAAGTCTAACAACTTCAAAAACTGACTGTTGATATAGCTGTTGTATCTGGGCTGTTTTGACAAATTGCGACGTGTGCAATTTTAGTTAAATATTGAGTTAATCAGCACTCTCCCAACGTTGTCTTAAACAGTACTCTCTCAAACTTGCATGACATAGCACTCTGTGAACTTTACACCATACAGCACTCTCTCAATTTACATCAAACAGCACTCTCTCAATTTACATCAAACAGCACTCTCTCAACCTTGCATCAAACAGCACTCTCTCAATTTACATCAAACAGCACTCTCTCAACCTTGCATCAAACGCACTCTCCCAATTTACATCAAACAGCACTCTCCCAATTTACATCAAACAGCACTCTTTCAATTTACACCAAACAGCACTCTCTCAATTTACATCAAACAGCACTCTCTCAACCTTGCATCAAACAGCACTCTCTCAATTTACATCAAACAGCACTCTCTCAACCTTGCATCAAACGCACTCTCCCAATTTACATCAAACAGCACTCTCCCAATTTACATCAAACAGCACTCTCCCAATTTACATCAAACAGCACTCTTTCAATTTACACCAAACAGCACTCTCTCAATTTACATCAAACAGCACTCTCTCAATTTACATCAAAGGGCACTCTCTCAATTTACATCAAATAGCACTCTCTCAACCTTGCATCAAACAGCACTCTCTCAATTTTGCATCAAACAGCACTCTCTCAATTTACATCAAACAGCACTCTCTCAATTTTGCATCAAACAACACTCTCCCAATTTACATCAAACAGCACTCTTTCAATTTACACCAAACAGCACTCTCTCAATTTACATCAAACAGCACTCTCTCAACCTTGCATCAAACAGCACTCTCTCAATTTACATCAAACAGCACTCTCTCAACCTTGCATCAAACGCACTCTCCCAATTTACATCAAACAGCACTCTCCCAATTTACATCAAACAGCACTCTCCCAATTTACATCAAACAGCACTCTTTCAATTTACACCAAACAGCACTCTCTCAATTTACATCAAACAGCACTCTCTCAATTTACATCAAAGGGCACTCTCTCAATTTACATCAAATAGCACTCTCTCAACCTTGCATCAAACAGCACTCTCTCAATTTTGCATCAAACAGCACTCTCTCAATTTACATCAAACAGCACTCTCTCAATTTTGCATCAAACAACACTCTCTCAATTTACATCAAACAGCACTCTCTCAATTTTGCATCAAACAACACTCTCTAAATTTACATCAAACAGCACTCTCTCAATTTTGCATCAAACAGCACTCTCTCAACTTTGCATGAAACAGCACTCTCTCAACTTTGCTTCAAGCAACCCGTTCCCAACATTGCCACAAACAACACTATCTCAACTTTTCTTTTCTTGATAAATAAAAAGACAACGTGTTGAAAAAAAGGAGGATGCACCTGGAGCAATGTCGGACACTAGAGCATGAACAAGGACACCCCACCATTCATAAAAACATTTGTGGTTTCTATAGTAAAAGAGTAGAGAAAGAGAAATAAAACTTCAGTTGAACAGTTTTTGAGGTTGTTCCGGCAAGTTCCGGATGTCCACCCTAACGTTTCCGGGTCGTCTTTCATTTGAATTCATTTCTTCTTCTTCGATCGTTCTAGGCCTGTTTTAATCATTCTCATTGTGATATATAAACAGCCAAACATAGCAGAACAGCAGAACGTGATGTACGTTAATATTGTTCGACCTGGTGGAGTACATCAACGGTTTTCTTATTTTGCATTACCGCGGACAACTTTTAAATATATTTTGCATTACCGCGGACAACTTTTAAATATATTTTGCATTACCGCGGACAACTTTTAAATATATTTTGCATTACCGGGGACAACTTTTAAATATATTTTGCATTACCGGGGACAACTTTTAAATATATTTTGCATTACCGCGGACAACTTTTAAATATATTTTGCATTACCGCGGACAACTTTTAAATATATTTTGCATTACAGGGGACAACTTTTAAATATATTTTGCATTACCCGGGACAACTTTTAAATATATTTTGCATTACCGCGGACAACTTTTAAATATATTTTGCATTACCGCGGACAACTTTTAAATATATTTTGCATTACCGGGGACAACTTTTAAATATATTTTGCATTACCGGGGACAACTTTTAAATATATTTTGCATTACGGCGGACAACTTTTAAATATATTTTGCATTACAGGGGACAACTTTTAAATATATTTTGCATTACCCGGGACAACTTTTAAATATATTTTGCATTACCGCGGACAACTTTTAAATATATTTTGCATTACCGGGGACAACTTTTAAATATATTTTGCATTACCGCGGACAACTTTTAAATATATTTTGCATTACCGCGGACAACTTTTAAATATATTTTGCATTACCGGGGACAACTTTTAAATATATTTTGCATTACCGGTGACCCCGAAAAGTTTCTATATATAAAAATCTTCTAGCGATGGAGCTATTGTTACACTACACTAACTTTCAAGCTGGCACTAATTTCTCTGACTGCGGGAAACTTCACATGATCTTTCATTTTGTCCTTTCAGACATTTCGACTCCGGCTGGTCCAGATCCTTTGATTTCACAACAGAACTAGTTTACCACTGTTTTTATACATGTTTCGCCCGTCTGCCCAGCGTGTTCGTAGCGCGTTGGACTACGGGTGACTATCCCTCTGTGTGTGCGGGTTGAATTCCCCGGGATGGTAGAAAAAGCCACAGATTCCCATATTTACGGTGTTCGTGGCACCGAACCGAAGGGCTGAAAAGCTCAAGTGCTTCTGGATCGGAAAAAAAATAAAAAAATACATGTTTTAAAAATTTATTTTTCTGTTTGAAATGTCAAAGGTCTTAATAATTCTTCAAGCGCTTAAGTACCTTGTGGACCTCCGGTGGTCCGAGGACCCCAGTTTGGGTAACGCTGGAGAAGTGCATGGAAGGATCGGTTTTTTTTTAAATTTTCTTTCCCACGTTTGGGTAAATTTGACACGAGGATTGGTCAATGTGTGTGTTTTTTTTCTTTAACTCAAGTGCTTTCGTATTTGTATGGGCTTATGGACTGATCTGATCCGGTCTGTCCACCTCAGATTTGTAGGTTTCTATACATCACCTGATTCGTATGGGCAAGGAGTAACACTCGAATCTCCACACTTGAATAAATTTAAAGATGTACGGAAACGGTGGATGGGCGTTCACGGGTGTCCACCTCAAGCACCTGTCACTTAAGACCAGCAACCAGGTAACAGTAGACATGTTTTCGCTTATCGTGTTTACCTCAAAGCGTCAGAATAAGAAAAGATTTCTAGAACGGGCTTTCGCGTGAGCTTCATAAGTAGTGGCTTTTCACTTTCTTCTTCTTTTGTCGTCACACTGCTACCGTGTTGTTGTCCAGTGTGGTGGCTTTTGTTTTTTCTTGCGCTGTTCTGGTGGCTTGGATGATTGTTATTTTTGCTCTTTGACAGGATTCTGCTATGCCATCTAACCATCTTTTTCGTGGTCTTCCTCTCACCTTCTTTCCTGATGTTCTGTTGTAGAATACTGTATTCTGTGGTGTTTTGATGCATTCTTATTAAGTGGCTAAACCCCTTCATTCTTTGTTTCTCAATGTAATTCAAGCAATGTTATGTGCCAACTTTCTTTCTTATGCTGATGTTGGTGACTTTGTTTCTCAATGTAATTCAAGCAATGTTCTTTGCCAACTTTCTTTCTTATGCTGATGTTGGTGACTTTGTTTCTCAATGTAATTCAAGCAATGTTATGTGCCAACTTTCTTTCTTATGCTGATGTTGGTAACTCTGTCTTTCTGGTGTTGTTGGTAACTTTTCGTAGGCAACGCATTTCACATGTAGTTATTTTTGTGACTGCGCTTTGCTCAGGCAGTATATCGTCTCTGTGTTATCTTAAAAGATACTGTGAGGCAGTATATCATCTCTGCGTTATCTTAAAAGATACTGTGAGCCAGAATATCGGCTCTGAAGTACGAACGACTTCCTTTTTCTCTTCAGTATTTTCCTGCAATTGTGTATTTTCCTGCAATTGTGTATTTTCCTGCAATTGTGTATTTTCCTGCAATTGCTTATATATGTTAGAATAGTATAATTTTGTGAACTGGAAGCACAGGAATGGGTGTCGGAATGAGAGGGCACTTGTCACCCTATGGAAAATGAGTTTTTGATAATAGTTTTATGTGAATCTGGTCTTTTCCATTTCCGTGAATCAGTTATCAGTTTTCTGAGGATTATCATCACATCACTCCGAACATGTCCATAGATGCTCCGATCCCTACCTCAACAAATCTAGCAGAATCCAGTGGCCGAACACGCCAGTTCGCTGTTGATCCTTCCTTTCGCTCGCTTGAAATACTGTCTATCTTCTTCATCTTCTTCTTTGCGTTCGTTCTTTACGACCAATTTTAATCACTTTTTGTAATATGTTTGATCTTTGCCAAGAACGTGTATACGTTGCACATTGGTTTGTAGGCCCCTAAACGCATAGACCTCTACACGTTTAGGACATGTGCATCCGATTTCAGCCAAATATTGTCTATGTTATCAGTGTTGTCTCTTGTATAAACTTCGCTGTCTATTGTAGCTCACACAGAGATCTGTGTAGTTTTATGACCAATGTTGTTTCGTAAGGCCAGTGTTCGATGTTGATTAACCAATCGTTTTGCATATTTGGTATATCGTTCTTTTCGGCTGTATCAATATCGACACCCATCTCTCTTAATCTGGTCAGCGACTGGGATTCACAACCCTGAAACTTCTCTGTTTTTGTTGTTGTTTTTTTTCCGTCCACTTTCAACTCAGACGAAGTTCCATCTCCGAAACTGATTTTTGCGTGAAAATCTGTTTTTCCAATTTCTTACAATGGCAGCAGCGTGCACATTGTAAATTACTTTACACTGGCAGCCGTGTGCTCAATGTACTCGTAATTAGTATTCCCTCGCCATCCAGGCAGATTTTCTCCAACTTCAGAGGTACTCACGTTATCGTCCTGAGTAAGACCAGGGGACTCGAACAAATGCCGGACAGTAGGTTCGAACCCGAGCTATGAGGCGTCTCACAGCTAGCAGGCCGAGCTACTATCAACTACTCTAGGCAGTCCCCATTAAACTTCTCTGTTCAGAAAGACTCTATCAATGCGTTAAGAATTTCCGCTTAGTAAACTACCAGATACATTAAAAAAACCAAATATTGATTGTGACCCCACCTGAAAACATTTCTGTGGACGCCTATGAACATTTTTCCATTATCTTTGCACGCTCTGACCTCACATGTTACGAGGGTCAAGCAAGGATATCAGATTGAACATAAGTAGAAATTGCAGGCCAGACTTTACTTCAAGGCAACAAGCAGCACCATCTATTGAAGCTTGATGGCTATCTGAGTAATAATTTGTTGTTGGGCCGCAACTTATGGAGTGCTGCCTCTTGAAGATTTCGATATTATGGCACTTGATGTTGAACTTGATGTTGAACTTGATGTTGAACTTGATGTCGAACTTGATGTTGAACTTGATGTTGAACTTGATGTCGAACTTGATGTTGAACTTGATGTTTATGGCTGATACTGATCACTCAATGTGTTTACATTTTTTGAATGGACGTTCAATGTGATACTACTGACACCAGATTCTTACTTTATACAGTTGTGCGTTCAATGTTGGTGCGCTTAAAGTTGGTGTGCTTAAAGTTGGTGCGCTTAAAGTTGGTGCGCTTAAAGTTGGTCTTCTCAAAGTTGGTGCACTCAAAGTTGGTGCGTTCAAAGTTGGTGTGATCTCAAAGTTGGTGTGTGTTCAATGATGGTGCGCTTAAAGTTAGTGCGCTCAAAGTTGGTGCGCTCAAAGTTGGTGCACTCAAAGTTGGTGCGCTTAAAGATGGTGCACTCACAGTTTGTGCGCTTAAAGTTGGTGCGCTTAAAGTTGGTGCACTCAAAGTTGGTGTGCTTAAAGTTGGTGCTCATAAAGTTAGTGTGCATAAAGTTGGTGCACTCAAAGTTGGTGTGCATGAAGTTAGTGCATATAAATTTGGTGCACACAAAACTACTACGCTAGCAAGTGATGCTTTCAGAGTTGGTATACATAAAAAACCCCAAAAACTGACGTTTGTATAATATAAAAGAATAAAACGAAACTTTTCTTATGTATTTTGATGAGCACTGCCAATTTTGATCCGATTTATAAATTGATATTTCTCTTTAACAAATATTGAAACTACTGTTTTCCTGCTTACCCGGGGCACAGCTCAATGATCTAGTATGCTGGATGTCTGAACAATGTTAAACACATACTTTAACCAACATAATTGACTCATAACTCGGTAAAACAAGCAAGTAAAGATTTGACAATGGTAGCGCTTATAACAAGAAAGGCCTTTTTTGTAAATCCACAGGAAAAGCAAACAAGAGGGAGGCCTAGAAATACATGGGGAAGAGATTTGGAGGCAGAGATTGACATTACACAGAAGAAGAGCTGGAGGGAGCTGCAGGATATAGCTATAGATATGATGTATTAGCCATGAGTAAGTTGAGGGCTCAATGCCACAATCGGCGTTAAAAAAGCATGAGAGAGAGAGTGAGAAAGAAAGTTTGAGTGAGAGAGAGAGTGACAGTGAGAGAGAGAGGGAGTGAGAAAGAGAGAGAGAGAGAGTGACAGAGAGTGACAGTGAGAGAGAGTGAGAGATAGAGTGAGAGTGAGAGAGTGAGAGTGAGTGAGAAAGAGAGTGAGAGAGAGTGAGAAAGAGAGAGAGAGAGAGAGTGGGCAGGCAATGAGCTCGGTGAGCACTGTCGTAAAATGCCCAGAGAACCGTCTAGTACTAAAACAATTCAAATTCTGGTTCCGGTCTAAGTGGGTAACAAATAGTCTCTCAGTTTTGTAATACTAAGTACAAGGTAAATACCGCATAGTTTGGGGCCGAAGTGCAAGAGCAAAACAATGCTGGGTGATTAAAGAAGAAGAAGCAGTAGAAAAACGAAGATAGTTAAGTCTTCTCTTCTTCTTCTTTGCGTTCGGTTTCGTATGCTTGTCTAAACCATGAGATGGGTTGCCTCCATGAAGCTGCTTGTCAGTTGGAGTTCTTCGTGAGTGTTCCCATAGCTTGCTCTGTAAGCTTCGTTCATGAGGCCATGCTTTTAGATATATATTCTCAGCAGTATCTAAAGTGATAGAGTGCAGAAACAAAAAGCAAACGCTTTAACGTACCAGCTAGACCCATTGTTAAGGCACCCACAAATTTCACTAACAGCTAAACAACAGATGACCAACAGAATTTTCATACCTACTTTGTGTTACCAGGGCCAAACATGGACAATGAGTAAAGCGCAGACACAAAAAATAACTACATGGGAAATGCGATGCCTACGAAAAGTTACCAACAACACAAGAAAAGACAGTCACCAACATCAGCATAAAAAGAAAGTTGGCACAGAACCTTGCTTGAATTACATTGAGAAACAAAGAATGAAATGGTTTGGTCACTTAATAAGAATGCATCCAAACTCCACAGTATACAGAGTCTTCTACAACAGAACATCGGAAAGAAGGCAAGAGGAAGACCACGGAAAAGATGGTTAGATGGCGTAGCAGAATCCTGTGAAAGAGAAAAATAACAATCACACAAGCCACCAGAACAGCTCAAGACAAAAACATAAAATCACGACACTGGTCAACAATCCGATAGCAGTGTGACGACAACAGAAGAAGAAAGAAGTATCTATAGAATTTGTCCAGACAGATACGTGGGCTATAATAACTAGTATCTATATAATTGATCATGATACTGATATGAGCATTTTCTCAGCAAACGGGAGAATAACTAATGAAATTCAACACAGATACAACAAAGCAAATCAAATGATAGGGCAAATGGCTCCAATTTTAAAATGCAGACGTGTCACCATGAACATAAAAAGAGCAATGTTCAACATAATCTTTCTCCCCACATTATGCTATTTGTGCCACACCTGGATGCTGACATCAAACGATAGAAGAAAACTAGTCACAACAGAGATGAAGTGTCTACGCAGAATGCTGGGTGTAACAAGAACAGACCGGTTGAGAAATGAAGACATCAGAAAAAAGTGGGTACAACATCAATACTAAACTTCATCAAGAAACAACAAATTAAATGGTTCGGCCACGTTAGTATATTACCAACAGACAGTGCACCTCAAAGAGCAATGCTGCTCCGATACAATGGGTACAACGCAAAAGATGGTCCTCAGAGATTTATTTCCTTTAATTTATAAAATAATAAATACACGTTATACATTATTTTTAGTGGGGCCTAGATCCACTGGCTCTTAATTACGAGCCGCCACTGGTATTACATAAGAATTGTGTTCAGAACTCCGTAACAGCTATGGTACGGAAAGAGTTAATGATACAAATACCCTTGTTATGCATTAATGTTGTTTTAATATTCTTTTTTAAAACAATGAAATTGTATTTGATTTATTCCCGATTCTGTCTCTCTCTGTACAACTGTTGTCTTGAAATATGAACGGGATGGGGTGTCTTAGAAGAGTTGCAGGAGTGACAATACGGGATAAAATTAGAAATGAAGAAATTAGAAGAAAACTGGATGTGAAAACAGTAATGCATTTCACTAAAGGACAACAGATAAATGGTTTGGACCCTTGATCGCCCATGTGGTGCCAATGCCCGCAAGGGAAGCAACAAATAGTACAACTGCGACCTACAAGGCACGTCTTAGAGGCTACTGATGTAGGACCTAGGGAAGTTACCCTAGTAAATTAAAAGCTTCCCAGAAATCGGATGTGCTGGCCTACTTGTAGACGCATAACTGGCACAACGTACAATCGCTCTTAGGTTCAGATCACATACAAATCACACAGAGTTATTAACAAGTGGTCGATATGGAGCGTGTGAAGAAGAAAAGAGATTTCATGGTTAAGACACCTGACAAGAATGTCCTGGTATCGACTACCCCAGGTAGCCACACTGAAAAAGTATAACGAGTACCGAACAGGAGGAAGACCAAGCAAAAGATGGATCAACGGCATCAGGGACAGCCTTAAGAAAATGAATATCAGCTTACAAAGTGCCTTAGAAGAAGCACAGACAAGACCGCTACATTTTCACACCAACACTTCTATAAAGAAGTCAATGGTGGAATAGAAGAAGCACAGACAAGACCGCTACATTTTCACACCAACACTTCTATAAAGAAGTCAATGGTGGAATAGAAGAAGCACAGACAAGACCGCTACATTTTCACACCAACACTTCTATAAAGAAGTCAATGGTGGAATAGAAGAAGAAGTGGAATTGAAACAAACAACCACGCCCTCCTAGTTTAGCTTAAGAAAAGACTCCCGACCAGTTATTAAGACCTGGACAGGAAAGGAGTCAGATTGCAAATATTCCACCATTTCCCAAATTGGGCGGACTAGTCTGGCAGTTTGTCTCATTTAAGGGCCGTGCTCCTGGCAGTCTTCGTTTCTAATTTGGTTTTGGATGACAGACATGGAAATGCCATTATTAATCTGTGGTTCTCACCCGTGTATTGCTGGGGCCTGCAATGGAAGTAAAGAATAGTAACTCTGCGACCCACAAGGCATGTCGTAAGGGTCGACTGAGGTAGGGGCCAAGGGAAGCTACCATTGTAAATAAAAATCGAATGTACTGGCCTACTTGTAGGCGCATAACTGGCACAATGTACAATCGACCTTAGCTGAGATCACATACAAATCACAAAGAGGGATTTATCAAGTGGACGATATGGAGCGTTTGAAAAAGAAAATCTATGGTTCTCAGTTCCAGCTGGAGCATGCACATACAACCATCATTTCTTATATTAGCAGATAGAACCATGGTTGCCAACTAAAAATTGAGAAAATCGGCCAAACACTAGCCGGCAAAGGCCAAAAAAACCAAGAGCTAAAAACAGTGCTATTTCATATTCACATCATAAGAAGAGCTCCAAATCAAGGTTATCACTATCCTCACTACTAAAACCAGCACCGTACACTTTATCAGTAGATAAGTTCTTTACCATATTAGGTGAGGCAGTAAAAACCTTACAATATTTGTTAGATAAGAGCAGTTCTGTTCTTATTCTCACTATCGCCTCAGAGCTGCAGCTGCTTTCTATTTCTAGCTTTTGTTTTACTGATCTTACACGAGAGAACACCCTCTCAATAATAGCATTACTGACTGGAGTAATTAAGCAAGTCAGAGCAAAGGTGGCAAGCTCTTTAAATGACTCATGTTGAAGAACACCAATTCAAAAAGTTTCAATGTCTGTTTAAAATCCATCTTTCTTAAATTGGACTTCGTCTTTCCAATCAACACAAATTATTTTTCTGTATTGTTCTTCTATTGCACTAAGCATATTTTTTAACAATACCAACCAAAACCCCAAAAACAACTTATATATTAAGTAGATTTATCCAATTTGCTCTTAATATTATACCCATTTTAGGGGAAAAAAATTTAAATATGAAAAAGACATAAAATCGGCCAAAAGGCCAAACACTTTTTTTTAGCCAACCACTTGAAAAAAGGCTTAATTTTTCGAATCTAGCCTTTAAAAGGCCAAATTGGCAACCCTGGATACAACTAATTTTTTTCTATTCTGTTTTTCTCTTCAATATTGGGAGTAAGGAATCAGCACCCGTGTTTGCGTTTTCAAATTGATATGACAAATGGCGCCAATTTTAAAATGCAAACATGTCAGCAAGAATACAAAAAGAAGTTTAAAATGCAAACATGTCAGCAAGAAACAACAAGAATACAAAAATTAGTGAAGATATTCTGTCACTACTTTAATATTGGTTCATTGTCTATTTATTGAGCATATTCATTGGCTTCTGTGCTTCCTCTAGGGTTCTTAAAACTCCGTATTTCCTCCTCCTGCGCAGCGTCTTAGTAGAGCGTTGGACGACGGGTGACATGCTCTCTGTGAGTGCGGGTTCAATTTCGCAGGCTGTCAGTAAAAGCCACAGGTTCCAGATTTATGGTGTTCGTGGCACCGAACCGAAGGGTTACGATGTCCCTTGCACCGAACCGAAGGGTTACGATGTCCCTTGCACCGAACCGAAGGGTTACGATGTACCTTGCACCGAACCGAAGGGTTTCGATATCCCTACACGGAACCGAGGGGTTACGATGTCCCTTGCACCGAACCGAAGAACTGAAAAGCTCAAGTGCTTCTAGATCGGGAAAAACAAAACAAAAACCTCCCTATGAAATAAATACATACAGTAAGGATACATTGAGAAACGTAAAACTAAAACTCAATACAAACAGTAAACAAGATCAAATGAGAAAAGGCACACAATATTAATATTATTTTTAATTATTTTGTTTTATGTCGTATTAAACAAAGTATAACAAGATAGGCTTAGTCACCTACTAAACAAAAGTGGATACAACATTGAACATATTTATTTGTGACACCACCATCATCATCATCATCATCTTCTTCCTTATCACCACCAACATCGTCATCATCAATATTATCATGCAAAGTACTATAGTTTTACAAAATACAGAAACAGCGACGATAAACAGCAACGTTTCGACCAAAAGGCCTTTATCAACAAACGACACAACAGGAGTGACGAATTATAGAGAACACTTACAAATGGACGATAACGGAAAATGCAAATGTATCTAATGAACTGGGAATAAAAACGAATAACGAAATGGGTGCAACAAAAAACTAGAAGATCTGTGGTTCTCAGTTCCAGCTGGATGGACTCAACGCATTACATTCCTATGCTTCTTAGTACTTTCTCATCTCATGCCTTGTAATCTATATGTGTATTTGCTTCATATATATAATTTGTATTTTCACTTGATTGTATATTGTTTCTCTTCTTTTCCACTTCTAGTTTTGTGTTGCACTCATTTCGTTATTCGTTTTATTCCCAGTTCATTAGATACATTTGCATTTTTCCGTTATCGTCCATTTGTAAGTGTTCTCTATAATTTGTCACTCCTGTTGTGTCGTTTGCTTGATAAAGGCCTTTTGGTCGAAACGTTGCTGTTTATCGTCGCTGTTTCTGTATTTTGTAAAACTATAGTACTTTGTTTATACGTGTTTCGCTATTTACCAAGTTTTACTGCAGTCTTCCCTCTATTTCGATATTATCATGCATATTATCATCACCATTATCCCCATCATCACCATCATCATCACCATCATCATCCCCACCATCACCATTATCATCATCATTATCATCATCATTATCATCATCATCATTATGACCTTCATTATCATTATCACCATCACTATCATCATCATTATCATTACCATCACCGTCCTCTTCACCACCAACATCGTGATCATCATTATTATTATCATCGCATCATCATTACCATCATCACTATCATCAACACCACCATCATCATCATCATCATCACGTGCTGTATCTACATTGGGTGTTGGCTGCAATGGATTTCCAACATCCCGTGTCTCTTGGTTTAATTTTACACTTTGCCCAGCTGTAATTTATTCTGTTCTTGATGTTTCCTTCCAACCCGTGTCCCAATCTCTCTCTTTCTTATCATCCTTCAACTTTCCTATCTAATAAGGTTCTCATCCTCTTCTTCTTCCAACTCTTCATATCGACTACTTGTTCAACGACCACACTATGTGATCTGAGCCTAAGAGCAATTGTACGTTGTGCCAGTTATGCACCTACAAGTAGGCCAGCACATCAGATTTCTGCGATGCTTTTTTGGCGATGTCACAACGTACAATCGCTCTTAGGCTCAGATCACATACAAATCACAAAGAGTGGTTAACAGGTGGTTGATATGTAGGGTTCAAAGAAGAAGAAAAAGAAATTTAAAAAATAATTTTCACTTTTCCTACCTGAACTTAGAGACGCCCATGACTACTACTACTACTACCTGAACGTAGAGACGCCCATGACTACTACTACTACTACCTGAACGTAGAGACGCCCATGACTACTACTACTACTGATACTGCTACTACTACTACTACTACTACTACTCTACTACCTACTACTACTACTACTACTACTGCTACTACTACTACTACTACTATTCTACTACTATTACTATTACTATCTATTACTACTATCTACTCTACTACTACTACTACTACTGATCTCTCTACTACTACTCTACTATACTATCTCACTACTATTACTCTACTACTACTACTACTACTACTACTACTCACTCACTACTACTCACTACTCTCTACTGCTACTACTCTACTACTATACTACTCTACTATTACTACTACTACTACTACTCTACTACTACTACTACTACTACTACTCTACTACTACTACTACTACTACTGCTACTCTACTACTACTATTACTACTACTATTACTACTACTACTACATTACTACTACTATTACTACTACTATTACTACTACTACTACTATTACTACTACTATTACTACTACTACTACTATTACTACTACTGCACTAATACACACTACTACTACTACTACTACTACTATTACTACTACTACTACTACTACTAGCACTGCTACTACTATTACACACTTGTTCCATCCAATTTCCTTTCTTACCTTTTCTGACCTATTTTCCGATTTTTTCTCACCTGTGAGTACCTTTTTAACAGATGCAGCCGACATTCATACTTCTTGCGATAACGTCTTTTTATCTTTAAGCTTCTCACGTCAGCTACCACTGGTTTTTATCAGTTATCTCAGGTAAATTATTACCTGCCACGAAACACACACACCTGTTCAGAATCATCAACAGGTAACCAAATGTAACAGGTATACTTGGGATGAATCCCCTAAATAATTATTCAGATAAAAAAAATGAGCAGGTTACTTTATCCAGGTGAGAAAAACTTGAGTATTTCTAACAGAAGAGGTCCTGGTCAGGTAATCTGTTGAGAAATCAAGGAGAAATGGTCAGAATGACATATGGATCTTAATGGTAAACATTGATGCAACATTAGAAGTAAACAATAGTTCAAACATTAGAAGTAAACATTGATGGTAACATTAGAAGTAAACAATAGTTCAAACATTAGAAGTAAACAATAGTTCAAACATTAGAAGTAAACATTGATGGTAACATTAGAAGTAAACAATAGTTCAAACATTAGAAGTAAACATTGATGGTAACATTAGAAGTAAACAATAGTTCAAACATTAGAAGTAAACAATAGTTCAAACATTAGACATAAAACTGATTCTCCTTCTTGCGTTCGCCCGCTATCTTCTTTTTCTTCTTCTTCTTCCAACGCTCCATATCGACAACTTGTTAAGCACTCTTTGTGATTTGTATGTGATCTGAGCTTATGAACGATTGTACGTTGTGCCAGTTATGCGGGTACAAGTAGGCCAACAAATTCAATTTCTGCAAAGCTTTTTATTTACTAGGATAGCTTCCCTAGGCCCTTACCTCAGTCGCCTCTTACGACATGCCTTGGAGGTCACAGTGTTAGTATTCTTTGCTCTACTGTGTTAACCACTTCGCCGGGGGACTGCCTAGAGTAGTTGATAGTAGCTCGGCCTGCTAGCTGTGAGACGCCTCATAGCTCGGGTTCGAACCTACTGTCCGGCATTTGTTCGAGTCCCCTGGTCTTACTCAGGACGATAACATGAGTACCTCTGAAGTCGGAGAAAATCTGCCTGTATGGCGAGGGAATACTAATTACGAGTACATTGAGCACACGGCTGCCAGTGTAAAGTAATTTACAATGTGCACGCTGCTGCCGCCATTGTAAGAAATTGGAAAAACAGATTTTCACGCAAAATCAGTTTCAGAGATGAAACTTCGTCTGAGTTGAAAGCGGACGAGAAAAAAAAGAAAAAAAAAAAAAAAAAAAAAAAAACCACTTCGCCATTGAGACCTCTATCCTCTATATCGAAGATTGCTTGTCATAGCGGACACTATCAGGATTTAGATTACGATTCTAGTAATCAATCAATCAATCAATGGTTTTTTTGCAATATTTCTAAAGCTCTTTTCACTTTGCTTGCCTTGATATCCTTCTGACCTTTGACACCCCTCGTTTAGAAGTAGATCAACAAATAAACAGATACAGGTAAAGAGCTTCCGAAGAAAAAACAAATAGACAAACACGGGACTCGAACCACTTACTCTAGTCCTTACGACACCAATCGCCTAGCCATACGAGCGTCCTTACGTACACAACCAATAAGCCAGTCGTTTAGAAGTAGCAAAGTTATAAACCTCACTTGTGCCTCGATGTTTGAACGTATCACTACTAATACCATGTGTTGGGAAGCAGTTTAACTTTTTTTTAAAACTGCAGGTTACAGCTTCTGAAAGCTGTCTTGTTCTCTCCATAAGTTCTTCAGTTGTGACGCTATCATTTGTGACGCTATCATTTGTGATGCTATCATTTGTGACGCTATCATTTGTGATGCTATCATTTGTGACGCTATCATTTGTGATGCTATCATTTGTGACGCTATCATTTGTGACACTATCATTTGTAACGCTATCATTTGTGACGCTATCATTTGTGACGCTATCATTTGTGACGCAGAGGGGTCTCTGTGGTGTAGAGGTTAGACGTTCGTCTCTCATGCCAAAGGTACCAGGTTCGCTCCCTCGTGGAGCCATCTGGATATTGTTCAGAGATCCCTGATAACAGTGTAGGTGAGATCGAGTTCCTAGTCCTATCGGAGACGGACGATAAAACGTAGGTCCCGTGTTCAATTTGAGCACGTAAAGAATCCTTTGCAGTTCAAAATCGAGAAGAACAGGCTGGAAAGCCGCTGCCGGCAATATTCATTAAAAATATTAAAATTAAAATTCCTACAAAAATATCTTCACCATCTTCAAAATTACATCGGGGACTCTGACCGGTGCTACGTAGTACGTGCAAAGCAGATGCGATCTTCCTGTGTAGGAGAGAGAGAGAGATCGAAGCACACATGGTTACTCACCGAAGTGTAGTGATGATGGTCCTATGAATCAATCAAATCAGACCGTACCATAGCATCTCAGTCCCTCTAGTCTGCGTAGACACCAGTTGATGAATGTTTGCAATTTATGCGCTATTTTATTATTCATTCGCCATGTTTCTGACCCATACAATCAATCAAGTGCCATGCCTGCCGGCGTAGGCGATCATGTCTCTCCACAACTCTCTTTGCTTGGTGCATGTAATCAGTTCTGACGTCGATATTTTGTCGAACCATGATGTCAGGCCATCCAACATCTTCTCCCTCTGTCTTCCACGATCTCTCCTTCCCTGAATTTTACCTGTAGTCACCAAATGTTCTAAACCTTCTCTTCGCATTATATGCCCGAAGAACCTTGATTGTCGGATTCTTATTCTTTTGATAAGGTTTCTTTGTGTGCAGGCCTGATTTAAAACCTCCACGTTTGTTTTCTTTGCTGTCCATGGAATTCTCAACATTCTTCTGTAAAACCACATCTCTGTGGCTTCCAATGATCGTATTGATTGTTTGTTCAGTGTCCATGATTCGCTGCCATACATAAGAATTGGTTCAATATAGCATTGGAGTACTCGTTTTCGCAGTGTCATTGGTAGTGAGTTCACGCATAGTGTGTTCTTCATTTTCATAAAAGCTGCTTTCGTTTGAGCTATTCTACTCCTAATCTCTGTTGTACATCTTCCATCTGGTGTTAAGAATGTTCCTAGATACTTGAATCGATGGACTTGTTTCAGTGTTGTGTTATTTATTTTGATATTGCATGTTGGTGTTTCTTGTTTCTTGGAGACAACCATAACCTCTGTTTTCTCCCATACAACAGAACTGATTTAACATTGGAGTTAAATATCCTAATTTTTGTTCTAGATTTGATTTCTTTAGATTTCCAGTGAACCAGGAGGTTAACAGGTACGCTAGTGCTAGATAGGACACACTTTGAGGAAACCAGAGGAAAATATAACAAGGGTCCTTTCCTGGAACACACAGGGACAGCGAAAGAAGGGGAGGCATAGAAATACACGGAGACGAGATTTGGAGGCAGAGATCAACAATATAAAGAAGAGATGGAGGAAGCTGCAGGAAATAGCTAGAGCTAGGAAGACTTGGCATGAGTTGGTTGAGGGCCTATGCCATAAATCCGGGTTAAAAAGGCAGAGAGAGAGGGAGAGAGGTTACAGCTACTCGGCTCTTCGAGTGCTACTCACCAGCTGTGGGTGCCGGTTTCCTATCTCCCTCAGCTCAGTAATTACAACTTTTTTCTAGTCCTTTCCTTAACGATTCCGATGAAACAGTTTCTTTATTGCTTTCCTAGTAGTTTTACAAGTTATAGGAAACGAGTGCGCTCACTTGTGGGTGAGTAGAAAACGACAGGTTGAAAACCGTGGGAATGTGGCCCGCATCCGTAGACACTGATCAGGTAGATTTTCACATTTTCTAAGTGTCATCTGGTTCCATCCTCCCCCACCCGAAAAAATGCCTGGTTCAAGACTACATGCACTAGCTCTCAAGTACTTTTTTTTAATGTTCATCCTAAACTTAATGATGTTCTTTCTAGTCTTCTTTGTTGGATGTTTATGCTATCATTATTTATCTCTCTCTCGTTATCTCTCTCTCTCTCTCGTTATCTCTCTCGTTATCTCTCTCGTTATCTCTCTCGTTATCGCTCTCGTTATCTCTCTCGTTATCTCTCTCGTTATATCTCTCTCGTTATCTCTCTTGTTATCTCTCGTTATCTCTCTCTCGTTATCTCTCTCATTATCTCTCTCGTTATCTCTCTCGCTATCTCTCTCGCTATCTCTCTCTCGTTATATCTCTCTCGTTATCTCTCTCTCGTTATATCTCTCTCGTTATCTCTCTCGCTATCTCTCTCTCGTTATCTCTCTGTCGTTAAATCTCTCTCGTTATCTCTCTCGTTACCTCTCTCGTTATCTCTCTCTCGTTACCTCTCTCGTTATCTCTCTCGTTATCTCTCTCGTTACCTCTCTCGTTATCTCTCTCTCGTTATCTCTCTCGTTATCTCTCTCGTTATATCTCTCTCGTTATCTCTCTCGTTATCTCTCTCGTTATATCTTCTCGTTATCTCTCTCGTTATCTCTCGTTATCTCTCTCATTATCTCTCTCGTTATCTCTCTCGTTATCTCTCTCGTTATCTCAATATATCTCTCTCTCGTTATATCTCTCTCGTTATCTCTCTCTCTCTCGTTATCTCTCTCTCGTTCTCCCTCTCTCGTTATCTCTCTCTTTCTCTCGTTATCTCTCTCTCGTTTTCCTTCTCTCTCTCTCGTTATCTCTCTCGTTTCTCTCGCTAACTCTCGTTACCTCTCGCTAACTCTCGTTATCTCTCGCTCTCTCGTTATCTCTCGCTAACTATCGTTATCTCTCGCTAACTATCGTTATCTCTCGCTAACTCTCGTTATCTCTCGCGGGCAAAGTTCATTAGAATTTTAAAAAAAAAATTCCTATAAAAATATATTCGCCGTCTTTTAAATTACACCAGGGACACTCATCGGTGCTACGGAGTTTGTGCACTGTCGCTGAGATCGACATGTGTAAGAAAGAGATCGGAACACACATGTTACTTACCGAGGTGCAATGATGATGGTCCTATCAATCAATCAATCAATCAATCAATCAAATCAATCAACGTTATTGTACGTAGGGGACTGTGCTATTATAAATCTCAAAGTGAGAAACATCTTATAAAGTGCTTGTTGAAGGGTACTGTTATAAATCTCAAAATGAGAAACATCTTATAAAGTGCTTGTTGAAGGGTACTGTTATAAATCTCAAAATGAGAAACATCTTATAAAGTGCTTGTTGAAGGGTACTGTTATAAATCTCAAAATGAGAAACATCTTATAAAGTGCTTGTTGAAGGGTACTGTTATAAATCTGAAAGTGAGAAACATCTTATAAAGTGCTTGTTGAAGAGTACTGTTATAAATCTCAAAGTGAGAAACATCTTATAAAGTGCTTGTTGAAGAGTACTGTTATAAATCTCAAAGTGAGAAACATCTTATAAAGTGCTTGTACTGTTCATTCCAAGATTGAGAGCGTGAGAGTTTTTATTCATTTTAAAAGATGAAAAAGGATGAGAACCACTGTTGAAAGATTTGCCCACTCTGAAGACTATAAACTTCAACCCCTCTGACAGGGCCGCCACTGTACGTGAAAGCAAGCCGGACACGGCTTGATTATTTCCAGATGTCAACAAAACAATGTGACTAGTAGTTCTTGCTAGACTTTGGTATACTGTGCCTTAGTACTTTTTGGTGTACTGTGCCTTAGTACTTTTTGGTATACTGTGCCTTAGTACTTTTTGGTGTACTGTGTCTTAGTACTTTGTGCTTTTCGCTATGTACATTTTTATTTGTCTTTTGTCCCATTTTCTCCCTTTCTCCAGTGTTTATATGTGTGTGTGTGTGTGTGTCTGTAAAGGAGTGTGTCTATAGAGCTGTGTTTTGATTGATTGATTGATTGATTGATTGATTGATTGATTGACAGGACCATCGTCATTGGGTTTCTTCTTCGAACGCTCCACATCGATCACTCTTTGTGATTTGTATGTGATCTGAACCTAAGAGCGATTGCACATTGTGACAGTTTTGCGACTACAAGTAGGCCAACACATTCGATTTCTGCGCTGCTTTTTATTTACTAGGGTAACTTCCATCTACCTCAGTTGCCTCTTACGACATGCCTTGTTGGTGGCAGTGTTACTATTCTTTGTCCCCTCTGAGGGTTCCGACAGGACAAGCCTGTAAAAGATATGCCACGATTTTCATTCATTTCAGTTTCCCTAAGCCCCCTACCCCAGTCGCCTTTTACGACATGCTTTTTAGGTCGCTGTGGTACTATTCTTTGCTCCTAGCCCCGGTAACACGCATGGACGATCAATTAATCTTAATCATTCAGATCACAAGAGTGATTAACTTGGTTGATACAAACTCACACATATATAAACAATTAACAACTAGGTACTTGTCAATTCATACATTTGTTCTTTTTTTTCCGATCCAGAAGCATTTGAGCTTTCAACTCTTCGGCTCGGTGCCACGAACACCGTAAATTTGGGGAACCTGTGGATTTTCTACTCACAGAGGGCTAGTCACCAGTAGTCCAACGCGCTACGAACACGCTGGGCAGGCGGGCATACATTTGTCTAAAGACAATGAAGTGACTTCATTGCACTGGGTTCCCCATATGACTCAGTCCCTCTCTGCAGAAATGGTCAACCATATATCAAGAGTATTACACATAGAGCAAGTTCCAACATCAAGCTTACGGATCTCTTGGAAAACATGCGCCTGTTCTCATGCACGGTGCCATCCGAATTGGAACCTACAAATTACGGTACTCAAGGCGGACGGTTTAACCAGTTATTCATAACATGAACATGTCAACAGCGATATTCGTCTTCTTGTGTTCAGTCCCTGTGTCTCGTCAGGGCTCGCAAGGGGAGCAAAGAATAGTAATACTGCCACATACAAGGCATGTCGTTAGAGGCGATTGAGGTAGGGGCCTAGGAAGCTACCCTAGTAAATAAAAAGCGTCGCAGAAATCGAATGTGCTGGCCTACTTGTAGGCGCATAACTGGCACAACGTACAATCGCTCTTAGAATAAAATCACATACAATTCACAGAGAGTGGATTTATTAAGTGGTCGATATGGAGCGTTCGCAGAAGAAGAAGTAGATGTGGTAGGGGGAGGTCGATGTAGTTTCGTAAACTCTGTAGCACCGGCGAGGGTCCCTGATATAATTTAGAAGCTGGTGATAATACTGTGTAGGAATTCTAATTTCTTAATCTCTCTAACAAATGTTGTCCGGGCAGCGGCTTTCCAGAAGTCTCTTCTCGATTTTTAGAACTCCCTAGTGTTCTTTTACGTGCTCAAATTCAACACGGAACCTACTTTCTATCGTCCATCTCCGACATAACTAGGAACTCGATCTCACCTACACTGAGATCAAGGATCTCTAGAAAAATATACCGATGGTTCCACGAGGGAGCGAACCTAGTACCTTTGAAACGAGAGGCGAACGTCTAACCTCTATGCCACAGAGACAGACACCCCGTAAATATCACAAGAGCGACTGATAACTTATAGAAAAAAATTAAGGGACCATTTCAGATTTCGTTACAGATCATTTGCTGCATTACCAACACTAGCATTTCACAACTTCAAGAACTGGATCATACACAGGTCATTGACCTTATGCCCATGTTGACCTTACCGTGTACGTACGTGTATAGCGACACCAGCAATGTTGGCACGTTTATTTAGACAATTTGTTTACAGAAAACGATGGTATGTTCATACATCGTTACAAGATGCTGATTCCGTTCTGGCAGACAAGAAGTTCTGGTTTTTGGTTTCATTGACCAGATTTGTCTTCTGTGGCTGTTGCTACAAATAAGAATGAGAAAATTGAAGTATTTTGGACATATTTTTTCCCCCCGATCCAGAAGCACTTGAGTTTTTAGGTCTTCGGTCGGTGCCATGGACATCGTAACCTTTCGGTTCGGTGCCACGATCACCGTAAATCTGGAGAAACTGTAGCTTTTCTGCCAGCCCGCGGAATTGAACCGCACTCACAGGGTGCTTGTCACCCGTCGTCCAACTCGCTACGAACACGCTGGACAGGCGGGCTTTTTGGACATTTAAAGAGTGATCATAGAAAGAGAAAAGAACAAATGCTTCTGTTCTGCAACATCTTGATATTAACGAGAATTGGCTATTTATCATTATCAAGTAGCTTGTTTCTTCCGGAACTTGGCTCCCATGACAGCAGTCCTGAAAAAAATCTCTGTTCTGTGTAAATTGACCGGCGTCAGGATCAGTAACTCTCTGATCGTCAATGACATCTTGCACTAATCGTCTTCTAGGTCTTCTCTCTCTCTCTCTCTTTAGCCTGTTACGCCCTTGGCGTTTAGGGCAGCAACACACGTACACCATTCTTCCCTGTTCATGGCCTTCCTCTGTATTGTGTTCCAGTTATGATTCATTTCTTCAGTTCTTGCTCTATCGTTCTCCTCCAGGTCGTATTGGGTCTTCCACACTTTCACCTACCCTCTGGAGTCCATCTCAGTTGTGCAGTTTTCGTGTCGGAGCCAGTCTCCATGCGCATCACATATCCAATCCATCTCCAGCGTCGTCTTTGGATGATAGTGCCCATATTCTCTTGTTGGCTTCTAGGTCTTCCTCGTATCTTTATTCCAGGTAACATTTCCTCCAAAATTATTTTCTCCAGACATTCATTTAGAGTTGACTATTAAAGAAGATAAAATCAAGGATAATTAAATATTTCGGACACATGGAACGACATGAGCGCCTAGAGAAGATACTTTCTTACTTAGTTAGATCTCAGCGGCAGTGCACGATCTCTGTAGAACCGACGTGGGTTCCCCAATTTAAGTTATAAGATGGTGAAAATATTGTGCATAAAACTACGGAGTTCCTGCTTTGTGTAACACTCTCAGCAGATGGTGGGCAATTTCTGTCGACAGGGGCGGAGTCATATGGGGAAACCCAGTGCAATGAAGTCACTATTTCTCCTTTGCACCCTATCATCTCTGTTTTTCCTTCTCTACAGCACTCGATTTACTTATATTCCTTGTATTTATTCTGTTGTAGTTGGGGGCCACATGACTCCGCCTAGTCTAGGCTGATTTTGTAATGTAAAGGTCACTATATTGCAGATCTCAGGAAGATGATGATGGGAATGATACGGTGCCATGCGCATACAAACAGGCACACTCTTCGACACGTGTACATGGAAGCAGGAGAGCAGAGTTGTCCCGACAGTATAGATGACGCTAAATGATAATTTTGCTGGCTCCTGTGTGGCCTACGGCAACGAAAGGCCGACTAGCTCAGACGGAAAATCGGAAATTTCTGCTTAATAGGGACTGGTTTTTGTATGTGTTTGATAGACCACTGAAACCTTTTCGTCATTTTACTCAATTCTATGAGTCTATGGTTATTTATTGATGAAAAATGTAAATAATACTGATATTATTTAGCTTTAATCTTAACCCATTCGCTATTCTGATCCCACAGACTGGCTCGCAGTATTGTTATAAAGAGACACAAAGCCAGTATACTGTTTATTCTAGGACACATTGTAATATTCGTGTGCTCGGAGGTAAAATTAACGACGGAGTGGAAGGGTTAATTTGTTACATAATATAACCTTGATTTAGCATGTTGTGTTTAAAAAAAATGAATTTGTACATAACTAACAAACTGGAATGCGAGGTCACGCGATGGTTGTGGTC
The DNA here is from genome assembly GCA_020796225.1 of Arion vulgaris. NCBI lineage: Eukaryota > Metazoa > Mollusca > Gastropoda > Stylommatophora > Arionidae > Arion > Arion vulgaris. The sequence goes on from CM036769.1 coordinate 4,019,862, forward strand.
TCTTCCCCCTAGAATTTTTATCTGAGCTCCAGTCATTATCGTAGGCTATGGCTCTTGTGATGGCTCTTAGATGGATCTATGGGCTGTACGCTTTGTTAATGGAGTCACTTAAGCGTCATTTACGGTGTATGAAACGTGTATATCAGCGTCATGATGTCACAGTACATCAAGTTCATTGAGTGAGGTTGGTATGTGAAGATGTTACAGTCACATCATCGAATGAGGCTGGTATATGAAGATGTTACAGTCACATCATCGAATGAGGCTGGTATGTGAAGATGTTACAGTCACATCATCGAATGAGGCTGGTATATGAAGATGTTACAGTCACATCATCGAATGAGGCTGGTATATGAAGATGTTACAGTCACATCATCGAATGAGGCTGGTATGTGAAGATGTTACAGTCACATCATCGAATGAGGCTGGTAAGGGAAGATGTTACAGTCACATCATCGAATGAGGCTGGTACGGGAAGATCTTACAGCCACATCATCGAATGAGGCTGGTATGTGAAGATCTTACAGTCACATCATCGAATGAGGCTGGTATATGAAGATGTTACAGTCACATCATCGAATGAGGCTGGTATGTGAAGATGTTACAGTCACATCATCGAATGAGGCTGGTATATGAAGATGTTACAGTCACATCATCGAATGAGGCTGGTATATGAAGATGTTACAGTCACATCATCGAATGAGGCTGGTACGGGAAGATCTTACAGCCACATCATCGAATGAGGCTGGTATGTGAAGATCTTACAGTCACATCATCGAATGAGGCTGGTATGGGAAGAAATGGCATTAAATTTCCCAGAATGAGGCTGATATATAACGGTGTGGCGTTCAATATCATCGAGTCTGAAGATGAATGTTTGACATACTGAGAACTCAACATCAGTAACAATCTTCTTCTTCTTCCAGCGCTCCATACCGACCACTTGTTAACCAATCTGTGTTATACGAGCCTAAGAGCAATTGTATGTTGTGTCAATTATGCATCTAGAAGTAGACCAGCACATCCGATTTCTGTGACGTTTTTTATTTATTAGGGTAGCTTCCCTAGGCCCCTACCTCAGTCGCCTCTTACGACATGCCTTGTAGATCGCAGTATTACTATTCTTTGCTCCCATTGTGAGCCAAGGCAAAGCACGGGCATCAGTTCTTCTTCTTACGTTCACCCGCTATGAATGGTGTGGCGATCTGTCTGATTTTTGCGTGAGGGCCTTATTTCCTTTTTATCAGTGTCTCTCGCCATACAGTCGTGACTTCTCCGGCTTCAGTAACAATAAAACTGAGAGTTCCAGAATAAAACCTGCTCCAAGTTTGACAGAATCCCATGATCTTGTTCTGTCAACCGATACATCCATTCTTCCCGCGTAATGAAACATGAAATACAATGTGAATAATTACATCTTATCTTAATTGCATCTCAGAATTCTGGGTTTCAACTTTCTCATAATTTCTATTGCAACCTTTGTTGTGTTTGTTGTGTATCGACAGTTGCCCGTTGTTTCATTTCATAATCGAAAACTGCATCTTAATATGGATTCGATGTATTCTCAGATTTAATATCGATAAAAGATAGTTTAATGGGGCATGGGAAGTGCATGAAAAATATGAACTCCGGAACCAGATATTACATTCGGTCTGTACTTTATTTTCCAATTTAAACAAAAAGTGGTTTCTCCTATTTCAGAACTGAGCGTGTGGGATCTGGGTCCGCAAAGGAAGCAAAGAAAGGTATCACTGCGACCTACAAAGCATGTCGTAAGAGGCGTCAAAGGTAGGAGCCTAGGGAAGCTACCCTAGTAAATAAAAAGCATTGCAAAAATCGGATGTGCTGGCCTTTTTGTAGGTGCATAACTGGCATAACGTACAATCTCTCTTAGGCTCAGATCACATACAAATCATAAAGAGTGATTTTGGAAGTGTTCGATATGAAGAGCTGGAAAAAAAAGAAAGAAGATTTAAACCAATCATCGTCAACTGCTAGATTGCAAGAGCTGGGATTCAAGACTGAAGTCAACTGCTAGATTGCAAGAGCTGGGATTCAAGACTGAAGTCAACTGCTAGATTGCAAGAGCTGGGATTCAAGACTGAAGTCAACTGCTAGATTGCAAGAGCTGGGATTCAAGACTGAAGTCAACTGCTAGATTGCAAGAGCTGGGATTCAAGACTGAAGTCAACTGCTAGATTGCAAGAGCTGGGATTCAAGACTGAAGTCAACTGCTAGATTGCAAGAGCTGGGATTCAAGACTGACGTCAACTGCTAGATTACAAGAGCTGGGATTCAAGACTGAAGTCAACTGCTAGATTACAAGAGCTGGGATTCAAGACTGAAGTCAACTGCTAGATTACAAGAGCTGGGATTCAAGACTGAAGTCAACTGCTAGATTGCAAGAGCTGGGATTCAAGACTGAAGTCAACTGCTAGATTGCAAGAGCTGGGATTCAAGACTGAAGTCAACTGCTAGATTGCAAGAGCTGGGATTCAAGACTGTCGTCAACTGCTAGATTGCAAGAGCTGGGATTCAAGACTGAAGTCAACTGCTAGATTGCAAGAGCTGGGATTCAAGACTGAAGTCGCCCGAAAGTAACATCACAACAAGCGCATGAGTAGGTTCAGCAATCAATATCGAACTGGTACCGTCACTCACTGGATGCTGTTGAAGATATTGCGAAGGAGATTTGAGCATCTATGGACATATCCGGAGTGCAATAAAGGTGGTATTCCAAACTGATAGGAAACTGAAATCAGACGGTCATAGCGTTTAATGTGGCACCACTGACTTATTTTTGCGTGAAGGCTTGTTTTCCTTATTACCAATTTTCCTCGTCATTCAGACCAGCCTTAGTTCGACTTCTGAGGTGAGTTGATAATGAAGAATGTAATTTGCAAATTTTCAGACACTGAAAGTTGTGCTGTCACCTAGATGTAAATCTGTCTGTTATAATATCAAGGTTATTCAGGCATATAATGTGAAGATTAGGTATAGAACATTTGGTGGCAGCAGGTAACATTCAGAGAAGGAGAGATCGTGGAAGACAGAGGGAGAAGATGCTGGACGGTCTGACATCGTGGTTCGACAATAGCTCGACGTCGGAACTGATTAACTGCCCTAAGAAGAGAGAGTTGTGGAGAGATATGATCGCATACGCCGACATGGCTGTCACTCGTTTCATTTGATAACTCTTTCCATACCATGTTTTCTTGCAGGAATTTCTTTTAAATCTTGAGAACTGCTGAGCTCAAGCTGATCTTGTGTGCAGTGTCAGGATCTGAGCAGGCTTCTAATTCGATGTAGACTTAACCATGTCTCTATTACAATCTCGAAAACGAGTTGAAGGTACCAGAATTTGTTCCATCCTGAAAGACTGGTATAAGTCTTGAAAGACTGTATCCCACTGTTATCACATCTTTCTTTGCTTCGTTAGCAAGACGTGTCTGTTACCAGGAAGCCACGCAAAAAAATAAAGTACATCTTACTGCTAAAGTCGTTTCTGTTCCTCATCTGTACCCGTTACACTTATAGATCAATCTTTCATTTATAATGTAATACGTTTTCATTCATCATCATCATCAGGTGCCGTCTCCACATCGAAGGTTGGCTGCAATGAATCTCCAGCATCCTCTGTCTTTCGCCTTGTGTTGCACTCTGCCAGACTGTATCCTGTCCATTTCTTAAAGTTTCCCTACCACTTATCTCTCGGTCTTCCTCTTGCTCTTCCCCCTCAACTTTCCCCTCTAGTAAATGTTTTATCATGGTGTCATGTCTTTTATGTGCCCAAAATACTTTGTCTGAATTTTATTTCTCTTAATAATTGTGTCTTCATGCCTAGTTTTCCTAAAACTTGTTTATTTGTCTGTTTTTCTGTCCATGATTTTTCATGTCATAATTCAAAGGGAAATAACCAAAACAACGCTTCAACTTCCATGATGTGTTCTTCTAAGCTGGGAGTCCAGATGGCGTAGAGGCTAGGTGTTTCGCCTCTCGTGCAAAGGTAACCGGTTCGCTCCCTCGTGCAGCCATCTCGATATTTTTCCAGAGATTCCTGATCTCAGTATAGGTGAGATCGAGTTTCCATGTCCTGTCGGAGACGGACGATAAAACGTAGGTTCCGTGTTCAATTTGAGCAGGTAAAACAACCATTGGCAGTTCAAAATCGAGAAGAGCAGGCCGTTGTCCGGTCAAAATTCATTAGAAGAAAGAGTAAAATAAAATTCCTGCAAAATATCTTCACCACCTCCAAATTACATCGGCGACCCTCGCCGGTGCTACGGACTTCGTGCACTGTAGCTGAGATCTTCCTGTGTAAGAAAGAGATCAGAGCACATATGGTTACCCACCGAAGTGCAATGACGATGGTCATATTAATCAATCCAAAAATCAACCAATCTTCCAAACTAGAAGGCCTAAATCGTGAACTAAGTTCTTCTTCTTCTTCTTCTTCTTCTTCTCTTCTACTATTTACTTCTTTATACAGGGTGTTCAACTTAAAAGCAGCCCGTGAATGGAGCTGATCTGGCATATATGTATGAAAATGAGAAGGTTCAGTTATGACGTAATATAGGTCAAGGTTGTGTGACGGTGTGTAATTGTAGTGCGGGAAGGGGCGATGAACAAATGTGACGTAGGACGAGCTAGTCAGAACCGGTTTAAATAGTAAATAAACACAACGCAATGCTGTACCTGGCAACTTTCGAATTGTCAATGGGGCTGCAATTATCTTGAACACCCTGTAGAAGTGTTCGTGGGTAATGTCTTGATCTTGTGTGTGCTTGTTCTAAGGCACTTCATAATTTGTTGTGCATGACTGCGGCGTAGCGTTTCATCTGATGTTTTGTTCGTGTGTTGCCAGGGCTCGCAAGGGGAGCAAAGAATAGTAACACTGAGACTTACAAGGCATGTTGTACGAGCCGATTGAGCCTAGGCGCCCGAGTTTGTTACCGGGGTCCAAATTTGGGGTGTAAAGAATAGAACCACTGTTTTATCTGCCACGCATGTCGTAAGAGGCGACTAAGGAGGTTTGGCTGAAATCGGATGCATGTGTCCTAAACATGTAGAAGTCTATGCGTTTAGGGGCCTACCAAACCAATGTGCAATGTATACACGTTCTTGGTAAAGATCAAACATTTCATAAAGTGTGATTCAAATTGGTTGTAAAAAACGAACGCTAACGCAAAGAAGAAGAAGAAGAAGGGGCCTAGGGAAGCTACCTAGTAAATAAAAAGCGTCGCAGAAATATGATGTTCTGGCCTACTTGCAGGCGCATTACTGGCACAACGTATAATCGCTCTTAGGCTCAGATCACATACATGACATAAACAATTGTTAACATGTGGTCGATATGGAGTGTTCGAAGAAGAACTTTTACCCTTCAACAACAACAGCAACAACAACAACAACAACAACAACAACAGGAACAACAACAACAGGAACAACAACAACAACAACAGGAACAACAACAACAACAACAACAACAACAACAACAACAACAACAACAACAACAACAACAACAACAACAGGAACAACAACAACATGAACAACAACAGCAGCAGCAACAACAACAGGAACAACAACAACAGCAACAACAACAGCAACAACAGGAACAACAACAACAGCAACAACAACAACAACAGGAACAACAACAGCAACAACAACAACAGCAACAACAACAGCAACAGCAACAACAACAACACCAACAACGACAATAACAACAACAACAACAGCAGCAGCAACAGCAACAACAACAACAGCAACAACAACAACAACAACAACAACAACAACACAACAACAACAACAGCAACAACAACAACAGCAACAACAACAACAACAAGGACAATGACAACAAGGACATCAACAACAACAATAACATCAACAACAACAATAACATCAACAACAACAAGAACATCAACAACAACAATAGCAACAATAACAACAACAACAACAACAATAACAACAATAACAACATCAACAACAACAACAATAACAATACCAACAACAACAACAACAGCAATAACAAAAATAACAACATCAACAACACTGACTCTGCGACAACAGTTTCTGTTATCAAAAAACTATCAACAGATAACAACTTACAGTTTCTCAAACATCGTGTACAAATTTGTTATAACCTTCTATGCTCCGCTAGCCTCAACAACTTGAGCCGTCATTAACCCATACACGTAGTCACCGTTTTCATTTGCTGAAGTCATACATAAATGTTTCTTTGATCCTATCAACCTGGCATCGGGTAACATATTGCACGACCCCTATACACTGTCGAATGCAACATCTCATATTCAAGGGCGGCTAAAACCAATTACCTCCCTGGGGCGTATCGAACTGGACCAGTTATCACAGATCTGACAACCGAACCCGGGGAGATATTGGGTTTCCACTGGGACGCGCATTGCACGTGTTTTGAAAAGACAAAAAACTCCCGCTTCATTTTCATTACATCCAACTCCTCCACCCCAACCTTCGCTGAAGCGTGAGTACAGTAGTGCATTTATTATTTATGAGCCAGCGGGATGATTTTCCAGAAATCCCTGATCGCAGTGTAGGTGAATCTGCATTAAACTGGAAGACAAACACTGGATATGATTATGGACACGACTTCCTCAAAGACCTAAGCAGAACAGACCAGGTCATTATATATCGACTACGCACAAGACACTGCAGACTCAACAAACACTTATATAGACTAGGAATAAGTCAAACAGCTCTCTGCCAGCGTCAGCAGGTGGAACAGACACAGGAGCATATCTTGTAGGACTGTCCCCTCCTGTGTGACCTGAGAAGCAGCATGTGACCACACCGTGACAACCTAAAGATTAATCTTTGTAGAAACTTGACAGACCTGAAGCTGACTGTCCATTTTGTGGTCCACAGTAAATTAAGCGCATGATAGGAGATTGCTGAGTAAGAAGAAGTGTAGGTGAGATCGAATGCCTAGTCCTATCGGAGATGGATGTTAACGTGTTCATGTTGAGCTTGTAAAATAACTCTTAGCAGATCATAATTGAGAAAACCAGGCTTGAAACGCCCCCCTCCCTCCCTCAAAATTTATTACAAAGGTTTTTAAACACAAAATTCTTACTATCGTCTAAATTACATCGGGGACTCTAGCCGGTGCTACGGAGCCCGTGCACTGCCGCTGAGATTTTTCTGTGTAAATAAGAGATCGGAGCACACATGGTTACTCACCCAAGTGCAATGATTATGGTCCTATCTCATCATCATCATCAGCTGCCGTGCTGGCTGCGTAGGCGACCATAGATCCCTGTCTCTGGGGATTGCCATCAGATGTTGACGTTCGTCCGTGCCATCAAGTCAAGCTATCCACAATTTTCTTTCTCTGTCTTCCTCTGTCTCGTCCCCCTACCATTTTATCGGTTGTCACATTGTGCTCTAATCCTCCCCTTCTCATTCTTCTTCTTCACCTTTCAACTCCCAATGGAGCACAGGTCTTCAACAAACTTCTTCCAGCTCTTCCTCTCTCTCTTGCCATCCCTTGCAATTCTTTCCATGTTTTACCTATCCTTTTAATATCAGCCTCCAGCTCTCTTCTTCAGATATGTTTAAGCCTTCTCCCACTTCTCTTTCCTTGCGAGTTGCAAAGCTCATGCCCTTCTCATTACAAGTTCGAAAAATGATGACTGCCAAAACATAAACAAGGAGTTAGACAAGGATGCATTTTATCACTTGACCTCTAGCATTATCACTTGACCTCTAGCATTATCACTTGACCTCTAGCATTATCACTTGACCTCTAGCAATCAATAATGAAATCTGTACAAGAAAGAGATCGGGGCACATATGGTTACTCACCGAAGTGCAACGATGATGGTGTAATCAATCAATCAATCAATCAATCAATCAATCAATAATCAAACAATGTATTATTTGAAATAAGAAGAGACGAAGGTTAAACCTTCTTCTTCTTCTTCTTCCGCTCCATATCGATCACTTGTTAACCATTCTTTGTGATTTGTATGTGATCTGAGCCTAAGAATGATTCTACGTTCTCCCAGTTATGCGCCTACAAATCCGCCAGCACATCCGATATCTGTGACGCTTTTTATTTACTAGGGTAGCTGTCCTATGGATATGAAAAGGATAGGTAAAACATGGAAAGAATTGGAATGGATGGCAGGAGAGAGGAAGAACTGGAAGTCGTTAATTGAAGACCTGTGCTCCGTTGGCAGTTGAAATCTGAAGAAGGAGCTCTCCTAGGCCCCTACCTCAGTCGCTTGTAATTCGCAGTGGTACCATTCTTTGCTCCCCTTATGAGCACCGGTAACATACGGGCCTAGCGTTAGATCTCACATGTCAGGTTTAACATTTCACAGCAATGTGATACTAAAATAGAAGCAATAATATCTACAGAATAATGATAACTTCTTAATTGAAACGAGGAAATAAATGAGCATATATGTGTGTGCGTTTGTGTGATGTTAACGTTGTATAATGCTTTTGTATAGGATATAAGGTTACCCAATATAATATAGGTTGTAGTTCTCTATATGCATATTGTTGATATATTAGTACAGTGGTTCGCAAACGAATGGGCAGTGGCGGCTCATGATCATTTTTGTTGGTGGGACCAGACAGACATTTTCGGAAAAATCATAGTTTCGGTTAGGATATATTTTAATGTATAAAATAATAAATACACATTATACGTTATTTTTTGTGGGGCCCGGCCTCACTGGCCCTTAATGACGAGCCGCCACTGCGAATATGGATAGCAGTTGTTTTGAAGCTCTCATTCTTGACAGGGAGATTAGATTTTAGCTCTCTTGGAATTTAAAAGGTGATAACAAGAGCGTCTTTTTTAATCTTCTTTCTCACTTTTCAACTCCCAACGGAGCATAGGTCTTCAACAAACTTCTTTCAGGTCTTCTTCTCTCTTTCCATCCTTTTCAATTCGTTCCATGTCTTACCTATCCTTTAGCCTCAATTGTTTATTTTATATCTACGTTCTGGGGTTTTATTGTAAGGTTTTCTGGTTGTCTACAGAGACAATGGCAATAAGTATATTTTTTTTGGAGTGTGTTTAGTGTTAGTGTGTGAAATGTAGCCACCCATTTCAATGATACTGGCCATTTAGGAGCTCACGATGTCCAGGTCACAGCTATCCGATCATGTTCCTCGGATGATCGCAGTCGATTTGCTCTGGAAAAGTGGTTGATTTCGTTGTACGTTACCTTGCGACCACGTGGGCTCAACGTATTACATTCCTATGCTTCTTAGTACTTTCTCTTCCCATGCCTTGTAATCTATACGGGTATATGTTGCATGTATTCAAGTTATATATGTACTAGATTTTTCATTGTTTCTCTTCTTTTCTATTTCTAGTTTTTATGTATATTTTTTGTGTTACATTTATTTCGTTATTCGTTGTTATTCCCAGATTTTCATTAGAAACGTTTGTATGTAGTCGTCCATATGTTTCTTTAAATTCGTCACTTCTGTTGTTCGTTTGCTTTATAAAGGCCTTGTTGGTCGAAACGTTGCTGTATTTGTCATTGTTTTTGTAATTTGTAAAACTACAGTACTTTGTGAGGACGTGTTTTGCCACCCCTTTTCAAAAAATATACAGACTTAAGACTAAACCCTGTTTAGTCGGTGAAAGCCTACCGCTATGACGAGGAACACCAGTCGAATGGTAATCAAACCTGCTGCCATGAAGGTCGGCTTGGGACAGTCAAAGGCTGACAGAGAGCGAACACAGTAAAGGTTGGCTAAAACCGGACACAACGCCGACCAGAGCTCCAAATGGCGCTGAATATGGGACGAATCAGATTTCCACATGAATGATATTTATTGAGAAATCTGGTACGTCAGTCTAAGGGTGATCGCGAGAGAGAGAAATGGTAATCATGCCTCACGCAAAAATCAGTCAGAAGCGCAATACCAGGCGTCATGACTAACGCCTGAATTGACAGCGGGTAATGCAGAAGAAGAGGAAGAAGACCCTTTTCAAACACAACATATACTCTTGCTACACACACTTACACAACACACACTCACACTACACACTAGACACATACTTACATGACACATACTCACACAACACACACTCACACAACACTTACACAATACATACTCACACTACACACTAGACACATACTTACACACCACATACTTACACACACTTACACAACACATACTTACACAACACATACTCACACAACACATACACAACACATACACAACACATACACAACACATACACAACACATACACAACACATACACAACACATACACAACACATACACAACACATACACAACACATACACAACACATACTCATCATCAAATAGCTTGTCTTGAGCAGAACTTTACCACCTTAACTATCCTTCCTAATTTCTCTCTCTCTCATATGCCATATGTCCTGCCTCTGCAGCCGTCATGTTCAAACCATCACTTACATCCTAAATCCATCTTCTTCGTGGTCGTCCTCTTCTCCTCTTTGCCGGACGCCTCCTTCCATGATGGTCTTATCCAGTCCTTCGCGTCTCTTTACATGTTCAATATACTTCCATTTTCTCATTCTTATTTGTAGCATCAGCCATCTTTCTTTGATTTCCGAGTTCTTTCAGCAGATATCTATTTGTTCTGTCCATGATATACGAAGGACTCTTCTGTAATACTTATATTCAAAAACACATATATGTTTTTTCCCCCTGCCTTGTTAAAAAATGTCCATGCTTTTTACATTCTTTACACACATAAGTACACATACTTACACATCCATATTCCCACTAAACACACACAACATACACACACACACTACATATACACTTAATCACACACGTCCCAATCTAACGTGTTCAATTACTACTGAATACTCCCACATGTGCCTGCGGGCACCCGATAAGCGAGACCCCAAAAAACCGATCTTCAACCAACTTTTCTAACTAGTAGCAATTAAATACACACACACAGGGCCGTCAACCAAAATTGTCCATCAGACTTGAAACATGAGTTGTCTCCATAATTGGCTACGGGTGGCAGCCCCTTCGGAAATGAATCCCATCGCCTCCTGCAAATATGGGCCCCTGTTGGTCTGCCTAATGAAATCCCTGCTCCACGACCGACTTTTTCTTTCTACTCATTTTTTTTTTTCATTTTGATTTACCCTTTTATGTGTTAATAAGGAACACTTATGATGGTTAATGGCTCTCAGTGGTGGTTACGCCTTTGCCGTACGTTCCGAAGGTCGTGGGTTCGAATTTGGATACGCCCATGTGTTACCGGGGCTCTCAAGGGGAGCAAAAAGTAGTAACGCTGCGACTTACATGGCATGTCGTAAGAGGCGACTAAGGTAAGGGTCTAGTGAACCTAGCGTAGTAAATAAAAATGTCGTAGAATTCAGACATGCTGGCATTCTTGTAGGCGCATAACTGGGACAACGTACAACCGATCTTAGGCTCGGATCACATACACATCACAAAGAGTGGTTAACAAGTAGTCGATATAGAACGTTCGCAAAAGAAGAAGAATTTGAACCACACTGTTCTGTTCATGCATGCATTTATTTGCCCAAGAGACCACTAGAATTATTACTGTTGCTACATAGTTCTTAAAAGTAAAGGTAATTGAGAGCCGCTGTAGCGTAGTTGTTAGTGAACTCGCTTCTCAAGGCTGGTGGTCTGGGTTCAACTCCGCAGTGCACGTGGAATTTTTCCCGACCACGATAGCTTCAGGTCGACCCAGCCTCAACTGGGTACCAGACATGCTCTGGGAAAGTAAAGGTGGCCGGCGTGATGCTGACCACATCACCCATCGTGTGCCGACGGTCAATGAAAAATACAGGCCTAACACTGTATTGCCCTATATACCATGAGGTATGAAAGGGTTCCTTTACTTTACACAGTTCTTGCTTTTGCAATACTTTCGACATGTAGCGTACAATTTCTGCAGATATGGACCGAGGTATATGTGGTAAAACCCGGTGCAATGATGTTAATCATTCGGTTTTATACCTTTTTTGTTTCAAGTATGAAGACAGTACAGCAAAGAAGAGATCTCTGTGTTGTAGAGGTTACGTGCTCGTCTCTCGTGTCAAAGGTACCAGATTCGCTCCCTCGTGGAGTCATCAAATATTTTTCCAGAGATCCATTATCTCAGTGTAGGTGAAATCGAGTTCCTAGTCCTATCGGAGACGGACGATAAAATGTCGGTCCCGTGTTCAATTTGAGCACGTAAAAGAACCACTGACAGTTATAAATAGAGAAGAGCAGGCTGGAAAGTTGCTGCCCGAGCAAAAACTCATTAGACAAAGATTAACAATAAAACTTTAGTAAAAAATATCTTCACCATCTTCAAAATCACATCGGGGCCCTAGGCGGTGCTACGGAGTTCGTGCACTGCAGCAGCTTTTCTTCCTGTGTAAGAAAGAGATCAGAGCATATATGGCTACTCACCGAAGTGCAATGATGATGGTCATATCAATAAATCAATCAGTTAATCAATCAATCAGAGTGCCCACGACCTTCGAAACGCAAGACAAAGGCGTAACCACCACTTTGAGACTCATTAAACATCACACGTTTTCCCTATTGTCTGTTGTCTATTCCCAGGTGGAAGATGTAGTTGGCTGTCCACTCTTGTCTGTTGTCTATTCCCAGGTGGAAGATGTAGTTGACTGTCCACTCTTGTCTGTTGTCTATTCCCAGGTGGAAGATGTAGTTGGCTGTCCACTCTTGTCTGTTGTCTATTCCCAGGTGGAAGATGTAGTTGGCTGTCCACTCTTGTCTGTTGTCTATTCCCAGGTGGAAGATGTAGTTGACTGTCCACTCTTGTCTGTTGTCTATTCCCAGGTGGAAGATGTAGTTGGCTGTCCACTCTTGCCTGTTGTCTATTCCCAGGTGGAAGATGTAGTTGGCTGTCCACTCTTGTCTGTTGTCTATTCCCAGGTGGAAGATGTAGTTGGCTGTCCACTCTTGTCTGTTGTCTATTCCCAGGTGGAAGATGTAGTTGGCTGTCCACTCTTGTCTGTTGTCTATTCCCAGGTGGAAGATGTAGTTGGCTGTCCACTCTTGTCTGTTGTCTATTCCCAGGTGGAAGATGTAGTTGGCTGTCCACTCTTGTCTGTTGTCTATTCCCAGGTGGAAGATGTAGTTGACTGTCCACTCTTGTCTGTTGTCTATTCCCAGGTGGAAGATGTAGTTGGCTGTCCACTCTTGTCTGTTGTCTATTCCCAGGTGGAAGATGTAGTTGGCTGTCCACTCTTGTCTGTTGTCTATTCCCAGGTGGAAGATGTAGTTGGCTGTCCACTCTTGCCTGTTGTCTATTCCCAGGTGGAAGATGTAGTTGGCTGTCCACTCTTGTCTGTTGTCTATTCCCAGGTGGAAGATGTAGTTGGCTGTCCACTCTTGTCTATTGTCTATTCCCAGGTGGAAGATGTAGTTGGCTGTCCACTCTTGTCTGTTGTCTATTCCCAGGTGGAAGATGTAGTTGACTGTCCACTCTTGTCTGTTGTCTATTCCCAGGTGGAAGATGTAGTTGACTGTCCACTCTTGTCTGTTGTCTATTCCCAGGTGGAAGATGTAGTTGGCTGTCCACTCTTGTCTGTTGTCTATTCCCAGGTGGAAGATGTAGTTGACTGTCCACTCTTGTCTGTTGTCTATTCCCAGGTGGAAGATGTAGTTGACTGTCCACTCTTGCCGTTAAGCGTAGGTGTAATTTTCGTTCTAGGGCTAGATGAGTCGCCATTTTTGTGTTATATCCGTGTTTATGTAGTGTGGTCTTGATATTGTCTCTCCATCTTTCTTGGTTTTCCCCTTAGCTCTAGTACCCGATCTCTTTTTATTGTATGCTGTTATTGGTGGTTGGTTGTATTTCATTCACATTAAATGTCCAAACCACTGCATTTGTTGTCTTTCGATGTATTCGGTACACGTCTTCCCTATTAACATATAAAAGGGCAAAAAATAAACACTGAAATAAAAGACAACTTTTGCGAACATGCAGTTTTTTTCTTGTGACAATAAAGGGTTGTAAATTATAGACAATAAAGGGTTGTAAATTATAGACAATAAAGGGTTGTAAATTATAGACAATAAAGGGTTGTAAATTATAGACAATAAAGGGTTGTAAATTATAGACAATAAAGGGTTGTAAATTATAGACAATAAAGGGTTGTAAATTATAGACAATAAAGGGTTGTAAATTATAGACAATAAAGGGTTGTAAATTATAGACAATAAAATTAGCAACACAATTGAATCTATTAGTTAATTGCATATCCTTTACAGGACTTTGCGAATCAAACCCCGCTTTTTAACGCTGTTTGTGATTTTTCTAAACATTATTACGTTCAGTAGTTTGCCATTGTTTTCTGAACGGGTGGTGTCATCGTCCTTTTGTCCAAATCCACGAGAAACAATTTGCAACCAAACTGTCCGCAGCGTGATTCGAACTCAGAACATCAGTGTTAATAGACCGAGTCACTATCCCCTAGACCACAGACGCCACCCAATTGAATCTCTGAGACAAAATGTGACAGAATATTCGTTGCACAGCATGGCCGAATGAAATGCAAATTGTGGCATATCCTTGACCTGACTTAGTCGTCAACAACAGTAAACGAGTCGTCGATTTTCTAAACAACACTTATACGTTCAGTAGTTTGCCATTTCAGAACCATTTGAGCTTAGTTAACATCATGAGGGAGAAGTACAAAATGAAAATAAATTGAATAAAGAAAGAGACAATGGCAATAAGTAGACAACCAGAAAGCCTTACAATAAAACTACAGAACACAGAAATAAAACAAACAATTGAGACCAACTACTTAGGAATAAATTGTCACTGCAGATGAAAGTATCGATAGAGAAATAAACAATCGTTGCACAAAAGCTAACCAGGTACTGGGACAGTTAACATCACTGTTGTCACATAAAGAGATACCGATAAAAACTAAAGCAAATCTCATAAGAACGATTTACAGGCCAACATTATGTTAACAGTGTCAAACATGGCCAATAATAGCAGCTAATGATGGCCAACACTATGTTACCAGTGTCAAACATGGCCAATAACAGCAGCTAATGATGGCCAACATTATGTTACCAGTGTCAAACATGACCAATAACGGCAGCTAATGAGCGGAAAATTATAACGACAGAGATGAGGTGTCTTAGAAGAGCTGCAGGTGTGACAATAAGAGACAAAATTAGAAATGAAGAAATTAGAAGAAGACTGGATGTGAAACCAGTCATGCAATTCATAAAAGAACAGATTAAATGGTTTAGACACCTGACAAGAACGCCCTGGTATCGCCTACCACAGAGAGCCACACAGAAAAGTATAACCAGTAAGAGGAAGACCACGTAAAAGATGGAGCGACGGCATCAATAACAGCCTTAAGATAATGAATAACAGCTTACAAAGTGCCTTAAAACAAACACACACACGATCGCAACCCCCACCCCACCCCCAAAAAAACTTCTATAAAGAAGTAAATGGTGGAAGAGAAGAAGAAGAAGTCTGTTATTGCTGTCTGAACTGTTAGGTCTATTTCTATCGTTCGTAAAAATCCACGGGGACTAATTGGCTTCCAAACTTGCCCCCCGCAGAGTTTGAACCAGGTACGATTGGGTTGTGATCGAGCTCATTACCGTTTAAGCTAGAGACACTCACAAACAGTTTGGATAGAGAATAGAAAAAGGATAAATATTATACAAGATCTGAACATTCAAGAACATTTTCTCATCAATTTCTCTATGGCCAAATAGTTAACGTGTTTCCATGTCGCTCTAAAGGTTGTCGGTTCGAACCCAGAACGTCATAATAATAATAATAATAATAATTCCTCTCGTACCGGTATACGTTACATAGGGCCTGCAAGTAATTTCTCCATACCGCTCTATCCTGAGCAACTCGCTCAATCTCCTCCATGGAACTGAGACCGATATTTTCTGCCTCTCTCAGCAAAGTTCGTTTCAGGGTCTCTTTAGGTCGACCTCTCTTTCTTGAACCCTTTGCATCCCACTTCAATGCCTGCTTTGCTATTCGCTGATCATTTCTCCACAAGGTGTGTCCAACATATCTCCATCTTCTCCTTCTTATAACAGATGTCACTACTGGTTGACCAAACATGTCCCTGATTTCATCACTTCTCCTGAATTCGTTCCATTTTATATTCATTATTTTTCGCAGACATCTATTTTCAAATGCATTCAACTTGCTTTCTATATCTTTAGTTCCAACTCTCGCTGGCATATGTTAGGATTGATACAACATTTAAATTGAAAATTCGTAATTTAGTTTTAATACTATATAACTTGCAGTTCCATATTTTTTTAGACTTTTAAAAGTTGATGTTGCTTTGCCAAACGTCATGTTGGCAATTTTTTCATGAATTCTCTAACATTCTTGCTACCGCTGTATAGTTTGTGTTTTATGCAACACTCTCGGCAGATGGCGTCCCATTTCCAATGACAGGAACGGAGTCATATGGGGGAACCCAATGTAATGAAGGCAATTTTTCCTTCGCTTTAATACCCTTGTATTTCTCATAAAAAATATTATGTTCTGAAAACTGAAATAATTTTGTCACAATAAACGCTACAATAGTTTGGTAAGTAAAGTGATTGAGGGCATGGTTTTTAGAAGACGACGCAGGGAGACTACTAAGACGACGGAGGCAACGAAACATTGAAAACGTGAAGTTGAAGTAAGTAGCAAAACCTGCTAGAAGCTGAGAGTTTGTTTTCAGTTGGTCTGTGGTGACAGCGACGTTCTGCTAAGTGACATGCTACATTGATAAGTGATCACACTGCTGATCAAACGTTACAACAACAAACTTCTAAATACAGCAATAACAACAGAAATAACAACAACAATAACAACAACAATAACAACAGCAATAGCAACAAGGCAGTCGGGCAAATATATATACATATATATATACCTGGAGGAGAAATGATCAACGAATATCAAAGCAGGCATTAAAGTGGGATGCAAAGGGTTCAAGAAAGAGAGGTCGACCTAAGGAAACCCTGAAACGAACTTTGCTGAGAGAGGCAGGAAATATCGGTCTCAGTTCCATGGAGGAGATTGAGCGAGTTGACCAGGATAGAGCGGTATGGAGAAATTACTTGCAGGCCCTATGTAACGTATAACGGTACGAGAGGAATTATATATATAAATTGTTACTAGGTGCTAATAGTGTTCATAAATAACTTATATTCGGTGACGTATTTTCTTTCAAAATTACTGCCTCTGCCCCACCCTTACTCCCACCATCCCCGCCCCACCCCAATGAACTTCATACGTCATGTTTTTGTTTATTTTTTTCTTTCATTTTTCTTTCGTTCCCTCGCTACAAATTCAGACGTATTACTAGTGTCTAATATATTACCTCTGATTTATAGTTGCGTGGAGATTTGCGTTTCTTATCACCAGTGTCTCTCACCATTCAGGCGAATCTTAATGGGACTTCATAGGTACTTGTAATTTAATCAAGTCAACAGCAGGAAACCTGTAGTCCGACCGTGTACCATGTGCATACCGAGAATCGTTTGCCCAAGCTTGCACCAAACTGCATGGGGTAATTAGCGCAGCCTGTTATCAAATTCGTTCTCAACTGCCTCTTATGTTGTTTTAACACATTAACTAGCAAATGCCGCAGTTTGCACCATTTTGTTTGTCCTATTTGGCCATGCGCCGTGGACTTTGCCATGATTTGTTTCGTTTTTAACTGTAAATTTAAGTTAGAAAAGTTCTGAAAAATACTTCAATAAATTCTTTTAATTAATAGCCGCTGTTTCCAGTGTTAGTTTCTTATGTCATTGCTTTACCTCAAACGATACTTAGTTAACTATTTCTATTTGTTTCTGTACACTTTTGAAGTGTTTGTTCTTCTCAAAAGCTTTCCATATTGTGGTTTGTTTCGTTATTTCAAATTTTCTGTACTATTGTTTGATGTTTGTGTTTTTTAATAGCTTTAATTACCTGTGGTTTGTTTCGCTATAACTCATTTTGTTTTCAAGAATTATCATTTCTCAATACAAACATTTGGTTGCAAACTAATTTTTCCTATTAAAATTATCAAAATTTTTGATAACTTGACTCGATTGAACGAGTTGCACAGGACAGAGCGGTACGAGATAAATATTTATAAACTAACTTTTACTATTTAAATTATCAACACTTTTTGCTAACTTGACTCGATTGGGTTTCCGTAGTTTAAATTATCATATACAAGTTATGGCATACATTATCTACGGTTACCCTTTTACAAATAACCAAAAATTATATATTTTGTATATATGAATTTCAATAGCATGACATCTGTCACATAATTTATTTTTCAGTAAGTTGAAACCAACTGTTCTGTCGTTTGAAGTCTACGATTCCAAAGTGATAAATGTATATCTTGAATATATATTTATAATATAACTGTTACATAAGAGCCATTCGTATATCATAGACAGAGAAGAGAACAAATAGATCTATCCAGATAGAATTAAAATCAAAGAAAACTGGCTGTTGTTAAAAATAAGAAAGCAAATTTAGGTATTTTGGACAAATAAAAAGACCATGGAAGGAGGCATACCAGCAAAGAGGGGAATAGGAAGACCAGGAGAAGAGAACTATGGTCATTTGATCATGTTAGGTCTATGGTCATTTGATCATGTTAGGTCTATAGTCATTTGATCATGTTAGGTCTATGGTCATTTGATCATGTCAGGTCTATGGTCATTTGATCATGTTAGGTCTATGGTCATTTGATCATGTTAGGTCTATGGTCATTTGAAGCTGTTAAGACGAGGATCATTTGGACCTACTTAGGACTATGGTCATCAATAACTTCTTGAACTAGAACGGATCCATGTTCTGAAGCTGTTCTAAAAATATCTGCACATTTGTTCATCCTTTTATTCTTCTAAAGTTACTCATGCTTATCCTTGTCAAGCTTCACTTGTTATCAGAAAGTTGCTGCATAGAAGAGAAACACATATATGATTCAGACACCACAGATTCAACATTTGGATACGCCAATGCCAATTACCCATCCATTCAAGATCTAAAAAAAATGGAAACAGTTTGACACACTAGAGTAGTTCCCAGCAATCTACGGTCATCCTTTGAAAACACAAACAATGGTGGAAAGATCGATGGCAGAACTCCGGATGTGAGATTACAAAATAGAAAGGTGTCTCCCCAAGGGGAGGTGACCTGTCAAGGTTTACAATGTGATTGTCATACTTGACTAGCTGGGGTTTCCATGCATCAACAAATGCATATTTTTAGATTACACCGACCAATCAGTGAACAAGGGGAATGCCCGTATAATCAGAAAACCGTTGTCATTAAAAGAAGATGACGTAAAATGACAAAATGGAAGTAAACAATGAAACAAAGTTATTGCAATGTTGATTCTGTTGAGCAGCTTTCAAGATTTCCATCTTCCTTGAAGAAGATTAATGTCACATCAAATTAATTTATAATATTTGGTTTTAGACAATAAACTTGTCAGACGAATTCTTGAAATAAAATATGCATAAAATAGCCAAGTTTTTGTTAAATAAATAAAAGTCGAAATCTGGGGGATTTATTTTATTTCATTGTGCAGGTCAGTAGCGGCTCGTCATTAAGGGCCAGTGGGGCCAGGCTCCATCAACAATAATGTGTAAAGTGCATTTATTATTTAATAAATTAAAATATAACCTAATCCAATACTATGATTTTCCCGAACATGTGTGCCTGGCCCCACCAACAAAAAGGATCACGAGCCGCCTCTGGCACAGGGGTCCCAATTTGGCTTGGTTTCTTTCGGCAGAAATGACACTTCTTACATTTAGTGTTGCATAAAGTAGGATCTCAGTAGCTCCAGCAACAACTTTAGGCTTCTCATAACAAAGAATTAATATGACTCTATCCGCACTCGAACCCATAGCTTTCAGAAAGACAGGCGAGTGTTTTAACCAATTCGCCATAATACCCCAAGTTCTTTGAAAATAAAATGCATAAAATAGTGCACGATTAATAAACCAAGAATACATCAGTCAGATCCGTAACGAATAAAAGTCTACCCTCGTGTCGGTACGAGGAAGATTGCGACTGACTCCGTATCGGTGGCCTGGTGCAGATACATGTACTGGGCATGGTTTGCCGAGCGCAAAACATAAAGTTGCGTTTTAGTGCATAACGAAACTACCCCCCCTGGGAAAACCGTGCAAGCTACTGTTGAGATAACAACTAACATCCCCGAAAGAACTGAGGAGGGTGATGCCTAACGGAACTGCCAGTCTTGGGGCAACCGAGCAAGGCACTGTTGCAGTCACAACTAACATCCCCGGAAGAACTGAGGCGGGTGATGGCGGCGAGCGCAAAATCTCAGTTGCGTTGCTAGCGCCGATTTAAACGACCCTATAGATTGTTTGTGCTTGGCCCCAATCCGGTGTTTCCCGAGGCTAACTGCAAATTGCCACGTAGCGACACGAGTCTCAAAAAGGCTAAGAATGTTTCTACCTCGAAACAAACTCAAAAGTGAACGGTAAAGTAAGGTCGACAATGTAAATATCTGACAGGCTGTCCGGATCCGAAGATTAGCGAAGGTCGATACTTTACACGATGCTTTATACGAGTAAGACGCCGTCCGAGGACAAGCTTATAAGCCCCGTGAAATGTTCCTAATCCGGAACGACCTCACAGTCAGAAAGGGCATAACAGCGTAACTCACTGTTTTTGGCGTAGATCACAAAGCCCAAATATACGACAAAACTGATCGAAAAGGCGAAGATCCGGGCCGAAATAGTCGGCAGAAAGGATCGTACCCTAGGAAAAGCTCACCCTAGTAAATCAAAAGCTGGCTGAAACCGGATGGGCGAGCCTAGTCATCATGGGCGCACAATCATCCCGACGTAGATCACTTCGTTCTTGTCAAAGGACCAATTATATATCACAAAAAGAATGATAAAATTGGCCGTGAAGAATGATCGAAAAGAAGAAGAAGATAAGATATTGCACTTTTTCTAAATAGAGTTCATATAAGATATTGCACTTGTTCTAAATAGAGTTTATATAAGATATTGCACTTGTTCTAAATAGAGTTTATATAAGATATTGCACTTGTTCTAAATAGAGTTTATATAAGATATTGCACTTGTTCTAAATAGAGTTTATATAAGATATTGCACTTGTTCTAAATAGAGTTTATATAAGATATTGCACTTGTTCTAAATAGAGTTTATATAAGAAATTGCACTTTTTCTAAATAGAGTTCATATAAGATATTGCACTTGTTCTAAATAGAGTTTATATAAGATATTGCACTTGTTCTAAATAGAGTTTATATAAGATATTGCACTTGTTCTAAATAGAGTTTATATAAGATATTGCACTTGTTCTAAATAGAGTTTATATAAGATATTGCACTTTTTCTAAATAGAGTTTATATAAGATATTGCACTTGTTCTAAATAGAGTTTATATAAGATATTGCACTTTTTCTAAATAGAGTTTATATAAGATATTGCACTTGTTCTAAATAGAGTTTATATAAGATATTGCACTTTTTCTAAATAGAGTTTATATAAGATATTGCACTTTTTCTAAATAGAGTTTATATAAGATATTGCACTTTTTCTAAATAGAGTTTATATAAGATATTGCACTTGTTCTAAATAGAGTTTATATAAGATATTGCACTTTTTCTAAATAGAGTTTATATAAGATATTGCACTTTTTCTAAATAGAGTTTATATAAGATATTGCACTTTTTCCAAATAGAGTTTATATAAGATATTGCACTTTTTCTAAATAGAGTTTATATAAGATATTGCACTTGTTCTAAATAGAGTTCATATAAGATATTGCACTTTTTCTAAATAGAGTTTATATAAGATATTGCAGTTTTTCTAAATAAAGTTTATATAAGATATTGCAGTTTCTGAAAAGATTTATTTAAAGTCTAATTCTCCAAATGACTCTTATTTTTTTGTGGGGTATATCTTTTATTTAGATGTTGTAGATTTTGTTTTAAAAGATCACCTGGCAGTTGAAAATTGAGAAGAGCAGGCTGGAAAGATTCATTAAAAAAAGTTTCAAACAATATTCCTACAACAATATCTTCACCATCTTCTAAATTACACTGGAGACCCTCGCCGGTGCTACGGAGTTCGTGCACTACAGCTGAGATCTTCCTGTGTAAGAAAGTGATCGGACGCCCGAGTGGTTACCAGGGACCAAATTTGGGGTGTAAAGAATAGAACCACTGTTACCTGCCATGCATGTCGTAAGAGGCGACTAAGGAGGTTTGGCTGAAATCGGATGCATGTGTCCTAAACATGTAGAAGTCTAATGCGTTTAGGGGCCTACCAAACCAATGTGCAACGTATACACGTTCTTGGCAAAGATCAAACATATCACAAAGAGTGATTAAAATTGGTCGTAAAGAACGAACGCAAAGAAGAAGAAGAAAGAGATCGGAGCACACATCGTTACTCACCGAAGTGCAATGATAATGACCCTATCAATACATCAATCAATCAATCAATCAATTATTTTGATGAGTTAGTTCTGTGAAAACATGTCCCCATGAACACAAAAAGAGCAATGTTCATTACAATCTTTCTCCCCACATGATGCTACCAGTGCCAAACCTGGACACTGACAACAAATGATAGAATAAAACAAGTCACAAC
Organism: Arion vulgaris; assembly: GCA_020796225.1. NCBI lineage: Eukaryota > Metazoa > Mollusca > Gastropoda > Stylommatophora > Arionidae > Arion > Arion vulgaris. Next base: position 4,042,538 of record CM036769.1, read on the forward strand.
AGAGATGAAATGTCTACGCAGAATGCTGGGAGTATCAAGAAGAGCCCGGTTTAGAAATGAAGACACCAGAAAAAAAAGTAGGTACAACATCAGTACTAGACTTCATCAAGAAACAACAAATTAAATGTTTCGACCACGTAAGCAGACTACCAACAGACAGTGTACCTCAAAGACAGATGTATTTTTGATCGTTTTTGTTTGTTAAGTATGGAATAAAAGGAAAATTTAAGCCGATGCACGCTACTTTCAACCTAAGGCGAACCGTGCGATTGTTATATCAGATCGCGTAGACCAACAAACATGAAAAACTTCTTTCTATTGTTTGTTTGTTTGTTTGTTTGTTTGTTAAGTAGGGGATTAAAGCCTCTTTAAGCCGAGGCACGCCCCATTCAACCTAAGGCGAACCTTTTATTGGTTATATCACAGCGTGTAGGCTAACAAACATGAAAAATAAGAATTAACTCCTTTCGGAGAATCCAAGAGTTCTATTCCGATCGATATAGCGTATACAGAGCAAAAGGCGGACCTCAAAGATAACAGAGACCACGAAAAGCACTATTTATGAAGCGCACACAAAAACCCGTTCTAGAAATCCCTTCTTATCCTGACGCTGTTAGGCAAAACAGGATTAGAGAAAAAAAAACGAAAGAAGTTTTTGAATATATATTAGTTTCAATGACTAAGTTACCAAAAAATTGAATTTGTTTAAAAAATCGCTTCTCTTTGAGTAGATTATATTTCCAGAAATATTCCAGTTTCTACTGCTGGATTCTGGTCACCGGGTTTTACCACATATGGCTCGGTACCTCTCCGCAGAAATGGCACGCCACCTGCCGAGAGTATTGCACAAAGCACGAACTCCGTAGCTCCGACAACAATCCTAGGGGTCTTTAGAAAAACAATGCACTCGTGAATAGAAAGTCGCGGCCCGGATTCGAAACCACGACGTTCTTCTTCTTCTTCTTCTGCGATCGTTCTTCACGGCCAATTTTAGTCATTCTTATTGTGATGTATAGTTGGTCCACTGGCAAAAACGGAGTGATCTACGTCGGGACGATTGTGCGCCCATGGTAACTAGGCCCGCCCGTCCATTTTCAGCCAGCTTTTGATTTACTAGGGTAAACTTTCCCTAGGTTAAACCACGACGTTCGACTCGCAAGACAAAGGGCTTAACCAGCGCGTTGGACGACGGGTAATAAGCCCCCTATGAGTGCGGTTAAATTCCGCGGGCAGGTAGAAAAGCTACATGTTCTCCAGATTTACGGTGTTCGTCACACCGAACCGAAGGGTTACGATGTCCATGGCATCGAGCTGAAGAGCTGAAAACTCAAGTGCTTCTGGATCGAGAAAAAAATCAAAAATCAAATGGTGTCTCAATGTCAATGACATATACAAATGACATAGCAATCATACAATTTTTTTTTTTTTAAACCACAAAAGATTAAATATTTTGATCACATAAGAGAAATCCATCTTATCATCTACTTACAGATAACCTCATTGAAAAGAAAATGTATAATAATAAAGGTGGTTAAAATTTGTGTAGAAATATTATTGTTATCGATTTAATCAGTTTCGTCCCGGCAGAAGATTTGTAGTCTATTCTGATTGATTTCTCAACTGTCACGGGTTCTTTTATGTGCTCAACTTGAACACGAAATCCACTGTTTATCGTCCGTCTCCGATAGATCTTTAAACTCAATCTCACCACAGCTAACTCTAATACTGGACCACATAACTGACCGGGGAAACGCTGACCTAGTTTTGAGTTGGGGGTTGTATGTTTGATAGAACACTGCAAGCTTTTTTTTTGTTGCAATTTTCCTTAGTTCTATTAGTTAGTTAGTTTATTCCTTTCGAGCCAAAGGCGGCACATAGGCAGAGGTTTTAGATCTCCATGTGATACGGTTCTTTGCTAGCAGTTGGAGATCTTGTATGGTTTTACATCCCAATAGTTTACTTTCTTGTTGGATGGTTCTTCGAGGAGTGGTCTTTGGTTTTCCACGTTTTCTTTTCCCAACTGGTGACCACATAAGGACTATTAGTCTACGGTCAATAGTTCTATTAGTCTACGGTTATTTATTGATGAAAGATATTAATAATACTGATATTCCTTATTGTTAAACTGAACTTGTTACATAATATAACCTTTATTTAGCATGTTGTATTAATTTGAAAATGAATTCGTCTTTATACAACTATACTAGAATGCGATGTCAAGCGACGGTTGTGGTCTTATTGTCTAGAATTTTTACCTGAGCCCTCCGGCCGTATGTTATCGGAGGCTATGATCTTACCTACATCAAGATCAGAGATTACTGATAATAGAGAGATCACTTTACACGGGACGTGAACCCAATGTTTTACGAGCGTGGGGCTATAACTGTACCTCAAAGCCACAAAGACCACCTTTGCAGACATAATATAACCGATGTCCCCTGAGAGTTTATCGGTTTAGATTCTTCATGTGAACATATAGAAACAAGCTCGTCATTAAAATAAAACAATACCACCCTACTGGCCTGACTATCACTCAAGCGAACCTATTAACGTCATGCCCGTTGATGCCTTTCTCCATGTTCATCCGGTATTGATCCTTCCAACCCAGAGAAACATTAGCACATCCCTGGAACAAACGAACACCCAGGACTACTCACACAACCTGGACAATGCATTTGACATCAGTCAACGTTAAAGGATACAACAACATTGGGACGCAAATCCTCTCTGTTCCTTCTTCTCGATATCGATTTTACTATCACATATTAGTTTCGTGATTTGATCAAAGTTTTTAATATCCTCGCGATGTGATGTGAATTTATGATTAGTCTGGTTGTACGTTCACCCGGTAACGTACCTTAATCACGCCAATGTTGCTTCAATCACCGCCCCCCACCAACACCAACATATGTTCACGTGTACACAAATAAACTTGAATTTGTTCAAAGAGCACTTACCGCTTAGACAAAGGAGATATTATTCCGAACAAACACGGACTAAAATAGATGTCTGTATATTAAGTTTTTCTATAGAAGGGATTAACATTACAAAACGTTGGGAAATGATGTGCACAAAGAAGTTTCACATTTAAAAAATATACAGAGGTCTCTTTGTGGCGTAGAGGTTAGGTGCCCAGCCCTAGTGCCGAAGGTACCATGTTCGCTCCCTCGTGCAGTCATCTAGATATTTTTCCAGAGATCCGTGATCTAATTTTAGGTAAGATGGAGTTCATAGTCTTATCGGAGACGGACGATAAAACTGAGGTCCCGTGTTTAATTTGAGAACGTAAAAGAACTCTTGGCAGTTCAAAATCGAGAAGAACAGGCTGGAAAGTGGCTGCCCGGGCAAAATTCATTAGAAAGATTAAAAATAAAGTTCCTACAAAAATATCTTCACCATCTTTAAAATTACATCGGGGAACCTCGTCAGTGCTACGGAGTTCGTACACTGCAGATGAGATCTTCCTGTGTAAGAAAGAGATCGGATCACACATGGCTACTCACCGAAGTACAATCATGATGGTACTATAATCAATCAATCAATCAATCAATCAATCAAGAAAAGACCAAGAGAAATCAGGTTAAGAATAATGTTGGCATAATCAAGACATTATCATCATCAGGAGCCGTGTTCGTATTGCAGATTGGTTGCAATGGACCTAGAATATCTCATTACTTTTAATTTTATAACTTTGGTCTCTTCTTCTTCTTCTTTGCGTTCGTTCTTTACGACCAATTTTAATCACTCTTTGTGATATGTTTGATCTTTACCAAGAACGTGTATACGTTGCACATTGGTTTGGTAGGCTCCTAAACACATAGACTTCTACACGTTTAAGACATGTGCATCCGATTTCAGCCAAACCTCCTTAGTCGCCTCTTACGACATGGCTGGTAGCAATGGTTCTATTCTTTACACTCCAAATTTGGGCCCCGGTAACCACTCGGGCGAGCCCGGTAACCACTCGGGCGGGCCTCGGTAACCACTCGGGTGATATCTTTGGTCTCTACACAAGAAGGATTGGCTTCATTGCACCGTGCTAAATGATATATTATGAGGAATGCACGTTCCCGTGCCGAAATTATTGCACAGATCACGGACTACGTAGCTCCGGCAAAACTTTTATGGATCTCTGGAAAAAAAATGCACTCTTGAACAGAACTGCTCGATCCGAATTCGAACCTACGACCTTGGACTCGTAAGGCAAGGGCGTAACCCCTTAGCCACAGAGACCCAATAATATAATGATTGTTCATCAATCAATCAATCAATCAATCAATGTAAAAACAACCACTGTTATCTTCATGTTGTGAACACGTTATAACTTCTGACCAGTTCACAAAATAAATGAGAACAGATGGACACATTTACATCCACGACATCTGATAACAAATCCGTTGATTGTCCCAAATCAAAATGGGACACCCTGCTGCGTAACACATGACAGGTTTCTTGATGATGGACGATGGGGGCAGGGCGCGTTTCTGGAAACAGCAGAGAGAGAGAGAGAGAGAGGATGGAAATAGTAGGAAGAATAAAATTAGTGGACGAAAAAGATTTAAGTGTTTGAGAAATGTGAGATACCAAAAAAAAACCCAAGATCTTCATTTTCTACTTTTCTCAAATCCTGTTTTGTCTCACAGCGTCAGGATAAGAATTTTGTCTCACAGCGTCAGGATAAGAATTTTGTCTCACAGCGTCAGGATAAGAATTTTGTCTCACAGCGTCAGGATAAGAATTTTGTCTTACAGCGTCAGGATAAGAATTTTGTCTCACAGCGTCAGGATAAGAAGAGATTTCTAGTAAGGGTTTTTTGTGCTTGCTTAATAAATAGTGTTTTTCGTCTCTTTTATCTCTGAGGTCCACCTTTCGCGCGGATAACCAGAATATACTAAAAGCAGTGACAATTCGTCATTAAGGGCCAATGGTGCCGGGCCCCACCAAAAATAATATCTAACGTGTATTTATTATTCAATAAATTAAAATATAACCAAACCAAAACATCATGGTTTCCCCGAAAATGTGTGTCTGGACCCACCAACAAAAATGATCACGAGCCGCCACTGACTAAAAGCATGCATATTCCCTGTGGCAACGTAGGGGTATGAAGCGTGGACATTTAACAAGGTAATGGAAAATGGAGAAAAAAATATATACTTTTGAATATAAATGTTACATTAGAGTCTTCCGTTTATCATGGACAGAGAAGAGAACAAATAAATCTTTACAGAAGGAACTTAATATTAAAGAAGTAAGATATAAGACAAGAAAAAGTGATCAAGAGAGAGGACGGCTGACATTTAAGTCAAAGCTGAGGAGTGAGTTGGTTGCAGCCAGAGCGAGACCAGACTTCTGGCCATTAACCTTCATTCTGTTTGGGCTTGGTTAGACGTGTCAGGAGTTAGACTCCCGTCGTCTTACCTGAATGATGGTCAAGGGATACGAACGCCTCCAACGACGATACGGTAGGCTAATGTGAAGGAACAGCAAATAAAACTTGCTGATGCTACCAAACAAACAAGAAAATTTGGTTATTTTTGACGCAGACCTAAACATGAAGGGTTGGAGTAGACCATTATGGAAGGAGGCATACTTTCAAAGCGGAGAAGAGAAAGACAATGGATAAAATGGGCTCCGTAGCATGATGGCTTAGATGTGGCACATCAGGCTTATGAGAGATAAAACCTGGGTTCGCCCGAGCGGTTACCGGGCCCAAATTTGGGATGTAAAGAATAGAACCACTGTTACCTGCCTCGCCTGTCGTAAGAGGCGACTAAGGAGGTCGGACGTGGGGCTAGCTACCCCACACCGTAAAAACACTAGATGGCCACAGAACGGAGAGCGAACCGAGTAAACGCTGGCTGAAACTGGATACATCGCCGAAGGATAAGCACCAGAACTCCAAGGTTATCAGGTCGACCCAGTCTTAATTGGGTACTAGGAACAGAACTGGGAAACAAAGTCGACCGCTGTGATGTTGTCTACATCATCAATCGTGTGCCAACAGTCAATGAAAAATACGGGGCTGACACTGTATTAGCAAATAAACCGGGAGGTATGAAAAGGGAGTTCCTGTACCTTTTTTTATATGTACATATGTACATGTACATGTCCGGAGAGCAATGAAGATACTCCAACCTGAAACTGAGAGAAAACTTTTGTAACGCTGTTGACCTTTTCACTATGACATACTTTCCGAAGACAGATCTAAAAATAGCTACTCTTTGTTTCTAGGTCACAAATATGAATGAACGCCTATAGCAGTGACAGTAGAAATGTATAACGTGTTAACATTTCTTTAGCCCACTCTCTCTCTCTCTCTTTAGCCTGTTACGCCCTTGGCGTTTAGGGCAGCAACAAACATACACCATTCTTCCCTGTTCATGGCCTTCCTCTGTATTGTGTTCCAGCTATGATTCATTTCCTTCAGCTCTTGCTCTATCGTTCTTCTCCAGGTCGTCTTGGGTCTTCCACGCTTTCGCCTACCCTCTGGAGTCCATCTCAGTGCAGTTTTCGTGTCGGAGCCAGTCTCCATGCGCATCACATGTCCAATCCATCTCCAGCGTCGTCTTCGGATGATAGTGTCCATATTCTCTTGTTGGCATCGTGCAAGCAATTCTTGATTCGAGATAGTAGTCGGCCAGTACACGCGTAAGATTTTTCGCAGACAAGTTGTATGAAAGGCGGAGAGTCTGGACATATCCTGTTCTGTCATTCTCCAGCATTCCGATCCGTACAGCAATGTTGACAGCACACAGCTGTTATAGATACTAGTCTTGGTTCGGATGTTGTATTGGGCAGATTTCCAGGCGGTCTGATGGGTCATGAATGCACTTCGTGCCTTACTCAGTCTGTTTTTAATGTCAGATCCAGCGCCTCCTTCATTGCTAATAACACTTCCAAGGTATGTGAAAGAGGTTGTATCTCGGAGGGTTTTACCTTCTAGTTTGACTGGTGCTGGGGTTGCTATGTTCAGAGTCATTACTTCAGTTTTCTTCTGATTTATTTTCAGCCCAACCATCTCACTATATTGGTTAAGGCGGCAGGTCTTTTCCTGGATATCTCTATGTGTATGAGATAGGAGTGCGATGTCATCTGCAAAATCTAGGTCTTCCAGAGTGGATGTGAGCGTCCATCTAATACCTCTTGCCTTATCTTCCGTTGTTTTACGTACCAATCTATGACAGTGTTGAATAATAGGGCTGACATCTTTAGCCCACAGAGGAGAGATAATAACAGACGTGTTAACGCGTCTTTAGCAGTGAATGGGGGAAACTTCTATACACGTCTATAGTAGCTATTAAGGTGGAAAAGACTTGCTCATGACAAGCTATTATTGTGAAAGAATCATCAGAGATATTAGGTTTCGATCTGAATAGTTGATTTTGGGATTACATTTTAGATTTTTTAAACGGCCGTATGGTGCTGGGACCCGCAAAGGAAACAAAGACTAGCACCTCTGTGACCTACAAGGAATGTCGTAAAAGGCAACTAATGTAAGGACGTAGGGAAGCTACCCTAGTAAATAAAAAGTATCGCAGATTCGGATTTGCTGACCTACTTGTAGGTGTATAACTGGCACAACTTACAATCGCGCTTACGCTCAGATCACATACAACTTACACAGAGTGGTTAACATGTGGTCGTTGTGGAGCGTTTCTCTCTCTCTCGCGATCACCACTTAGACTGATGTACCAGATTTCCACATGAATTCTGCTGTTGTTATTAGGGACTCCGTCCCTCCGTACAGCTTCTCATTTAGTTCGACATTTTCCGGCCAGGTTTCGTTTCTCAGGCCTGCTAGCTGCGAGCAAACTTGCAGTAAGTGCTCTGCCGTCATGTCCGCCTACTCGCAGTGGCACAGACTAGTGGTGTCAATTTTAAATTTGTTATACAGGTGATACCGGAGTCTGTTATGGCCGATACGGAGGAGAAATATGATAACTTGTTTGCTACGGGACAGACCATAGTACCCATATTTGACGCTGTGTTGAGGGTGATCTTGCGACCACTTCTCTCTGTATCGCCATCCGATGGCTGTTATAGCCGGTACGGAGGCGGAATCTGATAACTTGTTTGCTACGGGACAGACCATAGTACCCATCTTTGACGCTGTGTTGAGGGTGATCTTGCAACCACTTCTTCCTGTATCGCCATCCGATGGCTGTTTTAGCGTGGAGTGTTTGAAAAAGAAGACGATTTTTTTTAATAGTGGAGATTTTGTAACATAAACAGGACTCACTGTGACGTGTGAGCGTTTGCCTAACGACTCTGACACAAGAAGGTTGGAGGTTCAATCTCACACTCGACGTTTCACATGCAAGGAAAGGATATGACCATCCTACCTCTTGCTCTCTAGGGGCTAGAAATGTGAAGGAACAGGTCGTTCATACCACAAGGTCCGAAAAGGCTGCAGGAAATGTTATTATTATTATTGTGTTAAAATTGGAAGAGATAAGGTCATGGTGAGTTGAAGATCAAATGAAAGATAAAGAGAGAGAGAGGGAAAGATAGAGATGTATATATATATATATATAGAGAGAGAGAGAGATAAAGATAGATATAGAGAGATATAGAGAGATAGATAGAGATCGAGAGATAGAAAGAGAGAAAGAGACAGAAAAGAGAAAAAGAGAGAAATAGAAAGATAGAGAGAAATAGAAAAGAGAGAGAAAAAGAGAAAATAGAGAGAGAGAAAGAGCGAGAGAGAGAAAGAGATAGAAAGATAGAAAGAGACAGAAAAAGAGAGAAAGAGATAGAGAGAGAAAGATAAAGAGAGAGAAAAAAGAGAAAAATAGAGAAAGAGAGAGAGAGAGAAAGAGAGAAAAAGAGAGGAGATAACTAGAAAGAGAGAAAGAGAGAAAAGAGAAAAAAGAGAAAAAGAGAGAAAAAGAGAGAAAAAGAGAGAGAGAGAAAGAGAGACAGAGAGAAAGAGAGATAGATGGAGAGATAGAGAGAGTGAGAGAGTGAGAAAAAGAGAGATGTAGAGATAGAGAGAGTGAGAGAGTGAAAGAAAGAGAGATAGATGGAGAGATAGAGAGAGTGAGAGAATGAGAGATGGAGAGAGAGAGAGAGAGTGAAAGAGAGAAAACTGGAGATTAGAAACGAAAACGTATGAAAGCAATGTGGTAAAAGAGAGAAATGCAGCGGAAACATGAGAAGCTACTGGCTAAACACTAAAGATAATAATTCGAAATCATACAAAACACGATGACCCGATCTCAAAAATCGATGTCGCGCGCACACCTGCACGTGCTCATTGCTAATGCTAATGAGGAAGCCTGGATACAGAGTAGTTTTGTTAAATCAGTTTTAGTTTGGGGGGAAAGTTGTATGGAAAGTTGTTAAAGGCAAAGTTGTAGAGAATGATTGATGAAGGAGAGTTGTTGATCAGAAAGTTGAAGGGAAAGTTGTAGAGAATGATTGATGAAGGAGAGTTGTTGATCAAAAAGTTGAAAGGAAAGTTGTAGAGGAAGATTGATGAAGGAATGTTGTTGATCAGAAAGTTGAAGGGAAAGTTGTATGAAAGATTGATGAAGAAAAGTTGTTTGTTGAAGTTGTTAAAGGGTAAGTTGTAAAGGAAAATAATAGAGAAAAGTTGTAGGGAAAGTTGCTGTAGGAAAAGTTGTTGCAGAAAAAGTTGTTATAGGAAAGTTGTTGTAGGAAAGTTGGTGTAGAAAAAGTTGTAGAAAAAGTTATTGTAGAAAAAGTTGTAGAAAAAGTTATTGTAGAAAAAGTTGTTGTAGGAAAAGTTGTTGAAGAAAAAGTTGTAGGAAAAGTTGTAGGAAAAGTTATTGTAGAAAAAGTTGTTGTAGGAAAAGTTATTGTAAAAAAAGTTATTGTAGAAAAAGTTATTGTAGAAAAAGTTGTTGTAGGAAAAGTTGTAAAAAAAGTTGTTGTAGGAAAAGTTATTGTAAAAAAAGGTATTGTAGAAAAAGTTATTGTAGAAAAAGTTGTTGTAGGAAAAGTTGTAGAAAAAGTTGTTGTAGGAAAAGTTGTAGAAAAAGTTGTTGTAGGAAAAGTTATTGTAGAAAAAGTTGTAGGAAAGTTGTAGAAAAAGTTGTTGTAGGAAAAGTTGTAGGAAAAGTTGTAGAAAAAGTTGTTGTAGGAAAAGTTGTAGGAAAGTTGTAGAAAAAGTTATTGTAGGAAAAGTTGTAGAAAAAGGTTAAGGTAATAGTGTTCATTTGAAGACTTGTTATTCGACTAAGAGACATGTAGTTGTATCTGCATGTGTTTGTAAGTTGTTCTTTGGTTGTATATAATGTTTGACATTTATCTGATGTTGGAAGAAGATCTACTGACACCATCCAGGATCGAATCTACTGACACCATCCAGGATCGAATCTACTGACACCATCCAGGATCGAATCTACTGACACCATGCAGGATCGAATCTACTGACACCATCCAGGATCGAATCTACTGACACCATCCAGGATCGAATCTACTGACACCATCTAGGATCGAATCTACTGACACCATCCAGGATCGAATCTACTGACACCATCCAGGATCGAATCTACTGACACCATCCAGGATATAACACCAGAAGAGGCTGTGCGTATCAATTTATGATAAGGGAATCTAGGAACGGAAGTGATAACAAAGCTTTAAGACGACATATATGACAGTGGTTGTATTCCAAAAGATCTACTAATGACCATATTTATTGCTTTGTCGAAGAAATCAAGAGTAGTGAAATGTGAAGATCACTGCACTATCAATCTTATGAGACATATAACAAAGATACTACTGATGATAATGATGAGAAGAATGAGAAGCAGAATAAGACCAGAAATAAGTGATGAGCAGTGTGGATTTGTTGAAGGTAAGGGCACTAGCAACGCTATATATATATATATATCCTAAGAACACTAATAGAAAGATCAATAGAAGTAACAACAGATCTATACGTGTGCTTTATAGACTACACCAAGGCGTTCGACAATGTACGCCATCAAGAACTTTTCAAAATGTTAGAGAGCTTAAACATCGACAGAAAAGATCTAAGAATCATTCAGAACATATATTGGCAGCAAACAGCAGCTATAAGAATAGACAAAAAGATAGGAACTTTCCAGAAGATCAAAAAGGTGTTAGACAAGGATGCGTATTATCACCAGACCTGTTCTCACTGTATTGTGAAAGCATTTTTAGGTCTATAAAGGATATTGCTGGAATAGTGGTGGGGGGACATATCATAAATAACATGAGATACGCTGATGATACTGTCTTAATAGCAAGAAATGAAATGGAGCTCCAGAAATTAGTTGATAAGGTTGTGACAGAAAGTAACAACAAAGGACTCAGTTTGAATATTAAGAAGACAGAAGTTATGATAATACCAATAAAGCAGACTTTGACAAAATGCACCATCACAGTAAATGGGACTGATCTAAGACAAGTTCAGCAATTTAAATACCTCAGAGTCCTGGTAACATCAGAGGGCAGATGTCGATCAGAAATAAAGAGCAGAATAGGGCAAGCGAAAACGTCATTTCTGAAAATTGAAGCATTATCTGCAACAAGTCCTTGTCAATTGCAATCAAAATGAGAGTTATTCTGTCGCTCGAGGGGTTCCGGGGCCAAAGTTTGGGGTGTAAAGAATAGAACCACTGTTACCGGCCATGCATGTCGTAAGAGGCGTCTAAGGAGGTTTGGAGGAAATCGGATGCACGTGTCCAAAACATGTGGAAGTCTATGCGTTTAAGGGCCTACCAAACCAATGTGTAACGTATACGCATTCTTGGTAAAGATCAAACATATCACAAAGAGTGATTAAAATTGATCGTAAAGAACGAACGCAAGTAAGAAGAGTTATTCAGTGCTACATAGAACCAATACTGACATACGAAAGCGAGTCATAGAGAATGAACACATAGATCGAAAAATCTCTGAAGGCCAGAGAAATGTGGTTTTACAGAAGAATGATGAGAATCCCATGGACTGCTAAAATGACTAATGTTGAGGTGCTGAGATCAAGACACAGAGAAAGCTTATCATCAAAGTAAGAAAGAGGCAATCATCATTTTTCAGGCATGTGATGAGGAGGGAGGTTTAGAACACATTGTGACAACCAGTAAAATCGAGGGTAGACGAGAGAGGGGAAGACAGAGAAAGAAAATTTTGGATAGCCTGACTTCATGGCACGGTAGAGCGTCAACATCTGAGTTGATAGCAAACACCAATGACAGAGATTTGTGGAGATCCATGATCGCCTACGCCAGCCGGCACAGCACCTGATGATGATGATGATGATGATGAACTAAACAGCTTCACGACGACTGCACTAGTCATGCGTCCATTAAATGTCACAAATTCATGTACCTCCTGTCCTGCACCGCCCCAAAAAAACGGTATTACAAGCAATAACAACAGTTTTACCAGCTAGCCCCATTGTTAAGGCACCCACAAATTTCACAGGCAGCTAACAGATGATCAACAGCATTTTTGTACCTACTTTGTGTTACCAGAGCCAAACATGGACATTGAGCAAAGCGCAGTCACAAAAATAACTACATGTGAAATGCGTTGCCTGCGAAAAGTTACCAACACAAGAAAAGACAGAATCACCAACATCAGCATAAGAAAGAAAGTTGGCACAAAACCGTGCTTGAATTACTTAGATAAACAAAGAATGAAGTGGTTTGGTACCCTTAATAAGAATGCACCCAAACCCCACAGTATACAGAGTCTTCTACAACAGAACATCGGGAAAGAAGGCAAGAGGAAGACCACGGAAAAGATGGTTAGATGGCGTAGCAGAATGCTGTGAAAGAGCAAAGATAACAATCACACAAGCCACCAGAACAGTGCAAGACAAAAACAGAAAACCACGACACTGGGCAACAACCCGGTAGCAGTGTTACGACACTGGGCAACAACCCGGTAGCAGTGTGACGACACAAGAAGAAGAACGACAGTTTTTGTATTTTTTATTTGTCCCTAATATATATGGGGGCGTTTGTAGGTCAAGTGGTAGTGAACTCGATCATAACCCACGCGTACCTGGTTCAAACCCCACGGTCCGCAGTTTGGAAGCAAATTCTTTCCCGTGGAATTTTTACGAAATGTAAAAATATATATCACCGTTCAGAATGTCAAACTACTGAACGTATAAGTGATGCCTAGAAAAATTAACGACTCGTTTACTGTGGTTGGTGGCTACGTTCTGTGAATGATATGCCATGATTTTCATTTTTAAATATATGTGGACGTGGTGAAAGATTCGCGTTTGTGAAAGATTCGAAATGAAAAAATATTTCTCCCAAACTAATATTTTCTTCTCTGGTGTAGTCATTGATGACAGGCCGATTGTTGTCTCCCAGGAGACGATCCATGTACACATCCTGAGAGGTTGTGGTCAATAGTGGGTCACAGTTATGTTTGAACAATCCGCAAGGAAACAATGCATGTCATTAAGATACGGAAGCTGGTTTAAGATAGAGCCATTAGAGATGTTTCCGTTCATTGGTCAAATACTTTCTGACGGGTCCCTTGACAACGGCAGGTCACAGTGTTCTAAGCATCCTTTAGTGATCGTTCATGTTCCGTGAAACAGGATGCGTCAGTGGTAGGGTAATTATAGTCTGGTTACGCCCGTGTGGTGCCGGGACCCGAAAGGGAAGCAAAGAATAGTAACACTGCGACCTATAAGAAATGTATAAGAGGCGACTGAGGTAGAGGCATAGGAAGCTACCTAGTAAATAAAAAGCGTTGCAGAAATCTGATGTGCTGGCCTACTTGTAGTCGCATAGCTCGTACAACGCACAATCGCTATTAGGCTCCACAAAGTGACACGTAACCTTCCGAACGCAGCACTGGCTTTGATTATCCTATTGTTGACCTCAGAATCTATGTTTGCCGATCTGGATAGGAGGCTGCCAAGATAAGTAAAGTTGTCCGTTGATAGGAGACGCTGGGTGCTTAATGTTGATGACTGGATCGTAGTACTGTTCTCTAGGGGCGGGCGGAACATAACCTCTGTTTTCTTGGTGTTAATGGTAAGGCCAAACATATCACAGGTCATTGAGAACTTGTCCATGTAAGTCTGCATATCTTCCTCAGAGTTGGTAGCGAGGGTTCAGTCATCAGCAAAGAACAGATTTGAGATAGTTGATTCTTTTACCTTGGTGGAGAATTTTGACCCCCGAAGATTGAATAGATTGCCGTCTGTCCTCTATCTTTTTTTTTTTTTTCGTCCGCTTTCAACTCAGACGAAGTTTCATTTCTGAAACTGAATTTTGCGTGAAAATCCGTTTTTCCAATTTCTTACAATGGCAGCAGCGTGAACATTGTAAATTACTTTACACTGGCAGCCGTGTGCTCAATGTACTCGTAATTAGTATTCCCTCGCCATACAGGCAGATTTTCTCCGACTTCAGAGGTACTCACGCTATCGTCCTGAGTAAGACCAGGGGACTCGAACAAATGCCGGACACTAGGTTCGAACCCGAGCCATGAGGCGTCTCACAGTTAGCAGGCCGAGCTACTATCAACTACTCTAGGCAGTCCCCAGTCCTGTATCTAATCTTTACCCCATGTTCATCGCCTTCCCAAAAGACATCCATGAGCATGACAGCAAAAGCAGACTGAATAGTGTTGGGGCCAGTACACATACCTGTATATTTATATGTATAGTACCATACACTTGTAGGTCAGGGCTTTAGTTTTTCTCCTTCGGCAAATGTTTTTTGTCTGTTTCGCTGACAGTGAGTCCCTCTGGGATCAGGGATCTCTGGAATAATATCCTGATGGCTTCACAAAGAAGCGAACCCAGTATCTTTTGAACGATAGTTGAACATCTAACAACTACACCACAGATACCCCCGAGAATCAAACCCGGATACATTGACTTAAGAAAATCTAGAGAAATTAAAGTGTCCATATTTGGATGACTGTTGACAGCTACATCAATAAATCAATCACCGAGTAATGCGACCATGCACCAGCAGAGGGAGGACACAATTACCTTGGATGAGACCGGGTCGGGCCGGGACAAAGACGTTTTTCATTTGCTCTGCACCATTACTGGAGAGTTCTTGATGACATAGTAAAGGGAGGTAATTAGATGATGCACGGAAATGCAAGAGCACTAACTGCACAAAAGACTTTTATCTCCCCTTGCATCTAATTAAAGATTTATCAGCAGCGCATGGCTTCCTTTATCCGGAGTACGACTGCCGTTATTAAAGTTGTTCCAATTTATTGCTAGGCTTGTTTAGTCTCCTGGCACAGCAGAGAAACAGGTTAGCAGTGAATGCTGAGCGCTCACAGTCACGTGACTTTCACTAATAATAACACAAAAAACGGTTTTTGGGGAATCTTTGTGCCGTAGAGGTTATTTGCTCGCTACTAGTTCCAAATGTACTTGGTTCGCTAGAGATAATTTTCCAGAGATCCCTGATCTCAGTGTAGGTGAGATCGAGTTCCTAGTCCTATTGCACACGGACTATAAAACGTAGGTCACATGTGCAAGTTGAGCACAGCAAGAACCCTTTGTAGTTTAAAATAGAGTAGTCTGAGAACAAAATAGAGAAGTCTGAGAACAAAATAGAGAAGTCTGAGAACAAAATAGAGAAGTCTGAGAACAAAATAGAGAAGTCTGAGAACAAAATAGAGAAGAAAAGTCTGAGAACAAAATATAGAAGTCTGAGAACAAAATAGAGAAGTCTGAGAACAAAATATAGAAGAGAAGTCTGAGAACAAAATAGAGAAGAGAAGTCTGAGAACAAAATAGAGAAGAGAAGTCTGAGAACAAAATCGAGAAGTCTGAGAACAAAATAGAGAAGAGAGGTCTGAGAACAAAATAGAGAAGAGAAGTCTGAGAACAAAATAGAGAAGAGAAGTCTGAGAACAAAATAGAGAAGAGAAGTTTGGAAAGCCGCTGATTTTTAATTTTTATCTTTCATCTTTAATTCATCTTATGTCAATCTTTCATGATTCATGTCTGCATCAATTTTCTATGCCAGTCTTACATGATTCATTTCTGCATCAATTTTCTATTTTCTATGTCATGTAAATAATCATTTGAAAATTGACCATGTATGTCATAAATATATATCAATTTTCTATGTCAAAGTGAAAATAGAGCATGTATATATACATGGGTGGGGGGAGACGTTACTGTGATAATGGGCGGGATGTGTTACAAAGTTAGAATAGTACCACTGCAACCTACAAGGCATGTCGTAAGAGGCGACTGATGCAGGGCCTAGGGAAGCTACCCTAGTAAATAAAAAGTATCGCAGAAATAGAATGTGCTGGCCTACATGTAAGCGCATAATTGAAAGGGTTTAAAAGCCAAAGGATTGACTTCATTGCTCCGGGTTTTACCCCATACCGCTCAGTCCCTCTCCGCAGAAATGGCACGCCACCTACCGAGGGTATTGTACAAAGCACGAACTACGTAGCTCCAGCAACAATCCTAGGGGTTTCTGGAAAAAACAACAGTCGTGAACAGAATTGCGCGGTCCTGGCTCGAATCCACGACCTTCGACTCCCAAGGCAAAGGGCTTAACCACTTAATTCGCGCAACGTACAATCGCTCTAAGGCTCAGATCACATACAAATCACACAGAGTGGTTAACAAGTGGTGGATATGAGCATTTGAAGAAAATGAACAAGAATGAAAAGAAGAAGAAGAAGAAGCAGAAGAAGCAGAAGAAGAAGAAGCAGAAGAAGCAGAAGAAGCAGAAGAAGCAGAAGAAAAAGAAGAACAAGAAGAAGCAGAAGAAGCAGAAGAAGCAGAAGAAAAAGAAGAAGAAGAAGCAGAAGAAGCAGAAGAAGAAGAAGAAGACAGAAGAAGCAGAAGAAGAGAAGAAGAAGAAGAAGAAGAAAGCAGAAGAAGGAGAAGAGAAGAAGCAGAAGAAGCAGAAGAAGAAGAAGAAGAAAGAAGAAGAAGAGAAGAAGCAGAAGAAGAAAAAGAAGCAGAAGAAGAAGAAGAAGAAGAAGAAGAAGAAGAAGCAGAAGAAGAAAAAGAAGCAGAAGAAGAAGAAGAAGAAGAAGAAAAAGAAGAAGAAGAAGAAGCAGAAGAAAAAGAAGAAGAAGAAGAAGAAGAAGAAAAAGAAGCAGAAGAAGAAGAAGAAGAAGAAGAAGCAGAAGAAGCAGAAGAAGCAGAAGAAGCAGAAGAAGAAGAAGAAGAAGAAGAAGAAGAAGCAGAAGAAGAAAAGAAGAAGAAGAAAAAGAAGAAGAAGAAGCAGAAGAAGCAGAAGAAGCAGAAGAAGAAGAAAGAAGAAGAAAAGAAAGAAGAAAGAAGAAGAAGAAGAAGCAGAAGAAGAAGAAGAAGAAGCAGAAGAAGAGAGAAGAAGCAGAAGAAGAGAAGAAGAAAGAAGAAGCAGAAGAAGAGAAGAAGAGAAGAAGCAGAAGAAGCAGAAGAAGAAGAAGAAAGAAGAAGAAGAAGAAGCAGAAGAAGAAGAAGAAGAAGAGAAGAAGAAGAAGAAGAAGCAGAAGAAGAACAGAAGAAGCAGAAGAAGAAGAAGAAGAAGAAGAAGAAGAAGAAGAAGAGAAGCAGAAGAAGAAGAAGAAGCAGAAGAAGAAGAAGAAGAAGAAGAAGAAGAAGAAGCAGAAGAAGCAGAAGAAGCAGAAGAAGAAGCAGAAGAAGCAGAAGAAGCAGAAAAAAGAAGAAAGAAGAAGAAAGAAGAAGCAAGAAGAAGAAGAAGAAGCAGAAGAAGAAGCAGAAGAAGCAGAAGAAGAAGAAGAAGAATAAGAAGAAGCAGAAGAAGCAGAAGAAGAAGAAGAAGCAGAAGAAGCAGAAGAAGAAGAAGAAGAAGAGCAGAAGAAGAAAAAGAAGCAAAGAAGCAGAAGAAAAGAAGAAGAAGCAGAAGAAAAGAAGCAAGAAGCAGAAGAAGAATGAACGAGAGCAGAAGCAGAAGAAGAAGAAGCAGAAGAAGCAGAAGAAGCAGAAGAAGAAGCAGAAGGAAGAAAGAAGCAGCAGAAGAACAGAAAGACAGCAGAAGCAGAGAGAAGCAGAAGAAGAAAGAGACTCTAATCGCCTACATCAACAATACAGAACCTACAGGTTTTCCCATATAACCTCCATCCCTCTGCAGCAAAATGACACGCCACCTGCCCAGAGTATTTCACAAAATGACACGCCACCTGCCCAGAGTATTTCACAAAATGACACGCCACCTGCCGAGAGTATGTCACAAAATGACACGCCACCTGCCCAGAGTGTTTCACAAAATGACACGCCACCTGCCCAGAGTGTTTCACAAAATGACACGCCACCTGCCCAGAGTATTTCACAAAATGACACGCCACCTGCCGAGAGTATTTCACAAAATGACACGCCACCTGCCGAGAGTATGTCACAAAATGACACGCCACCTGCCCAGAGTGTTTCACAAAATGACACGCCACCTGCCCAGAGTATTTCACAAAATGACACGCCACCTGCCCAGAGTATTTCACAAAATGACACGCCACCTGCCCAGAGTATTTCACAAAATGACACGCCACCTGCCCAGAGTATTTCACAAAATGACACGCCACCTGCCCAGAGTATTTCACAAAATGACACGCCACCTGCCCAGAGTGTTTCACAAAATGACACGCCACCTGCCCAGAGTATTTCACAAAATGACACGCCACCTGCCGAGAGTATTTCGCAAAATGACACGCCACCTGCCGAGAGTATTTCACAAAATGACACGCCACCTGCCCAGAGTGTTTCACAAAATGACACGCCACCTGCCCAGAGTGTTTCACAAAATGACACGCCACCTGCCCAGAGTGTTTCACAAAACACGAACTCACCCTAACACTGACAACAATCCTAAGGGAACTTTAATAACATTTGGACCTATATCAACGTACGTCTTTGGTGGATTCTCAGAATGAGATTGTATGACACAATTACAAACACAGACCTGTGGATAAGAATCGGACAGAAATCTATGATGACCCAGGTTAAGAGGAGAAACTGTCGAAGTGTCGGACATACACTACAGAAGTCACAGTCGAATGTCACTATACAAGTACTTGAGTGGAACCCGCAGCGAAAACGAAAAAGAGGACGCCATAAACAGACCTGGAGACGAAGTCTTCTTGAGGAACTGAAGGGTGGTCGACTATCCTGAGAGACCATACAGAAAACAGCCGGAGACAGAGACAAATCGCGAACAACTGTTAAGGTCCTATGCTCCACGTGGAGCGGAGAGAAATCTTTAATCTTAGTGTAGGTGAGATCGAGTTCCTAGTCGTATCGGAGACGGACGATAAACCATAGGTCGCTGTTTAAGCTGAGCACTTAAAAAATATGACAGCCTTAAATCGATAACAGTAGGTTGGAAAACAGCTTCCTGTGCAAACTTTTAGTGAGTCAGAGAGTGCGCACAGTAAGAGAGAGCGATAGTGAGTGAGTACGTTGTAGAACGTTAATAAGTGAGGGAATGAGTGAGAAAGTGAATGAGTGAGTGAATGAGTGAGAAAGGGAATGAGTGAGTGAATGAGTGAGTGAGTGAATGAGTGAGGAAATGAGTGAGTGAGTGAATGACTGAGTGGATCAATGAATGAGTGAGTGAATGAGTAAGTGAATGAGTAAGTGAATGAGTGAATGAGTGAGTGAATGAATGAGTGAGTGAGTGAGCGAATGAGTGAGTGAATGAGTAAGTGAGTGAAAGAGTGAGTGAGTGAGTGAGTACAGTAACAGAACGTTAATGAGTGAGTGAATGACTGAGTGAATGAGTGAGTGATTGAGTTAATGTGTGAGTGCGTGAGTGAGTGAATGAATGAGTGAGTGAATGAATGAGTGAATAAAAAACAACGAGAAAAGGGAGATGAAATGAGTGAATGAGAGGGACAGAAAAAGAGCGAGAGAGTTAAGAGAATGATGGAAGGATTGAGTGAATGAGAATTCGTTTTATGTGAGGGAATGATGGCATGACGGAGACTAGAAAAAGATACATAGCCGAAAAACTGTAAAAACAATAGAGGAAAACAAAATGAAGGCAGAAATAGTCAACAATGACATTGAATTCTTAAATCAGACCGACTTATTGGGTCAAGGACACCAGGACCCAGTTATACAAGACAAAGTAACAGAATCAACACAAAAAGATGGTGGATAAAGGAGGGGGGAGGGTGCCATGCCAGCTCACACACACACACAGACACGCGCAAGAACGCACAAAAAAAATATGAATCAGAGATTAGAGAAGATGAACGAATCAAAGTTTAATTCAGAGACAAGACGGAATAAGGGACTTTTTTCTCCCCGGGAGAACTTCCGCTCAATGGAAGACAAAACACGCGTCATCAGAGTGTCCCAGGAGATTCGCCAATCTTAACGCCTGCGGGGCTGTTCATTCATTCCCGGGCCAGCAACTGGATCAGGGGGAATCTATTCACGATGGAAGTGTTTAGAAAAATGGTGTGGGAAATAAAGACGCCATCAGTCAAATAAACAAAATAAAAGCAATCACAACTTTGTTTTCGGTATTAAAATCCCGAGCAAAGACGGGCCTTATTGTGTGTGTGTGTCCGTGTATATATATAAGGAAGGACGGTCTGTTGGTGGATGTCTCATTAAAGTAAATGTTTGTATTCAGTGGCGGATCATGCTCTTTTTTGTTGGTGGGGCCAGACAAAAATGTTTGGAAAAATCATGGTTATGGGTTAGGTTATATTTCAATTTATAAAATAATAAATACGTTACACATTATTTTTGGTGGGGCCCGGCCTTATTGGCCCTTAATGACGAACCGCCACTGTTTGTATTAATGAGAAGCTTCGAAAGAGTGATTTAGTCTAGCTCGTATATGTAATTTCATGATTTTCTCTCTGTCCTACTCTTTTCCTCTCATGGTTTGTTTTTTCTCATCTCTATCTTCTTCTTCTTCGTCTTCAAACGCTCCATATCGACCCCTTGTTCCCCACTATTTGTTAATTGTATGTGATCCGAGCCTAAGAGCGATTGTGTCAGTTATGCGCCTATAAATAGGCCACGAATATCGAAATAGGGGGAAGACTGCAGTAAAACTTGGGAAATAGCGAAACACGTACAAACAAAGTACTGTAGTTTTACAAAATACAGAAACAGTGAATAGGCCAGCACATCCAATTTCTGCGAAGCTTTTATTTTACAAAGGTAGCTTCTCTAGACCCCTACCTCAGTCGCCTCTTACGACATGCCTTGTAGGTCGCAGTGTTACTACTCTTTGCTCCCCTTCTGAGCCCCGGTAATACACAGGAGAGTATCTGCTTCTAAAATCAGTAGAAAAAAACATAGCTAAGTCCATTTTTAATGAGAAGATTGGTATTAGTGTCTAGTTTCTGATCTGTTAATGACCAGGGCAACTCTATCCCAAGAGATCCATCAAGGACAGACAGATTTTTACCGGAAACAAACAAAACAACTTGGAACTCTGGGAGACACAACCGGATATTACTGAAGCCACGTAGGGGCTGATTAAATAGGCAGGTTTCCATGGTGATAAGAAGCACTTATTGCTACTTCAACTTCGTGCACGTGCTCTAGTACAAACTGGGTATCGATTCCAAGAAAGCCTGAATTCCCTCTGGACAATTTTCTCTCGTTTCTTGTTGTTTATTTATCAGTTTATTCTTGTTTGTTTTCATAATGTTGCATGTTGTACTCCTTTCACATTTTTCTTCCAATTTTGTCTGCATTTTCTTGTCTTCTCTTTAATGAAATTAATTTATTTGATATCATCTTTCTTTGACATCATTTTTCACAATTTTAGAACCTTTGTTTTGATTTTTTTCTTTCTTTGATTAATCTTATACGATTTCTCATTTATTATTCTTCTGAATCGGCTCCTAATCTCCTTTTTTAAATTAATTTATTCTTCTCTTTGTTGCTGTTTCTTACTTCTATCTTCATCATTATTTCTTCTTTTGTTTTACCGCTTCTCAATTTGATTTCTCTAATTTTACACAACCTAAGCACACTTGGTTCAAGTCTGCGGCAGACAGTTTGGAAGCAAATTTGTTCCAGTAGATTTTTACGAACGGTAAAAATAGACCCCACCGTTCAGAAAGCAATGACAAACTTCTGAATGTATAAGCTGCAGTTTCAGTTTGGAATATTTTCATTGCACTCCAGACATAGATTGTATAAGTGGGACCTAGAAAATCAACAACTTGTTTACTGTGGTTAATGTTGAAGTCCTGTAACGGATATGCCCGATTTTCATTTTACAATTTAGCATCTGGTCAGTTAGAAATACAGGGTTAAAAGCCAAAGGGTTCTTCTTCTTCTTCTCTCGATCGTTCTTTTTGGCCGTTTTTATCAGTTTAATGTGATATATAAACAGCCAAAAAAAATCTGGTCAGCAATGGCGGAATGCGGGAGGGCCTTTCACAGTTCGGACTGTTTGATTCTGAACACGACTTTGCTAGCGCACTTCTGCCATGTTTGGTCAGGTATTTTCCGGTTTCGTTTGCCGAGCTACTGAGTTAGTGCTTGAGCAACGCTGTGAGCTATGAATGATACATGGAATGCTTTATGCTGTGTCAACCGTGCGTTTGTTGTGTGTTTTCAGAAAATGACGGACATCGGTTATGACGAACAAACTCAATCTGCTGTATGCAGTTATATTGCGGGTGCAGTAAGCTGGATTTTGTCATGATTGATGTTCCCTTCGACAAGAATTGCAATTCAAGTGATGAACAGTTTGGTGTTGCTACATTAGCGACGGCCATATGCATTTTATGCGGTGCCGGTTTCTTTTGTGGCGTCACGCGACTGTTTCATTCTGGAATTAGTTCACACAGGAAAAATTTCACAGTTGTTAGCATTTCATGTGATTTTCATTGGCACAGGAACGGAGCAATTATGGGGTGACCCGTTGCAGTGAAGTTGGAACCGTACTTATGAACTATGAACTATAAACAGCCAAACACCAAGAACAAGTGTACGTTCACAAACCTTCAGTAACAATCGTAGCTCAGGTGCTTATCCTTCGGTGGGGTGTTCGGTTTCAACCAGCTGGTCGAAGGATTGACTTCATTCCACCGGGTTGCCCCATATGGCCCCTTCCCTATCGGTAAAAATGCCCCCCCTATACCTTCGGAGAGTGTGCCACAAAGCATGAACTAAGCAGATCCAGGAATAATTCTACAGATTTCGTGAAAAAAATACACGCGTGACTCAATTCGGATTCGATACTGTAACCTTGAAAACGATAGAGAAACTTCTCAGTCACTGTGTCATAAAGACCCTAGAAGGTAGAGTAAAGACTAACTTGACTACAGTTCGTTGATATGATTCTTCTTCTTCTTCGATCGTTCTAGGCCTGTTTTAATCATTCTCATTGTGATATATAAACAGCCACACATCAGAACGTGATGTACGTGCACCAGCCTTCAGCACCTATTGGAGCCCAGTTGCTTATCCTTCGGTGGGGTGTTCGTTTTCATGTTCGTTGATATGATTTCACTCTTCTTGTTGTGCTCTACTTACTATACTATCACCGCTCTCATTAATAAAAGCAAACTCGCCACTGCCTTTAATACAGCTTTATAGCGCGGAGTAGGACAGGAAGAGGGGGAACGGACGGGGGCAGGACATGTCCTCGTTCACTTCTTTTGTTCTTCTCTGCTTTTTTTTGCAGTTAGGCGTAGCTGGTTTAACTGATGATCGGTTTCCGAGATAGTGCACACTCGGTCGCTTGATATGCTGTAAAATTGTGCAGTTTTAAGATGTATGTAACTCCATCACTCCATCTTTTTCTTGGTCTGCCCCTTCTTCTTGATGATACTTTGAGGATCTAAATTACAAGTACCCCTTCTGTCCGTATGTTGCGGGGCTCGCACGGGAAGCAAAGAATAGTACCACAGCGACCTACAAGGCATGTCGTAAGAGGCGATTGATGTAGAACCTATGGAAGCTACCCTAGTAAATAAAAACATCGTAGAAATTGGATGGGCTGACCTACTTGTAGGCGCATAACTGGCACAACGTACAATCGCTCTTAGGCTCAGATCACATACAAATCACAAAGAGTGATTAACAAGTGGACGATATGGAGCGTTCGAAGAAGAAGAAGAAGTGGTACCTCTGAACCCGTGAATAAGACTCTGTGAATAAGACTCTGTGAATAAGACTCTGTGAATAAGACTCTGTGAATAAGACTCTGTGAATAAGACTCTGTGAATAAGACTCTGTGAATAAGACTCTGTGAATAAGACTCTGTGAATAAGACTCTGTGAATAAGACTCTGTGAACAAGCCTCGCCTCGCTCGTGAGGAACACTGGTGATAAGGAAAACAAGAATTCACGCACAAATTCTTTAGATTTGCCATATTAGACTACATCAGAATTCTCAGCTGCCGGCGAAGGAGAAAAAACCCCCCACCAAACTAACACATGTATTTTTAAATACTTTTGTTATTATAGCATTTATTTTAATTAGTAGCAACTATTCTAGCACAGACAGCAGCATTCCAGTCAATTCTTAACGATTTTTAACTGAAAAAGGTTTAGTTTTTAATTGTAAACTTAAACAGGAACTTACATTTGATCGGCCCATGACAAGGAACTACGTTATATTTCCGCGTGACAAGGAACTTCGTTATATTTCTGCATGACAAGGAACTACGTTATATTTCCGCGTGACAGGGACCTACGCTTTAAAATAATTGTTTAAAAGCCGAAGGATTGACTTCATTGCACCGGGTTTTACCCCATACAGTTCGGTCCCTTTCCGTAGATTAACACGCCACCTGCCGAGAGTATTGCACAAAGCACGAACTCCGTAGCTCCAGCAACAATCCTAGGAGTCTCTGGAAAAACTGCACTCGTGAACAGAATGGCACGGTCCGGACTCGAACCCACGACCTTCGACTCACAAGGCAACAGGCAACCACTTAGCCACAAAGACCCCCCCAGACCTACGCTTTATTGCCCAATCCCCGACGTCTTACAACCAGCACCCGATGTTGCTTACCATCAGATCATGGTTCACTGAAAAACAGTTTAAATCGTTCTGAAAGGGACTCAAACCGAATACTTTTGACGCGTCATGCAAACACAATAACTTCAACACCCTCCGCGACCCGGTACTTCCATAATATAATTCAACTAGCAGCAGGGGATGCTGATCGCTGTCTCGTCTCAGACAGCACGTTTCTTTCTGCCACACCAATTCTTTGCCGTGCTGTAATGTGAGTGCTTGGGGTAATGTTACAATGCCAGATGGAGTTGTCTGTGACAAGGGTCTCCTGGGAAGTGACGTTAACATTGAAGATTTCCTAAGACATTTTCATTGAGTATTTGACACTTTTTATTCTGTTCTCCACTTAAGCGCTCTACCCTGCTGAGCTATCTGTACGGCAGCTGTTTCAGTATAATTCTTCGTTTGTTTTATAAAATGTTATTTGTTACTTTGTGCTGCAGTTTACATGTAAGCCGTGATGTTGGGAATCTTAATAGATTGATTCTGTCTCCTGTATGTCCTCACTAGAAATGAATGCTGGCCCTACACCCCAACACTACATTTAAAGCTACATGGCACCAGAGATGAGCTCCAGACAACAGTCGACTTCATCATAAGAACGTGTCTAACGATATAATCATCAAAACTACATGGCACCAGAGATAAACTCCATACAACAGTCGACTTCATCATAAGAACGTGTCTAACGGTATAATCATCAAAACTACATGACATCAGAGATGAGCTCCAGACAACAGTCAACTTCATCATAAGAACGCGTCTAACAGTATAATCATCAAAACTACATGGCACTAGAGATGAGCTCCAGACAACAGTCGACTTCATCATAAGAACGCGTCTAACGGTATAATCATCAAAACTACATGGCATCAGAGATGAGCTCCAGACAACAGTCGACTTCATCATAAGAACGTGTCTAACGGTATAATCATCAAAACTACATGACATCAGAGATGAGCTCCAGACAACAGTCAACTTCATCATAAGAACGCGTCTAACAGTATAATCATCAAAACTACATGGCACTAGAGATGAGCTCCAGACAACAGTCGACTTCATCATAAGAACGTGTCTAACGGTATAATCATCAAAACTACATGACATCAGAGATGAGCTCCAGACAACAGTCGACTTCATCATAAGAACGTGTCTAACGGTATAATCATCAAAACTACATGGCACCAGAGATGAGCTCCAGACAACAGTCAACTTCATCATAAGAACACGTCTAACGGTATAATCATCAAAACTACATGGCACTAGAGATGAGCTCCAGACAACAGTTGACTTCATCATAAGAACACGTCTAACGGTATAATCATCAAAATAGCGATCGCAAAGAAGAAGAAGAATAGAATGATTGATTTATAGGACCAGAGGCGGCTCGTCTATAAGGGTTAGTAGGGCTGGGCCCCACCAAAAGTAATGTATATTGTGTATTTATTATTTATTAAATTAAAATATAGCAATCTACAACCATGATTTATCCGGAACAAAATGTCTGGCCCCACCAACAAATATTATCACGAGCCGCCACTGCATAGGACCACTAGCATTGCACTTCGGTGAGTAACAGCGTGTGCTCCGATCTCTTTCTTACACAGGAAGATTTCACCGGCAGTGCATGAATCCGTAGCACCGGCGAATTTCCGCAATGTAATTTAAAAGATATAAAAATATTTTGTAGAAAATTCTTTTATTTAATCTTTCTTATGAATCTTGCTCGGGTAGCGGTGTTCCAGCCTGCTCTTCTCGACTTTTAACTGCCAAAGGTTTTTTTTACGTTCTGAACTTGAGCACGGAATCTACGTTTTGTGTTTCCCCATTTGTTCCGTCTCTCTCTCTGTAGAAATTGTACACCACCCGCAGAGAGGATTGCACAAAGCACAAACTTCGTAGTTCCACAACAACCCGAGAGATCTCAGAAAAAACTGATGCTGATCTCCTGTCGAATCACGATGTCCAGCATATTCTTCCTCTGTCTTCCTCGATCTTTCCTTCCCTTTATCGTATCCGTTGTCACCAAAAATTTCAAACCTCCTCTTCACATTATGTTTCGAAAGAACATTCTATCTATCTATATTCTCTTCTGAGAGCCGGTGTAGCGTAGTTGTTAGTGAACTCGCTTCGCAAGGCTGGTGGTCTGGGTTCAGCTCCGCAATGTGCGTGGAATTTTTCCCTACCACGACGGCTCTCAGGTCGACCCAGCCTCAACTGGGTACCAGACATGCTCTGGGAAAGTAAAGGCGGCCGGCGTGATGCTGACCACATCACCCATCGTGTGCCGACGGTCAATGAAAAATACAGGCCTAACACTGTATTGACCTATATACCACGAGGTATGAAAGGGTTCCTTTACTTACTTTTTTTTTATTCTCTTCTATAGAACATTCTATCTATCTATATTCTCTTCGTGCCCCGTATGAAGAACATTCTATCTATTTATATTCTCTTTTATAGAACATTCTATCTATCTATATTCTCTTCTTGTCCCGTATGAAGAACATTCTATCTATCTATATTCTCTTCTATAGAACATTCTATCTATCTATATTCTCTTCTTGTCCCGTATGAAGAACATTCTATCTATTTATATTCTCTTCTATAGAACATTCTATCTATCTATATTCTCTTCTTGTCCCGTATGAAGAACATTCTATCTATCTATATTCTCTTCTATAGAACATTCTATCTATCTATATTCTCTTCTATAGAACATTCTATCTATCTATATTCTCTTCTTGTCCCGTATGAAGAACATTCTATCTATTTATATTCTCTTCTATAGAACATTCTATCTATCTATATTCTCTTCGTGTCCCGTATGAAGAACATTCTATCTATCTATATTCTCTTCTATAGAACATTCTATCTATCTATATTCTCTTCGTGTCCCGTATGAAGAACATTCTATCTATCTATATTCTCTTCGTGTCCCGTATGACATAAAAAGCTTCCACGAGAGATTTTCATTGTTGCCGTTCTGCCGCCCTTCTACTAACTGTTACCCATGTCACGCCACATTCTTGCCACAGTTCTTCTCCATGTTTCCATTTGATATCCAGGCCTTCTTTTTCCATCCACTATCCATTGGATAACTGCTACAGCCAACATCCTTACTGGCACGCAACATACATCACCAATCCACCTCTATCTTTGTCTTTTAGTGATGGTTTCCAATAATAAACATTGTACTCGTTTGAAAATCTGCAGTAGACTGGAAGACAAACACTGGATATGATTATGGAAAAGACTCCCTCAAAGACCTAAGCAGAACAGACCAGGTAATTATATTTCGACTACTCACCGGACACTGCAGACTCAACAAATACTTATATAGACTAGGAATAAGTCAAACAGCTCTCTGCCAGTGTCAGCAGGCGGAACATACACTATCCTACAAGACTGTCCTCTCCTGTGTGAGCTGAGAAGCAACATGTGGCCACTCCCAGTCGACCTGAAAACTAAGCTTTGGGGAAACCTGACAGACCTGAAGCTGACTGTCCAGTTTGTGGTCCACAGTAAATTAAGCGCATGACCAGAGATCGCTGAAGAATTAAACCTGACAGACCTGAAGCTGACTGCCCAGTTTATGGTCCACAGTAAATTAAGCGCATAACCAGAGATTGCTGAAGAAGCAAAAGAAAAGCTCTGTACTTTGAGCGCAGCTGTATAAACACGATCTACACTATATCCGTCATCTTGCAACTACCAATAACAGCATACATTAAAAAGAGATCAGGTACTAGAGCCAAGGGAAGACCAAGAAAAGATGGATAGACAACATCAAGACCACACTAAATAAACATGGATATAACACAACAAGGGCGACCCATCTGACCCTAGAATGCAAATTGAATCTCCCACCCCTACGCTTAACGGCAAGAGTGGACAACCAATTCCACCATCCACCTGGGGACAGACAAGTGACAATAGAAAAGGTCTGACACGTTTTATTCTTGTCTATTTTTCCGTTTTACATTATGGAAGTACCGGGTCTCGGAAGGTGTTCAGCTATGGTCTTCGCATCACGCTTCATTGGTTTTCGGTTCGAATCCCTTCCAGAACGATCAAACTGTTTTCCAGTGATCCATGACAGCGTGACAACATGATAGCATGACAGCGTGACAACATGATAGCATGACAGCATTACAACATGATAGCATGACAACATGACAGCATTACAACATGATAGCATGACATCATGACATCATGACAACATGACATCATGACAGCATGACGGCATGATAGCATGACAACATGACAGCATGACAGCATGCTAGCATGACAACATGACAGCATGGCATCATGATAGCATGACAACATGACAGCATGACAGCATTACAACACGATAGCATGACGGCATGACAGCATGACAACATTACAACACGATAGCATGACAACATGACAGCATGACAGCATTACAACATGATAGCATGACGGCATGACAGCATTACAACATGATAGCATGACATCATGACATCATGACAACATGACATCATGACAGCATGATAGCATGACAACATGACAGCATGACAGCATGCTAGCATGACAACATGACAGCATGACATCATGATAGCATGACAACATGACAGCATGACAGCATTACAACACGATAGCATGACGGCATTACGGCATGACAGCATTACAACACGATAGCATGACGGCATGACAGCATGACAACATTACAACACGATAGCATGACAACATGACAGCATGACAGCATGACCATCATGATAGCATGACAGCATGACGGCATGACAGCATGACAGCGTGGTAAGTCTAACGGGTCTACAGGCGAAGGATTGAATTTTTCTCCTTCTTCTTTGAAGGTTTCATATCGCCATTTCATTTATTAAACCGCTCTTTGTGATTTGTATGTGATCTGAGCGTAAGAGCGATTGTACGCTTTGCCAGTTATGCGCTTGCAAGCAGCCCATCACATCCAATTTCTGCGATGCTTTTTATTTACCAGTATAGCTTCACTAGGTCCTATATCAGTCGCCTCTTACGACACTCCGTGAAGGTCACAGTGGTACTATTTTTTGCTTCCTTTGTGGATCCCGGCATCACATAGGCGAGTCGCTTCTTACAACAGACATGGCAAGTAACAGTGGTTCTATTCTTTACACCCCAATTTTGGGCCCCGGTATCCAGTCGGACGGTTGCAGAGTTAACATCAAACAAATCGTTAGTTGATCTCTGTGATACACCCTTTGTAAATCACTTGAATAGTTCTTCGCATTATTGATTGATAGGATCTGTGTTGTCCCAGGTCTCGAGGGATAAGCAGATGCTGCCATCTGTCGCATTTTGAGTCAGTGTGTGCTCAGTGGCGGCTTGTCATTAGGAGCCAGTGGGACCGGGCCCCACCAAAAATAATGTATAACTAATATATAAATTAATCCAAAACAATGATTTTTCCGAAACATTTTGTCCGGCCCCACCTACAAAAATGATTACGAGCCGCCACTGTGTGTGTGCTTATTAACGACTCATTCAGATTCTGTGGCAAGAGAAATTTACGAGATCTATGTGTTTATTTTTATCTTCTTCCATCGTCCATTTTGTTTGTTGTCATTTAGTCCACCGCCATATTGTGATATTTGTACCTTCCAGTTAAAAAACATCGTTTTAGTTATTTTTTAAAAAAAATATTGTCTGCAGGACCGCTTTTTTAAAAATTTTCACTGTGTAATATGTAAACCTCTAGCTGGCATTTATGTTGTAATACACACTAAATTAATCAGTACATTGGCCTTGGTCTGCGAAAAATAATGAATATAAAATGGAACGAATTCAGAAGAAGTGATGAAATCAGAGACATGTCTGGTCAACCACTAGTGACAACTGTTATAAGAAAGAGAAGATGGAGATATGTTGGGCACACCTTGAGGAGAAATGATCAACGAATATCAAAGCAGGCATTGAAGTGGGATGCAAAGGGTTCAAGAAAGAGAGGTTGACCCAAGGAGACCCTGAAACGAACTTTGCTGAGAGAGGCAGGAAATATCGGTCTCAGTTCCATGGAGGATATTGAGCGAGTTGCCCAGGATAGAGCAGTATGGAGAAATTGCTTGCAGGCCCTATGTAACGTATAACGGTACGAGAGGAATTATTATTATTATTTTTCGGCCTTGCGTCATTTAAACCTATTCACTCTGTAATGTGTAAACCTCTAGCTGGCATTTATATTGTAACACACACTAAATTAACCAGTATATCGGCCTTGCGTCATTTCAAATAATGCTGCGAGCTAGTGTATGAGCTTAGAAAGGCGAATGAGTTAAGGTGGTGTAGAACAGAGAGAGGTCGCGAACCTAAGGAATGTAATGGCAGCGTGGCTAGTGCTTTCGCCCTGAAACTGTTCAGATTAAGATTTTTCTTTTACGCCCCTGATCGTTGGTAGCTACACACAAAAAAGGGATCATTAAAACAATCAGAAAAATAGTGAAAAGTTATTTTTTGTGAATTTTGTTTTGTTTACCATTTTCATGAATTGTGCCACGGGCTGCGGCTTTGCTGCCAACTGTCAATGTTGAAACACGGGATTTACATTTTATTATCCGCCTCTTATCTTCGATAGGACTAGAAACTCGATCTCCTAGACTTTGAGATCAGGAATAAAGGAAATAATATCCCGATCGTTTGAAGCGAGGAACGAAGCTAGTGCCTATGGAACAAGAGTTGAGCACGTTACCTCCACGATACAGAGACCCCTTCCTTGTCAAGATAAACTGAAATATTTCTCTTCTTTAAAATCTCTCTGTGGCTAAGTGGTTAAACCCTTGCCTTGCGAGTCCAATGTCGTGGGTTTGAATCCGGACCGCGCCGTTCTGTTCACGAGTGCATATTTTTCTAGAGACACCTAGGAGTTTTGTTGGAGCTACAGTTTTCGTGCTTTGTATGTACCATACTTTCAGCAGGGGGCGTGCGGAGAGGAATCGAGCCATATGGGAAATAAAATCCGGTTGCTATGAAGTCAATCCTTTGGTTCTAAAACCCTTAGGAAAGCTTGGCCCACAGTTCCTATGCTACGCATCTGGTAAGAATCAACTTCTCCGCGCTGAGATCGTCTTGTGTAAGAAAGAGATTGTAGCGCATATGGTTATTCGCGAAGTGCAATGATGATTGTCAAATCCTCCTCTCTCTTTCTCTCTCTCTCTCTCTCTCTCGCTCCTTCAGCTCTAGCCTGTGACGCCTGTGGCGCGTAGGGCAGCAACAAATGCACACCATTGTTGACGATCTTCCGTGCCATGAAATCAGGCTATCCAAAATTTTCTCTCTCGGTCAGTCCAGAGCCAACTATAAACTACTGGGCCTTCGGACTCAGGTAAGAATTATGGGAAATCAGACCCCAACTACTCCACGTGACCTCGCATTCCAGTATTGTTGTATATAGATGAATTCATTTTAAAATCAACACAAAATGCTAAATCCAAGTTATATTATGCAACAAGTTAAGTTTAACAATAAAGAATATCAATATTATGAATATTTGTCATCAATAAATAACCATAGACTCACAGAATTGAGTAAAATTGCTAAAAAGCTTGCAGTGTTCTATCAAACATCTGTAATTTCCAGCCCCTTTTCTAATCTAGGTCAGGGAATACCCGACCAGTTGTCTGGCCTGTGCTAGAGCCTGGCTGGGGTCAGTCTCTGTCTTTTTCTGTCTCGTCTCCCCTCGAGGATACCAGTTGTCACAATGTGTTTGTGAATCTTCTCTTCTCATTACATGTCCCAAAATGATGAATACTTCTTTCTGATATTGATAATATGATTTTCCTGTGTCTTAACCTCATTCCACACCTTCTGTCTGTGGCGTGGAGGTTAGTTGCTCGTCTTTCATTCCAAAGGTACCAGGTTCGCTCACTCGGGGAGCCATCTAGATATTTTTCCAGAGATCCCTGTTCTCTGTGTAGGTGAGATCGAGTTCCTAGTTCTATCGGAGGTGGACGATAAAACGTAGGTCCGTGTTCAATTTGAGCACGTAAAAGAACGTTGACAGTTCAAAATCGAAAAGAGCAGGCTGGAAAGCCGCTGCCCGGGTCAAATTCATTAGAAAGGATTGCCACAAAACAATCTTCAAAATTTTCAAAATTACATCGGTGACCCTCGCCGGTGCTATGGAGTTCGTGCACTGCAGCTGCTATCTTAACGAGGAACTCAGAGAAAGAACTAAGCAGATACCAGTGGAGAAAGAGCTCAGGAAGAGACGTTGGCGATGGATAGGACACACATTGCGAAGACCGACTGGAAGCATTGCAAATCAGGCAATGTTTAGGAACCCGCAGAGAAAGAGGAGTCGGGGAAGGCCTAGGTGTACACGGAGAAGAGAGCTGGAGACATATGAAAAGGATAAGTAAAACATGAAAAGAATTCGAAGGGATGGCAGGAGAGAGAAAAAGAGATGGAAGAAGTTTGTTGAAGAACTTTACTCCGTTGGGCAGAGAGAGAAAGAGAGAGAGAGAGAGAGGGAGAGGCAGAGAGAGATAGAGAGAGAGGGAGAGGGAGAGAGAGATAGAGAGAGAGGGAGAGGGAGAGAGAGAGGGAGATGGAAGAAGTTTGTTGAAGAACTTTACTCCGTTTGGCAGAGAGAGAGAAAGAGAGAGAGAAAGAGAGAGAGAGGGAGAGAGAGAGAGAGAGAGGGAGAGAGAGAGAAAGAGAGAGAAAGAGAGAGAAAGAGAGAGAGAGAGAGGGAGAGAGAGAGAGGGAGAGAGAGGAGAGAGAGAGATGGAAGAAGTTTGTTGAAGAACTTTACTCCGTTGGGCAGGAGAGAGAGAGAGAGAGATGAAGAAGAAGCTGAGATCGTCCAGTGTAAGAAAGATATCGGAGCACACATGGTTACTCAATGAAGTGCAATGATGATGGTCCTATCAATCAATCAATCAATCAATCAATAAACACCTCCACATTTGTAATTTTAGCAGGCGCCTATGAGATTCTCATCAATCTAACTGTACATATTAAATTTGGTTCAGTTTTCTGTTATTCAAATTAATTACTAACAAATGTAACACTCCAACATGCATGTCACATTTTCAATCTACGTTTTTGCGGTCTAATTCCCACACACAAACACACCCACACGGCGCGCGCACACATCACAAACGTCTCCTCTGAGAAACGTAAAGTTTAAGCTCACACCGACCACCAGATGGCGTGACAGCCGCTGCCACATCATATCAGATTATATATATTTGCATAATTCCCATTCCTTTTTCCAACCGCCCTGCTCTCGTTTTTCTATTAATCTCCAGTTCGGTGGCGTCGGGTGTGAGCCCCATATAAAATATTACTGGGCTCTCTCTCCAAGGGATAGTTTTATGACGCTGTCACCTAAAGATTGGAGCACGGCTCATCACAACTAGCGATTATTTAGTGTTATCTACTCAGCTGCAACGCAACCTTGAACTTCTGTGGTCATATATTATTGAGGGACTCGCGGTTTCACGTTTTAGAAGTGTTTGTTTTGGTGGTCCATATTGTTAGTACTTACATTTTTGGGTGGTCCATATTGTTAGTACTTACATTTGTTGGTGGTCCATATTGTTGGTACTTACAGTTTTTGGTGGTCCATATTGTTAGTACTTACAGTTTTTGGTGGTCCATATTGTTGGTACTTACAGTTTTTGGTGGTCCATATTGTTAGTACTTACAGTTTTTGGTGGTCCATATTATTAGTACTTACAGTTTTTGGTGGTCCATATTGTTGGTACTTTATTTTTTTCGTTCGCTCGCTGTGGATTCATATGTAGTCTTAGCACCTTATGTGATGCCTCTACTGATTTTTGCGTGAAAGCTTGTTTTCCTTATTATAAGATTATAACATGTAGTTTGAGTGCATTTCTTTTACAGTGATCTCTGGTCATGCGCTTAGTTTACCGTGGACCACAAATTGGGCAGTCAGCTTCATGTCTCAGGTTACCCAAAGCTTAGTTTTCAGGTCAACTAGGTGTGGCCACATGTTGCTTCTCAGTTCACCAAGGAGAGGACAGTCTTACAGGACATGCTCAAGTGTCTGTTCCGTCTACTGATACTGGCAGAGCGCTGTTTGACTTATTCCTAGTCTATGTAAGTGTTTGTTGAGTCTGCAGTGTCCGGTGTGTAGTCGAAATACAGGGCGTTCAACTTAAAAGCAACCTATGAATGGAGCTAATCTGGCATATATGTATGGAAATGAAAAGGTTCAGTTATGACGCAGTATAGGTCAAGGTTGTGTGATGGTGTGTAATTGTAGTGCGGGAAGGGGCGATGAACAAATGTGACGTAGGACGAGCTAGTCAGAACCGGTTTAATTAGTACATAAACACAACGCGATAGATTATCTGGTAACTTTCGATTTGTCAATGGGGCTGCAATTATCTTGAACACCCTGTATAATGACCTGGTCTGTTCTGCTTTGGTCTTTGAGGGAGTCTTTTCCATAATCATATCCAGCGTTTGTCTTTAGTTTTCAATTATCAGTTACATGAAGACAATCATCATAGCACTCCGGACATGTCCATAGGTGCTCCGATCTTCGCCTCAGCAAATCCAGCAGCGTCCATCGGCCAAACACACCAGTTCGATGTTGATGAATCAATCTCTTTGCATATTAAGTATGTCGTTCTTTTCGGGCTGCACCAATATTGACACCCATCTCTCTCAATCTGGTCAGCGAGTGCGATTCACAGTCCTGGAACTTCTCTGTTCCGGAAGACTCGCTCAATACATGAAGAATGTCATTTCGATCCATGGCAGCTCCTTCTGATATTGTAGCCAAGTCAGCTAATCTTCCAGTCTACTTCCGTTGTATGTGTTTGAAAATAGATATTTGCGAAAGAAAACGAACATAAAATGGGACGAATTCAGGAGAAGTGATGAAACTAGATAAATGTCTGGTCTAGTGTCTATTCCCAGGTGGAAGATGTAGTTGGCTGTCCACTCTTGCCGTTAAGCGTAGGAATGGGACTTTTAATTTGAGCTCTAGGGCTAGATGAGTCGCCCTTGTTGTGTTGTATCCGTGTTTACGTAATGTGGTATTGATATTGTCTATCAATCTGTTTCTTGGTCTTCCCTTAGCTCTAGTACCCGATATCTTTTTATTGTACGCTGTTATTGGTGGCTGGTTGTATTTCATTCTCATTAAATGTCCAAACCACTGCATATGTTGTCTATCGATGTATTCGGTGCATGAAGTTATGCCCACTCTGCTTCGGATGCCCTCATTTCGTAGTCTGTCTAGTGACTCCCACTGCCTTCCTCAAGCATTTCATTTCACACGTGGTGAGCTTTCTGTGATGTGTTGCTGTAAGAGACCAAGTTAGGCACTGGTAACAAAGTGTTGGTAGGAACATACATTTTATCATGTCTTTTCACTTCCATCTTGATCTTTGGGTGTTGTAGTAATGGTGCCAGCTGGTAGGTCACTGCATTTGCTTTTTGACACCTTGTCTCTATTTCTCAATCGAGTTTTCCGTCCACGTCTGGTCAAACACTAGTAACAACTGTTATAGAACGGAGAAGATGGAGGTATGTTGTGTGTACCCTGAGAAGAAATGATCAAAAGCTCACAAAGCAGTCATTGATGTGAGAATCAGATAGTTCAGGAAAGAAGGGCGAGTTAGGAACACCTTAAAACGAACATTACTGAGAGATCCAAAAAATATCGAACTCAATTTCATAAAAGAGGTTATACGAGTTTCCCAGGACAGAGTGGTATAGCAAAATTGCATATAGGCATTATGTAACTTAAAACGGTACGAGAGGAATACAATATATTTTAGCATGATCTTTCTTCTGATCAAAAGAGACCACTGCTGAGTGTTCCCGTCCCCTGCCTAACGCCATAAATTTCTTTCTAACCTTCTAGAAATTCGATCCAGACGTTCTAACCAAATTCAAAATTTCTTTTTCTACCCTCCTCCCCTTTTCTCTGCCCTCCCCCTCTCCTCCACCCCCAAATTCATTTCTAAACAAAAATTTCACAAGAAACTGTTTCCATGGTGACATCCACTTTAAGTCACGTGTCTCTCTATGAGCGCGTGACAGGGAGAACTTGAGAAGCCTTGCCTCTAAGAGTGAGCAAATTTTCGTCCTCCCATCAGTGAATGCAATTAATGCGAATTATTGAGGAGTGAGTCAGCTAATGATAAGGGAGGGGTGGCGTTGACTGATCGTCCTCTTGTCTTCTTCATTTATTCCAACCTTCTCAGCTAGTCTGTTTACAATCTTTCTCACTTTTCAAGGCCATCAACTCACGTGCACATCTTTCTAAGTTTGCCATTACTCTCTCTCTCTCTCTCTGTTTTGTCACCTCCTTACGAAATCTTCTTCCTTAAAATTTACCGCTTAATTGAACGCTTCTTTCAAATGTTCTCTCTGTCTATCTCTCTTTCTCTCTGTCTTTCTTTCCTCTCTTTCTCTCTCGTTTCTCGTTCTCTCTATTTCTCTTTCTCTATCTTTCTCTCTTTCGCTCTATTTTCCTCTCTCAATTCATCTCTCTCTTTCTCTCTTTCTGGCTTATTCTTTCTCTCTTTTTTCTCCTTATGTTTCTCTTATTCTCTCTCCCTATCTCTGTTTCTCTCTCATTCTGTGTTTCTTTCTCTCTTATTCTCTCTCTCTCTATTTCTCTCTCTCTCTCTGTGTTTTTCGTTTTTTCTTTTTCTCTTCTCTTTCTCTTTTTTCTCTCTATTCTTTCTCTAGTTCTCTTTCTCTATCTCTCTCTATCTATTTCTCTCTCTATGTCTCTCTCTTTCTCTCGGCAAAATAAAACTTAAAGAGGCGTTGAATGGTTAAGGTTTGACTTTGTTGTATTTGATTTCTTTATAAAGCTCGGTTTTTTTTTTTACGTAGAAATAGTACATCAACTGAAAAGAGTACTGCACAAAACACAAACTCCGTAGCTCCAACAACAATCACGAGAACCTCAGACAAAAATGAATTACTGAACAGAACAACGCGGTCCGGATTGGAACACATGACCTACGTAATTTAAAGCAAACGGTTTAACCGCTTGGCCACAGAGATAATCAAAGTTGGTTTCTCACTTTTCTCTTTCTTTCTCTTTCTTTCTCTCTATCTCTCTATCTCTCTATCTCTCTCTCTATCTCTCTCTATCTCTCTCTCTCTATCTCTTCTCTTCTCTCTCTCATCTCTCTCTATCTCTCTCTCTATCTCTCATCTCTCTCTCTATCTCTCTCTCTATCTCTCTCTCTATCTCTCTCTCTCTATCTCTATCTCTATCTCTCTCTCTATCTCTATCTTTTATCTCTCTTCTATCTCTCTCATATCTCTCTCTATCTCTCTATCTCAATTCATTCACTAAATCACTCATGCAATCTGTAACTTTAGTTACAACATAGAGGAATTAGCTACAACAGAGATGAAGTAAGTGTCTACGCAAAATGCAGGGGGTATCAAGAAGAGACCAATTTATAAATTAAGACATCAAAAAAAAAAGTGGGTACAGCATCAGTAATGAGCTTCATCAAGAAACAACAAATTAAATTGTTCGGTCACATAAGCAGATTACCAACAGACAGTGCGCCACAAATAGTAATGTTACTCCGATACAGTGGATACAGTGGATACAGTGGATACAAAACAAAAGGCCGGCCACGCAAAAGGTGGACCACAGAGATAACAGAATCAGCTAAAGACACTATTTATGAAGCGAACAAAATCTTCTTATCCTGACGCTGTGAGGCAAAACATGATTGGAAAACAGAAACAGAAAATAAAAATTATGTAACACTCACACACACACGCACGCGCACACACGCACGCGCACACACGCACGCACAGACACACTCATTCAATCAAACTATCCTCTCAATTATTCATATTCTCACGGAAGGTGGGGTGGGGAGGGGTCTCATTAGCGTAGAGGTTAGGCACTCATCTCTAGTTCCAATAGTACTCCGTTCAAACCCTCGCGCAACGATCAGAATATTTTCCCCACAGATCCCTGATCTCAGTGTAGGTGAGATCGAGTTCCTAGTCCTATCGGAGACGGACGATAAAACATAGATCCCTTGTTCAAGTTAAGCAGGTAAGAGAACACTTGGCAGTTCAAAATCGACGTGAGCAGGCTGGACAGTCGCTGCCCGAGCCGCCCGTGTAGTGTTGAGGCCCGCAAGGGAAGCAAATAATAACACCACTACGATCTACAAGGCATGTCGTAAGAGGCGACAGATGCAGGAATCAGGGAAGCTACCCTAGTAAATAAAAAGCCTCTCATAAATCATGTGCTGGCCTACATGTAGGCGCAAAACTGACACAACGTACAATCGCTCTTAGGCTCAGATCACATACAAATCACACAGAGTGGTTAACGAGTGTTCAATATGGAGCGATCGAGGAAGAAGAAGAAGAAGAAGAAAATGACATCGGGGACACTCAGAGTGCTACAGAGTTCGTGTTCTACCGATTAGTATTTCCAGTGTAGAAAAGGACTCGAAGCCAACAATTTGATTCCCTGAAGAGCAGCGATGACTGTCCTATCAATCAATCAATCAATCAATCAATCAACCCGTCGTATAGCTCTCGAGGCAAGGATGCTATCTTCAGTCTCTCCAAAACATACTTAACAAATCAGGTTTGTATTGTTGCAAAAGTTTCCCAGTTGCTACTTATTCAAGCGTCACGGTTGGCTGGTTCCTGTTCTTGAGTTAATGATTAGTTGCGTTGTAAGTTGTATATTATCAAATGTATAATGTAAGTGTTGTTGTAGTTCTAAGTGTGTGTATGTGTGTGTGAGAGAGAGAGAGATGTGCAGATACAGCATGTGTGATGTCTGTCAGATGTGTGGAGAGTGACATGTGTAGTGGGAGATGTGTGAAGATTGTCGTGTGTGTGTATGTGGTGGGAGAGGCGTGGTGACTGTCTTTATGATATCTGAAAGATATGCAATATGAACTGTGTCCCATCAAATGTGTCACATATCAACGGTGTCACATAAACTGTGTCACATATCAATTGTGTCATATCAACTGTGTCATATCAACTGTGTCATATCAACTGTGTCACACATCAACTGTGTCACATCAACTGTGTCATATCAATTGTGTCATATCAACTGTCATATCAACTGTGTCATATCAACTGTGTCATATCAACTGTGTCACACATCAAGTCATATCATCTGTGTCATATCAACTGTGTCATATCAACTGTGTCATATCAACTGTGTCACACATCAACTGTGTCACACATCAACTGTGTCACACATCAACTGTGTCATATCAACTGTGTCACATATGAACTGTGTCACATATCAACTGTGTCACATTTTTTTCCCTGATCCAGAAGCACTTGAGCTTTTCAGCTCTTCGGCTCGTGCCATGGACATCGTAACCCTTCGGTTCGGTGCCACGAACACCGTAAATCTGGGAATCTGTGGCTTTTTCTGCCATCCCGTGGAATTGAACCCGCACACACGGAGGGATAGTCACCCGTAGTCCAACGCGCTACGAACACGCTGGGCAGACGGGCTAACTGTGCCACATATGAACTGTGTCACATCAACTGGAAAGTACCAACTCTCTGACATATCTGAATTCGAACGGGCTTATGTTATCGTGCATGACGATAAACCTACAAAAGGAGACATCATTTAATGCTTTATTTTGCCCGTGTGGTGCCGGGGCCCGCAAGGGAAGCAAGAAATAGTACCACTGCGACCTATAAGGCATGTCGTAAGAGGCGACTGATGTAGGAACCTAGGAAGCTACCTAAGTAAATAAAAAACATCGCAGAAATCGGACGTGCTTTCCTACTTGTAGGCGCATAACTGACACAACGTACAATCGCTCTTAGGCTCAGATCACATATAAATCACACAGAGTGGTTTAACAAGTAGTCGATATGTAGCGGAAGAAGAAGAAGAAGAAGATGAAGTTTGTTATTTCATATCAACAAAAGAAGAAGAAGATCAAGTTTGTTATTTCATATCAACAAAAGAAAGAAGAAGATCAAGTTTGTTATTTCATATCAACAAAAGAAAGAAGAAGATCAAGTTTGTTATTTCATATCAACAAAAGAAAGAAGAAGATCAAGTTTGTTATTTCATATCAACAAAAGAAGAAGAAGATCAAGTTTGTTATTTCATATCAACAAAAGAAAGAAGAAGATCAAGTTTGTTATTTCATATCAACAAAAGAAGGAAGAAGAAGAAGATCAAGTTTGTTATTTCATATCAACAAAAGAAAGAAGAAGATCAAGTTTGTTATTTCATATCAACAAAAGAAGGAAGAAGATCAAGTTTGTTATTTCATATCAACAAAAGAAGAAGAAGATGAAGTTTGTTATTTCATATCAACAAAAGAAGAAGAAGATCAAGTTTGTTATTTCATATCAACAAAAGAAAGAAGAAGAAGATCAAGTTTGTTATTTCATATCAACAAAAGAAGGAAGAAGATCAAGTTTGTTATTTCATATCAACAAAAGAAAGAAGAAGATGAAGTTTGTTATTTCATATCAACAAAAGAAAGAAGAAGATCAAGTTTGTTATTTCATATCAACAAAAGAAAGAAGAAGAAGATCAAGTTTGTTATTTCATATCAACAAAAGAAGGAAGAAGAAGATCAAGTTTGTTATTTCATATCAACAAAAGAAGGAAGAAGGTAAGTGAACTTTATAATGCGGCGAGACACAGAAAAGATTGTACAAATATCAAAATAAATGGTAACATGAACAAAGCCAGGTGTATTAACTAACTCATCATCCTCAGGTGCCGTGACGGCTGTCGTAGGCGATCATGGAACTCCACAAATCTCTGTCTTCTGTGTTTGTTATCATCTCAGATCTTGACGCTCTTCCGTGACATGAAGTCAGGCTATCCAAAATTATCCCTCTTTCTCGTCTCCCCTCGATTTTACCTGTTGTCACAATGTGTTCTAAACCTTCTTTCTCATCTCCCTTGATTTCACCTGTTGTCACAATGTGTTCTAAACCTTCTTTCTCATCTCCCTTGATTTCACCTGTTGTCACAATGTGTTCTAAACCTTCTTTTCTCATCTCCCTCGATTTTACCTGTTGTCACAATGTGTTCTAAACCTTCTTTCTCATCTCCCTTGATTTTACCTGTTGTCACAATGTGTTCTAAACCTTCTTTTCTCATCTCCCTTGATTTCACCTGTTGTCACAATGTGTTCTAAACCTTCTTTTCTCATCTCCCTTGATTTCACCTGTTGTCACAATGTGTTCTAAACCTTCTTTTCTCATCTCCCTCGATTTCACCTGTTGTCACAATGTGTTCTAAACCTTCTTTTCTCATCTCCCCTCGATTTTACCTGTTGTCACAATGTGTTCTAAACCTTCTTTCTCATCTCCTCGATTTTACCTGTTGTCACAATGTGTTCTAAACCTTCTTTCTCATCTCCCTCGATTTCACCTGTTGTCACAATGTGTTCTAAACCTTCTTTCTCATCTCCCTCGATTTCACCTGTTGTCACAATGTGTTCTAAACCTTCTTTTCTCGTCTCCCCTCGATTTCACCTGTTGTCACAATGTGTTCTAAACCTTCTTTTCTCATCTCCCTCGATTTCACCTGTTGTCACAATGTGTTCTAAACCTTCTTTTTTCATCTCCCTTGATTTTACCTGTTGTCACAATGTGTTCTAAACCTTCTTTTCTCATCTCCCTCGATTTTACCTGTTGTCACAATGTGTTCTAAACCTTCTTTTCTCATCTCCCTTGATTTCACCTGTTGTCACAATGTGTTCTAAACCTTCTTTTCTCATCTCCCCTCGATTTCACCTGTTGTCACAATGTGTTCTAAACCTTCTTTTCTCATCTCCCCTCGATTTCACCTGTTGTCACAATGTGTTCTAAACCTTCTTTTCTCATCTCCCCTTGATTTTACCTGTTGTCACAATGTGTTCTAAACCTTCTTTTCTCATCTCCCTTGATTTCACCTGTTGTCACAATGTGTTCTAAACCTTCTTTTCTCATCTCCCTCGATTTTACCTGTTGTCACAATGTGTTCTAAACCTTCTTTTCTCATCTCCCTCGATTTCACCTGTTGTCACA
This sequence comes from Arion vulgaris, assembly GCA_020796225.1. NCBI lineage: Eukaryota > Metazoa > Mollusca > Gastropoda > Stylommatophora > Arionidae > Arion > Arion vulgaris. Next base: position 4,085,479 of record CM036769.1, read on the forward strand.
ATGTGTTCTAAACCTTCTTTCTCATCTCCCTCGATTTTACCTGTTGTCACAATGTGTTCTAAACCTTCTTTTCTCATCTCCCTTGATTTCACCTGTTGTCACAATGTGTTCTAAACCTTCTTTTCTCATCTCCCTCGATTTTACCTGTTGTCACAATGTGTTCTAAGCCTTCTTTTCTCATCTCCCCTTGATTTCACCTGTTGTCACAATGTGTTCTAAACCTTCTTTTCTCATCTCCCCTTGATTTCACCTGTTGTCACAATGTGTTCTAAACCTTCTTTTCTCATCTCCCTCGATTTCACCTGTTGTCACAATGTGTTCTAAACCTTCTTTTCTCATCTCCCCTTGATTTCACCTGTTGTCACAATGTGTTCTAAACCTTCTTTCTCATCTCCCTTGATTTCACCTGTTGTCACAATGTGTTCTAAACCTTCTTTTCTCATCTCCCTCGATTTTACCTGTTGTCACAATGTGTTCTAAACCTTCTTTTCTCATCTCCCTTGATTTTACCTGTTGTCACAATGTGTTCTAAACCTTCTTTTCTCATCTCCCCTTGATTTTACCTGTTGTCACAATGTGTTCTAAACCTTCTTTTCTCATCTCCCTTGATTTCACCTGTTGTCACAATGTGTTCTAAACCTTCTTTTCTCATCTCCCCTCGATTTTACCTGTTGTCACAATGTGTTCTAAACCTTCTTTCTCATCTCCCTTGATTTCACCTGTTGTCACAATGTGTTCTAAACCTTCTTTTCTCATCTCCCCTCGATTTTACCTGTTGTCACAATGTGTTCTAAACCTTCTTTTCTCGTCTCCCCTTGATTTTACCTGTTGTCACAATGTGTTCTAAACCTTCTTTTCTCATCTCCCTTGATTTTACCTGTTGTCACAATGTGTTCTAAACCTTCTTTTTTCGTCTCCCTTGATTTCACCTGTTGTCACAATGTGTTCTAAACCTTCTTTCTCATCTCCCTCGATTTTACCTGTTGTCACAATGTGTTCTAAACCTTCTTTTCTCATCTCCCTTGATTTTACCTGTTGTCACAATGTGTTCTAAACCTTCTTTCTCATCTCCCTCGATTTCACCTGTTGTCACAATGTGTTCTAAACCTTCTTTCTCATCTCCCTCGATTTCACCTGTTGTCACAATGTGTTCTAAACCTTCTTTCTCATCTCCCTCGATTTCACCTGTTGTCACAATGTGTTCTAAACCTTCTTTTCTCATCTCCCTCGATTTTACCTGTTGTCACAATGTGTTCTAAACCTTCTTTCTCATCTCCTCGATTTCACCTGTTGTCACAATGTGTTCTAAACCTTCTTTCTCATCTCCCTCGATTTCACCTGTTGTCACAATGTGTTCTAAACCTTCTTTTCTCATCTCCCTCGATTTTACCTGTTGTCACAATGTGTTCTAAACCTTCTTTCTCATCTCCCTCGATTTTACCTGTTGTCACAATGTGTTCTAAACCTTCTTTTCTCATCTCCCTCGATTTCACCTGTTGTCACAATGTGTTCTAAACCTTCTTTTCTCATCTCCCTCGATTTCACCTGTTGTCACAATGTGTTCTAAACCTTCTTTTCTCATCTCCCCTCGATTTCACCTGTTGTCACAATGTGTTCTAAACCTTCTTTCTCATCTCCCTCGATTTCACCTGTTGTCACAATGTGTTCTAAACCTTCTTTCTCGTCTCCTTGATTTTACCTGTTGTCACAATGTGTTCTAAACCTTCTTTCTCATCTCCTTGATTTTACCTGTTGTCACAATGTGTTCTAAACCTTCTTTTCTCATCTCCCTCGATTTCACCTGTTGTCACAATGTGTTCTAAACCTTCTTTCTCGTCTCCCTTGATTTTACCTGTTGTCACAATGTGTTCTAAACCTTCTTTCTCATCTCCCTTGATTTTACCTGTTGTCACAATGTGTTCTAAACCTTCTTTTCTCATCTCCCTCGATTTTACCTGTTGTCACAATGTGTTCTAAACCTTCTTTTCTCATCTCCCTTGATTTTACCTGTTGTCACAATGTGTTCTAAACCTTCTTTCTCGTCTCCCTTGATTTTACCTGTTGTCACAATGTGTTCTAAACCTTCTTTTCTCATCTCCCTTGATTTTACCTGTTGTCACAATGTGTTCTAAACCTTCTTTTCTCATCTCCCCTTGATTTTACCTGTTGTCACAATGTGTTCTAAACCTTCTTTTCTCATCTCCCTTGATTTCACCTGTTGTCACAATGTGTTCTAAACCTTCTTTTCTCATCTCCCTTGATTTCACCTGTTGTCACAATGTGTTCACCTGTTGTCACAATGTGTTCACCTGTTGTCACAATGTGTTCACCTGTTGTCACAATGTGTTCTAAACCTTATTTTCTCATCAAATAAACTAGGAAAAATAAGGGATTAAATATGAAAAATGACAATTTTTAAATCATTATTTTTTTAAAGAATATTTAATACTTTATACACCTGTCGATGTCCAATACGCCCGTATAACCAGTATTATCGCAGCATCCCCCACGGTTTTCTCTAGATCTCATCTAATCCGGTCTGATCAACTCAAATCTGTATGTTTTCGTACATGGTCTAAATACAAGAATAAAGGCCGCGCTGTGAAGGGCCCTAGGGTTAACAAAAAATTGGATAAACGCAAATATCCAGAAGATAAATTGAAATAACCCACTTTTGATTAGAGTCTCTAAACCCCCTGGAGCGTAACGATTGCTTTTGCAACAACCAGATCACAAGGGACAGTAGGAAATCTTGATGTGGCATTTCTGCCATCTTTGTAATCAATAGCTCGTTTTGTGTGGAAGGTTCGACATGTCGGTATTAGTCTTTATAGAAACTTGATTGATATCCGGGGCCATTAGACCAGACACTGCGACAAAGCTCTAATTTAACGGAAGTAAGAGTGTCGTCTGTCAAGAAGGGGGTGGGAGGGGAGGGCATAGATAGAAAGATTTAGAAAGAAAGACAGAGCTAAACGGGATACTTCTTCTTCTTCTTTTTCTGCGTTCTCATTAAGATTTCAGATTCTCTATTAAAGGCAACCGTCTGCCTGAGATTGTCAACCACGCCATACAGTTTGTCTTAGACACTAGTGTAAGTGAGCCACCTCTTTCTTCTCAGCTCTGCATAATGGGGGCAGTTGTGTAGGATATACTCTGTTGTTATACTCGCCACGCCACAAGGTCACAGGTCATCGATGCCTCTTTGAATAATCTAGTGTATAGGTGTTGTCCTATTCTGTCGTGACCTGTCCGGAGGGGAAGTATGACAGTATGGTCCCTTGTTCTTTTTTGCGTTCGTTCTTTACGACCAATTTTAATCACTCTTTGTGATATGATCTTTGCCAAGAACGTGTATACGTTGCATATTGGTTTGTAGGCCCCTAAACGCATAGACTTCTACACGTTTAGGACACATGCATCCGATTTCAATCAAATCTCCTTAGTCGCCTCCTACGACATGCGTGGCAGGTAACAGTGGTTCTATTCTTTACACCCCAAATTTGGGCCCGGTAACTACTCGGGCGAGTATGCTCACTTAAACAGGATAAAATTAATAGTGTATAAGTGAGATGGTAACAGTCATGATTCGAATCTTCTTCTTCTTCTTCACTGATCCAGCGGCACTTGAGCTACTGCCCTGCGGCCCAATGATATGTAGTGATATCTGTATGTGTTTGTAAGTTGTGATCCCATTGTTGTGCCAACAATGCTATGTAGTGGTATCTGTATGTGTTTGTAAGTTGTGATCCCATTGTTGTGCCAACAATGCTATGTAGTGATATCTGTATGTGTTTGTAAGTTGTGATCCCATTGTTGTGCCAACAATGCTATGTAGTGATATCTGTATGTGTTTGTAAGTTGTGATCCCATTGTTGTGCCAACAATGCTATGTAGTGGTATCTGTATGTGTTTGTAAGTTGTGATCGCATTGTTGTGCCAACAATGCTATGTAGTGGTATCTGTATGTGTTTGTAAGTTGTGATCCCATTGTTGTGCCAACAATGCTATGTAGTGATATCTGTATGTGTTTGTAAGTTGTGATCCCATTGTTGTGCCAACAATCTATCTTCTACTTATTGGAACGTTCTATATCAATCACTTGCTAATCACTCTTTGTAATGTGTATGTGATCTGAGCCTAAAAGTGATTGTACGTTGTACTAGTTATGCACCTACAAGTAGGACAGCGTCTGCAATGCTGTTTATTTACTACGGTACCTTCTATAGGTTCGTACTTCAATTGCCTCTTACGACATGCCTTGTAGGTCGCAGTGTTACTATTCTTTGCTCCCTTGCAAGCCCCGGCAACACATGGGTGCCATCAACCTATGATTCAAATCAGTTGTGTGTCGTCTCCGCCTTGGAGGTTGGTTGTAATATTTCTTCAACAATTTCTTCTACCTAGATCAGATTTGACTACGTACCATCTCTACCCTCGAATAGAAGTAGTTGTAGTAGATCTCCAGCGTTTACTCTCAGGAGGATGATGAGAACAAGAAGAGGATGATGAGAACAAGAAGAGGATGATGAGAACAAGAAGAGGATGATGAGAACAAGAAGAGAATGATGAGAACACGAAACTTAAGAAAAGGACTATAAGAAAATGAAGAAGAAGAAAAAGAAATCATCGAAGAAGACAATGAAAAAAATATGGTGGAGATGAAGAAGGAAAAGAAAGTGATGAAGATAAAGAAGAAGAGGACGCATAAGAAGAAGAGGACGCATAAGAAGAAGAGGATGCAGAAGAAGAAGAGAACGCAGAAGAAGAAGAGGATGCAGAAGAAGAAGAGAACGCAGAAGAAGAAGAGGATGCAGAAGAAGAAGAGAACGCAGAAGAAGAAGAGGATGCAGAAGAAGAAGAGAACGCAGAAGAAGAAGAGGATGCAGAAGAAGAAGAGGATGCAGAAGAAGAAGAGAACGCAGAAGAAGAAGAGGATGCAGAAGAAGAAGAGAACGCAGAAGAAGAGGATGCAGAAGAAGAAGAGAACGCAGAAGAAGAAGAGGATGCAGAAGAAGAAGAGGATGCAGAAGAAGAAGAGAACGCAGAAGAAGAAGAGAACGCAGAAGAAGAAGAGACCGCAGAAGAAGAAGAGAACGCAGAAGAAGAAGAGAACGCAGAAGAAGAAGATGACACAGAAGAAGAAGAGGACGCAGAAGAAGAAAAAGTTGCAGAAAAGATAATACCAACCATGTAGTGCCGGGGCTCGCAAGGGGAGCAAAGAATAGTACCACTGCGACCTACAAGACATGTTGTAAGAGGCGATTGATGTAGGACCTAGGGAAGATACCCTAGTAAATAAAAAGCATCACAGAAACCGGATGTGCTGGCCTACTTGTAGGTGCATAACTGGCACAACGTACAATCGCTCTTAGGCTCAAATCACATACAAATCATACAGAGTGGTTAACAAGTGGTCAATATGGAGCGTTCGAAGAAGAAGCAGAAGAAGAAGATAATACAGAAAAAGAAGATAATGATGAAGAAAATGAAGGAGAGATGACGAAGATTGCAATAAAATCAATCCTCATTTATAACCCTTCTTTTTCTTTTTTTTTTCCGATCCAGAAGCACTTGAGTTTTCAGCTCTTCGGCTCGGTGCCATGGACATCGTAACCCTTCGGTTCGGTGCCACGAACACCGTAAATCTGGGGAATCTGTGGCTTTTTCTGCCATCCCGCGGAATTGAACCCGCACGCACAGAGGGATAGTCACCCGTAGTCCAACGCGCTACAAACACGCTGGTCAGACGGGCAATATAACCCTTCTTAAAGACTCCCTATGTACGCCTTGTGGCGTAGAGGTTTGGTGCTTGTCTTTCGTGCCAAAGGAACCAGGTTCGCTTCCTCGTGGAGCCATTTGGAAATTTTTCCAGAGATCCCTGATCTCACTGTAGGTGAGATCGAGTTCCTAGTCCTATTGGAGACAGGAGATAGGTCCCGTGTCCAGTATGAGCACGTAAAAGAACCCTTGGCAGTTCAAAATCGAGAAGAGCAGGCTGGAAAGTCACTGCCCGGTCACAATTCATTAGAAAACATACAAAATAAAATTTTTACAAAAATATCTTCACCCTCTTCAAAATTACATCGGGGACCCTCGCCGGTACTACGGAGTTCGTGCACTGCAGTTGAGATCTTCATGTGTAAGAAAGAGATCAGAGCATACATGGTTACTCACCAAAGTGGAATGATGTTGTTCCTATCAATCAAGAGATCAATTAATCAATAAATTTCCTAGAGAGGCAAGAAATATTGATTTCAATTCTATTGAAGAGATTGAGCGCGTTGCCCAGGATAGATCAGTATGGAGAAATTGCTTGCAGGTCCTATGTAACGTATAACGGTACGAGAGTTATTGTATTATGTACGCTTATAATGTCCCTCTGTTTACCACATATTTCCTATACCCACACGTACCCACAGCAAGTTCTTGTCTATTGCCCATTGTCTTTCCCCAGCTGGATGATGAAATTGGTTGTCCACTCTTGCCGTTAAGCGTAGGAGTTGGAGCTTTAATTTGTGTTCCAGGGTCAGATGAGTCGTCCTTGTTATTTTATATCCGTATTTATTTTTTGTTGTCTAGATCTTATCTATCCATCTTTTCTTGGTTTTCCTTAGGTCTAGTACCTGATCTCTTAATGAATAATTGTTTATGATATGCTGTTATTGGAGGTTGGCTGTATTCCATTCTCATGAAATGTCCAAACACAGCCGTGTCGTGCTATGATACAGAGAGACGGCCGCATCAGGCGGCACCGCAATGGGGGCGGCATAAGCAGCGAATTCAAAATCACAATTGAAGGTTATTTTAAAGAAAAAGATTTAAGGAGGCATTTCGAAGACTTGCATCATACTGAGAAAATATACCGCACGGTCCTGTGTCCAAACCAATGCATTTGTTGTCTTTCAGTGTATTCGGTGCATGAAGTTATGCCTACTCTACTTCTGATGTTCTCGTTTTGTGGTCTATATTTCCTGGTGCCCCCTCACCACCGCTGCTTTCCTCAAGCATTTCATTACATACATGGTGAGCTTTCTGTCAAGCGTCACTATGGATTGGAAAGAACAATACTAGAGGGAGGGTCTCATGACGCAGAGGCAGACCAAGAAGAAGATGGCTACAAGATATTAAAGAAACCATGAATATGACCATCAACGAAGTGGGTGAACTAGCTAGAGACAGAGTGAATTTCAGATGTGCTGCAAAGAGAGCAACGTCCTATAAAGGATATGCACCTTGATGATGATGATCTTTCTGTGTTGTTTGGTGCTGCCAGTTCTTGCTTTAGACGATAAAGTTATCTAATACAAAATACGTGCTATCTGCATACGGTTATCTTCTAACGTACGTTATACTTGTCCTATTTCTGTTCTCTATTGACAATCAAATAATGTCCATATCAATAACGCTTTATTTAGATGCAAGCTGTTACCACTTTTGTTATATCGCTCGAATCTATCATTGTATTTTTGCTTTTTAAATAGATATAGCATACCGTTTATGTTATTACAGCGGGGAGACCGATAATATAAGGCCGACTAGCTCAGAAGGAAAAACAAAAATTCTTGTTTAATGGGAGCTAGTTTTTATAACTGTTTTATAGAACAATTCTCGTGTATCCTTTGTTTTTTTATAAAGGCCTTTTGGTAGAAACGTTACTGTGTATTGAAATTGTTTTTTGTATTTTGTAAAACTACAGTACTTTGTTATTATTTGTTTCGCAATTGATAGAACAATTTAAGTTTTTATGCAAGTTTACACAATTTTACAAGTCCTTGTTTATTTATTGATAAAAAAATATTAATAATACTGTTATTCCTTATTGTTAAACTTAATTTGTTACATAAATACAACATTGATTGAGCATTTTGTTTTGTTTTTAAAATGAATTAGTCTTTATCTAAAAATTCTGGAATGCGAGGTCACGCGACGATTGTGGTCTTATTTTCTAGCATTTTTACCTGAACTCGCTGGCCTTGTGTTATCGGACGCCACTGTTCTTACATACGTTTCTCGGCTTTAGGCTTAGATCAAAGTGTAGTACCCGCTTGATCGTGACTTAGAAGTGGGAGCCTTCATAGAGACAACTAAATTAAACAAATTCCGAGCAGCTCTCATTCAAAAGAATGACTACGCTCGGTGTTTTTACACGTTAGAAACGTGCTTGGGTCTCATACTCCACTCCCCTTTTACACGTTAGAAACGTACTTGGTTCCCACACTCCACTCCCCTTTTACACGTTAGAAACGTGCTTGGGTCTCATACTCCACTCCCCTTTTACACGTTAGAAACGTGCTTGGGTCTCATACTCCACTCCCGTTTTACACGTTAGAAACGTACTTGGTTCCCACACTCCTCCCCTCCCCAGACCTGCTGTGGAACTGCCGGGTAAGGACCCAATTTAAAAAAGAATATTTTAAAATGCATGTGTAAGTTTGGTGATTTCTTTCGTTCTCCGGCAGCTGAGAATTCTGATGTAGTCTAATATGGTACATCTAAAGAATATTTGCGTGAATACTTGTTTTCCTTATCAACAGTGTTCCTCACGAGTCAAACAAGCTTTATTCCGACTTCAGAGACACTACTTCTTCTTGTTCTTCTTCTTCAAACGCACCATATCCACCACTTGTTAACCACTCGGTATGATTTGTATGTGATCTGAGTCTAAGAGCGAATGTATTTTGTGCCAGTTATGTGCCTACAAGTAGGCCAGCACATCTGATTTCTGCGATGCTTTTATTTACTAGGGTAGCTTCTCTGAGTCCTACGTCAATCGTCTCTTACGACATGCCTTGTAGGTCGCTGTGGTACTATTCTTTGCTTCCCGTGCGGGCCCCGGCAACACACGAGCGGAAGGGGTACTTGTAATTTAGATCCTCAAGTAAAGGACCATCAAGAAGAAGGGGCAGACCAAGAAAAAGATGGCTTGATGGACATCTCAAAACTCCACAATACCACACCATATCAAGCAACCGAGAGTGCACTATCTCGGAAACCGATCATCAGTTAAATCTGCTGCTACGCCTAACTGAAAAAACCCCAAAAAAACCTGAGAAGGACAAAAGAAAGAAAGAAATAAAGTAACAGGGAGGCTGAGTCCAGCCTCGCACCGTGAGCATACCTAACATATTTGGCCAAAGCGGGTCTCGAACAGCAGAATTTCCACGGACCGGCGTTACTAGTCAAGCGTGCTATTTACTTTGCTATCGGGGTACCTACATGTCTTACTAAACAAATATATTAATATTAATGAATATAAGAAGTCGGATTAATGTCTGTCACATGTGCCTATGCATTTACGCATATTCAGAAAAATTCACATGTGTATGCTCGTACATACACATAGATGATGGTGAGAACACATGCGTGTAGTTAGAGACACGCATGTAGTTATTCTTCTTCTGCGTTCTCACTAGATTGGGATTTCGGATTCTCTAATAAAGGCAGCCGTCTGCCTCAGATTATCAGCCACGCCATACAGTTTGTCTTGGACGCTGGTGTAAGTGGGCCACCTCTTTATTCTCAAGTCTGCATACTGAGGGCAGTTCTGAAGGATATAATTCATATGATTTCTGCTTCCCCGTTTGTGCCGACCTCTTCCTGCAGTAAGTTTTGGCCACCCTCGTGATGGTAGATCTGACATTCTTACTGCGTGGCTACATCTCCGAGGCAGATTGGCGACCGTAGAATCCGTTATCCCGTTCCTCATTGTGAGGGGCGTTGCACCATGTTATGCGCCTTACGGCCTGGTGCATCCGTTTTCTGTAAGCATTTGTTTCGGGTTAGCATTCCCTAGCGGACAAGTGCGTCCGATTTCAGGCAAACCTCCTTAGTCGCCTCTTATGACATTCGTGGCAGGTAACAGTGGTTCTATTCTTTGCATCGCAAATTTGGGCTACGGTAACCACTCGGCCGGTATGTAGTTAGAGACAAGGGTTAGGACACATAACAAAGAGGTGTTATATGATGAGTTACGAGGGTGATTTGAAAAGTAATGCTTCTAAAGTCATAACTTTAATCGCCCGAGTGGTTACCGGGGTCCAAATTTGGGGTGTAAAGAATACAACCACTGTAACCTGCCACGCATGTTGTAAGAGGCGATTAAGGAGGTTTGGCTTTTATCGGATGCATGTGTCCTAAACATGTAGAAGTCTATGTGTTTAGGGGCCTACCAAACCAATGTGCAACGTATACACGTTCTTGGAAAAGATCAAACGTATCACAAAGAGTGATTATAATTGGTTGTAAAGAACGAACGAAAAGAAGAAGAAGATAACTTTAATAATATACATAATGTACACATGAAACATACATTTTCTGAAAGTGTTGGTGTTCCTTTACATAAGCTGTCATAATTTTTCCACGTAGTCTCCACTCTGTTCTACAACACATACGCCAACGTCGAACAAGTTTTTGCAGCTCATCGAAGAAATAAATGGACGTTTCTGTTGTTATACGAAACCAAGTACGCATATCTGCTGCCACATTCTCGTAAGAAGCATTTATGTTTCCTTTGAGATGTTTCTTGAGCTTTAGAAACAATGAAAAGTCAAAAGATACCAAATCAGGGCTATATGATGAGTGCGTCAAAATCTCGTCAAAGTTGAGGTGCTCTAATGCTGCCGGTGTTTGATTTCTGATGTCAACATGTGAGGGACTCATCTTGTACACACTTTCCTATACCCAATCAAGACATTAATAATGTGATTTACTCGCTCAATCGAAATCCCAAGCATGGCTGCAGCATGTCGTTGCTTGATGAGGCGATTGTCACGAATCAGTTCATAGACGCAAGCTTGGTGTTGTTCATCCACAGTTGTTATCGGTCGTACGCTGCGAGCCTGATCATGCAGGTTCTTCATGGCTGAATTGTTGCCCTTTACAGTCCTTGTCCATCTTCTAACAGTACTTACATCCACAAAGGTGACACCATATACCGCTCTCATTCTTGAATGCATGTCGATGGGTACACAACCTAGTGGCAGTGAAGAATTCAATCACAGATCGTTGTTACAACCGAATTTCCATGTGTGTCATCATTTTGGATACTGTTGTGTCCATACGTCACTTTCCACACAATTGACACTTCATGTCATGAAAGACACTTACTCATACAAAATTCTCACATCGGTGTCAATATTCTCACATCGGTGTCAATATTCTCACATCGGTGTCAATATTCTCACATCGGTGTCAATATTCTCACATCGGTGTCAATAATCTCACATCGGTGTCAATATTCTCACATCGGTGTCAATATTCTCACATCGGTGTCAATATTCCCACATCGGTGTCAATATTCTCACATCGGTGTCAATATTCTCACATCGGTGTCAATATTCTCACATCGGTGTCAATATTCTCACATCGGTGTCAATATTCTCACATCGGTGTCAATATTCTCACATCGGTGTCAATATTCTCACATCGGTGTCAATATTCTCACATCGGTGTCAATATTCTCACATCGGTGTCAATATTCTCACATCGGTGTCAAAATTCTCACATCGGTGTCAATATTCTCACATCGGTGTCAAAATTCTCACATTGGTGTCAATATTCTCACATCGGTGTCAATATTCTCACATCGGTGCCAATATTCTCACATCGGTGTCAATATTCTCACATCGGTGTCAATATTCTCACATCGGTGTCAATATTCTCACATCGGTGTCAGTTGCTTTCGAAGGCTAATAACAAAGTGATGTTCTTGGATGCATTACTTTCAAACCGCTCTCGTATATGACGATTTATATCAAGGAGTGTACGTCTATGGCGTAGTCGTACTGAGCTTGAGATTAGTGCTTTAGTTTTTCTTCTGTGTCTTCTCTAATCTTGTTTTGCCTCACAGCGTCAGGGTAAGAAGAGATTTCTAGAACGGACTTTTGTGTGCGCTTCGTAACCAGTGTTTTTCGTCGCCTCTGTTAACTCTGAGGTTCAGCTTTTGCGTGGATGGCAACCAAAGAGTACATGGTTCAAACCTCGTGGCTGGCAGTTTGGTAGCATCATTTTGTCGCATTATCCCATCCTGATCACACTCTACGAATCACCACATTAGTAAGGTTGGCTTCCAAACCAACATTATCTTCTAGTAATTCGCAATAGCAAAGCAGGCACTGAAGTGGGATGCAAAGGGTTGAAGAAAGAGAAGACGATCTAAGGAGACCCTGAAACGAACTTTGCTGAGAGAGGCAAAAATATCGGTTTCAGTTCCATGGAGGAGATTGAGCGAGTTGCCCAGGATAGAGCGGTATGGAGAAATTACTTGTAATTACTATGGAGAAGTTACCTATGTAACGTATAACGGAACGAGAGGAATTATTATATTTCGCATTAAACATGTTCACATTGTTCATGAACAGATATTATTGTCTTTGTTGCTCTGCCAACTATAGATTGCAACGTTGTAACGTGACTACACCACATAACTCTTGCATGTAGCCCAGCTGTAACGTGCACAGAAATTACAAAGGTTATATCGCTTCATTTGCAGTTAAACCAGGTGAGTATATCCGATGGGACTCACGCAAGCGATAAGCTAGGCGCTGTCTATCTATGCATGTGAAGACTGGATCTGGCTGACTTTGCTGATGAGGCCACTAGCTGGGACAACGAAGTTTATCTTTAACTTTATATTCTTTGTTTTAACCTGCTGCCTTGCAAAGGCTGACGGATAGTGAACCCAGTAAACTCTGGCTAAAACCGGACACATCGCCGATAGATAAGCACCAGAACTCCAAATGGCGCTAAAGATGTGACGGAAGACGCCCATGCTAAGGCTGCATGAATCATATTTCCACATGAATAAGATATATGGAGAAATCTAGTACATTTATAGAGATCTAAGCGGTGATCGCGCGAGATATATATATATATTCTTTGTTTTTCTCATAGATGATAAGAATTAACCAAGCAAACGATATCATGATCTTCACGGCTGAAACCGCACTTCAAGAGGTAGAATTATACACATACTTCCACCGTAATGTCGACAAAGAAGGAGAAACGTATAGAGATGCTAGAATAAGAAACAGAAGGTAAGATGAACCTTCATAGTATTAGGACACGTGTACAAGTCTAAATCTAGAACTAAAATTAGAATATTTGACCTCGCTGAATTTAGCAAGCATAAGTAAGTAAAAGTAAAGGAACGCTTTCATACCTCGTGGTATATAGGTCAATACAGTGTTAGGCCTGTATTTTTCATTGACCGTCGGCACACGATGGGTGATGTGGTCAGCATCACGCCGGCCGCCTTTACTTTCCCAGATCATGTCTGGTACCCAGTTGAGGCTGGGTCGACCTGAGAACCGTCGCGGTAGGGAAAAATTCCATGCGCTCTGCGGGAGTTGAGCCCAGACCACCAGCCTTGAGAAGTGAGTTCACTAACAACTACGCTACCGCGCATAACATACACTAATCAAACAACAGAGCACCAAAAAAAAATATACGATGAGTAATGTTCAAAGAGAGGTAACAAGTAAATAACATGCGAAATGGACCTGTAAATGGATTACATCCCTTTGTATGAAAATTTTACATTCTCGTTCGAAGGAAGTCTGCGCATTTAATATTCATTTGCATAACAACATAGAGCGTTCTTCTCCTTCTTCTTCTTTACGTTCGTTCTTTACAACCAATTTTAATCACTCTTTGTGATATGTTTGATCCTTACCAAAAACGTGTATCCGTTGCACATTGGTTTGGTAGGCCCTAAACGCATAGACTTCTACACGTTTAGGACATGTGCATCCGATTTCAGTCAAGTAGAGCGTTTACTTTCTGCTTTATAATAAAAATATTCTATTATACGTATAATACTTTACTGCATCAATACGTGTTGTTGTGGTGTATAAGTTAGGTGCTCGTATCTCCTGCTGAAGGTAACAGGTTCGCTCCCTCGTGGAGCCATCAGTATAGTTTTCCAGAGATCTCTGATCTCAGTGTAGGTCAGATCGAGTTCCTAGTCCTGTCGGAGACTGACTATAAAAGTATGTCACGTGTTCAATTTGAGCGCGTAAAAGAGCCAGTGATAGTTAAAAATTAAGAAAATCGGCTGTATTATTTTACCGTATTAATACGTCTTTATTACTTTACTGTATCGATACGTATATTACTTTACTGCACCAATACGTATATTACTTTACTGTATCGATACGCGCATTTATTAAATGACTGATTAACTTGATCATTATAATTGCACTTCGGAGAATAACTATGAGTGTTGTAACCCTTTCCTTGCACAGGAAGGTTTCAACAGCAGCTGTGAGCGAACTCCGTAGCACATGCTAGGTTCGCTGGTCTTATTTTTAAACTTGTAAAAATGTTGACAGATTGGTAAACATAGGCATGGGGATAAGAACAAGACAGGAACCTATAACGTCCCAGTCCATGAGGAGAAAATGGAGATAGGTCAAGTATACCCTGCTGAAGACACAGTCGAGTGTCGCTAAAAAAGCCCATTGGTGAAACCAGCAAGAGAAACGAAAAAGGGGTTGGAGACGAAGAGACGAGGATCTGGAGACTAAGTCTCCTCGAGGAATTGAATAATGCTGGACTATACTGAGAATTCATAAATAAAACTGACAGAGACCGAGAAAAATGGAGAACAGCTGTTGATGCCCTATGCTCCACGAGGAGCGGAAAGGTATATGTAAGTAATGAAGAATGTATCTTATTTTACAGCGATGTAGCGGCGCGTGGGCGCTTGTATTTACGCCTAATTACATTTACAGTACATAACATTAAACATCTTCTCATCTTATAATAAATTTGAAGCTACTTTGAATGATGTATACATGTTTGTTATATGTGTATACATGTATGTATGTATGATATTGTCTCGTCTCAAATATATACAAGCACAATAAGCTTATAGCATGTGTTTGTGCAAACACTGTTCGATCGAACCTTACTTGATTATTCTGTGCCTAGTTAAAACGCAGCATTTGTGAAAGACACTCCTCAGTAAAGCCATTTTGTGAATGCTTCTCTGGTTGTGCTTGTAAGAACGCTCGTATTGCTAGGATAGACAATGGGTGCAGTAAGAAATAAGGGTAAGAGGTTCGAATCCTGTATTTGTCAATTTTTATTTTTTTTCGGAAGCTCTTAATAACTGTACATCGTTTATTTGTTGATCATAACATTAAAGCATTAGGTTGCCCACGGGTTTCTTACCCACTCCTGGACACGAGCCACACTTGGACTGTTCTAGGACTAGGAAACGAGGAAGTATGTGCTGCTCAATAATACAATATCATAGCTAGGGTTAACTGTACTCATTCCCCGCCACAAGATTACCTGATAGACCAAGGTAACTCGTTAAATAACGTCTATGGAATCGAGGCCGTCTCGCATCTCTGAACATAATTTGCTTTAGGATTTCTGCTGGGCGTCTCTTTCTGTCCTGAACTATCTGTCTCCCCTTTAATGTATGCTTTGTTTTTCTGCGAGGATTTCTTCTCAGAGTATGTCCAACATTTCTCCATCTTCTCTTTTCTAGAACAATTATTACTTGCGGTTGACTAGACACTACTTTTATATCATCACCTCTCCTGAACTCGTCCCGCTCGTGTGGTGCCGGGCATGCAAGGAAGCAAAGAATAGTAACACTGCGATCTGCAATGCATGTCATAAGAGGCGACTGAGGTAGGGGTCTAGGAAAGTTACCCTAGTAAATAAAAAGCGTCGCAGAAATCGGATGTGCTGGCCTACTTGTAGACGCATAACTGGCACAATGTACAATCGCTTTTAGGTTCAGATCACATACATATCACACAGAGCGGTTAACATATGAATCGTTCGAAGAAGAAGAAGAAGTGCCCAAACAGGACTCATCTTCATACTCCCATCATTTTGCGTAGACACTTCTTCTCTGTCACCACTAGTTTTATTCTTGATACTAACATCATTTTGCGTAGACACTTCATCTCTGTCACCACTAGTTTTATTCTTGATACTAACATCATTTTGCGTAGACACTTCATCTCTGTCACCACTAGTTTTATTCTTGATACTAACATCATTTTGCGTAGACACTTCTTCTCTGTCACCACTAGTTTTATGATTAACCAAAAAGACACCAAACAAAATCTTACCTTATATTTGAAACTAAAATTCCAACATAGCTCTTCTCATATTAGAGCCATCTCTTCTCTGCGTTAAAAGTTGTTTTTTCATAATATATATATATATATATGCTCCGGCATCGAAATCTAAGAGTTATCACTTTATCACTTGAAACACACTTGTTGTAATGTAAAGTGCAACAACATTTGTTAGTCTCTCACCTTAATCTTCTTCCTGGAGACTTACATGAAGATCTCTGGCACGATCAGTAACATGAACATGAAAGAAAATAAAATGGAAGAAGAGTGAAATTAAAGCCATGTGAATCATCATCATCATTATCATCATCATCATTATCATCATCATCATCATCAAGTAGCTTGTCCCTTTCGGAACTTGGTTCCCATGACATCAGTCATGAAAAACTCTATGTTCTGTGCAAGTTGACTGGCGTCAGCAGCAGTCATTCTCAGATCGTCAATGACATCTTTCACCCATTGTCTTCTAGGTCTTCCTCTCATTCTTCTTCCAGACACCATTTCGTCTAAAATTAATTTCTCTAAACACTTATGTCGTTTGATATGTCCAAAATATTTAATTTTCCTTGATCTTATGCTCTTTAATAGCCAACTCTCTTTAATATCAAGCTGTTGCAGAACAGAAGTATTTGTTCTTTTCTCTGTCCATGATATTCTAAGTACTCTTCTGTAGTATTTGTTCTCTTCTCTGTCCATGATATTCTAAGTACTCTTCTGTAGCATTTGTTCTTTTCTCTGTCTATGATATTCTAAGTACTCTTCTGTAGCATTTGTTCTTGTCTCTGTCTATGATATTCTAACTACTCTTCTGTAGCATTTGTTCTTTTCTCTGTCCATGATATTCTAACTACTCTACTGTAGCATTTGTTCTTGTCTCTGTCCATGATATTCTAACTACTCTTCTGTAGCATTTGTTCTTTTCTCTGTCCATGATATTCTAACTACTCTTCTGTAGCATTTGTTCTTTTCTCTGTCCATGATATTCTAACTACTCTTCTGTAGCATTTGTTCTTGTCTCTGTCCATGATATTCTAACTACTCTTCTGTAGCATTTGTTCTTTTCTCTGTCCATGATATTCTAACTACTCTTCTGTAGCATTTGTTCTTTTCTCTGTCCATGATATTCTAACTACTCTTCTGTAGCATTTGTTCTTGTCTCTGTCTATGATATTCTAACTACTCTTCTGTAGCATTTGTTCTTGTCTCTGTCTATGATATTCTAACTACTCTTCTGTAGCATTTGTTCTTGTCTCTGTCTATGATATTCTAACTACTCTTCTGTAGCATTTGTTCTTGTCTCTGTCCATGATATTCTAAGTACTCTTCTGTAGCATTTGTTCTTGTCTCTGTCCATGATATTCTAACTACTCTTCTGTAGCATTTGTTCTTGTCTCTGTCCATGATATTCTAACTACTCTTCTGTAGCATTTGCATTCAAAGGTACATTTGAACATTGAAGAATAATTCCTTTCATTTCAAAATGAATCCCACTATTTTTAGGAAACCTGTTCTATAAATAAACAATGACCGACTTGTGAAGCACGTGACAATAGTAAAAGTAAATAAACTTACAATTGTACTTCTCTGAAACAAAACTAAATCCAAATGGAATATATATATTGTTGTTGAGCAACAACTAGGAACACAACTATACTTGCAACCGATCATAATATCCAATCTCAGAAACTACCAGGTAACGCGTGTGCATATCGCGCCTTACAAAGGATAACTTCAGAACAAGGGAAACCCTAGTCTCATTGTTAGGATAAAAATAGAAGGATCTTCCTGCGCGGTTTCGTTCTATTTTCAATCTGGCCAATCACATCACGCCTACGATAAAAAAAAAAAGACGCACAAAGCGGCGGTGTTCCCAATATTGCATACACCTGGTCGTCCTTGGCCTATTCACACTATCCTTCTGAAGATTTTATATTTAAGTTTATTCATTACATAAGTTTATAAAATATAATTTTTGAAGATATTATTGAAGATGTATTATTATAGAGCAATAATGGCTACTTTGTGTTACCAGAGCCAAACATGGACATTGAGCAAAGCGCAGTCACAAAAATAACTACATGTGAAATGCGTTGCCTGCAAAAGTTACCAACAACACAAGAAAAGACAGAATCACCAACATCAGCATAAGAAAGAAAGTTGGCACAAAACCGTGCTTGAATTACATAGAGAAACAAAGAATGAAGTGGTTTGACCACTTAATAAGAATGCATCCAAACTCCACAGTATACAGAGTCTTCTACAACAGAACATCCGGAAAGAAGGCAAGAGGAAGACCACGGAAAAGATGGTTAAATGGCGTAGCAGAATCCTGTGAAAGAGCAAAGATAACAATCACACAAGCCACCAGAACAGTGCAAGACAAAAACAGAAAACCACGACACTGGGCAACAACCCGGTAGCAGTGTGACGACACTGGGCAACAACCCGGTAGCAGTGTGACGACACTGGGCAACAACCCGGTAGCAGTGTGACGACACTGGGCAACAACCCGGTAGCAGTGTGACGACACTGGGCAACAACCCGGTAGCAGTGTGACGACACTGGGCAACAACCCGGTAGCAGTGTGACGACACTGGGCAACAACCCGGTAGCAGTGTGACAAAAGAAAAGAAGAAGAATGGCGAAGCATAGTTTTACTGCAGAGTTTCCATCTTTATATATATGACCTTTTTCGTCTTTACAGACGGTCAATTGACAAGTGTTTTATTGTGACAACTTTACAGACGGTCAATTGACAAGTGTTTTATTGTGACAACTTCTGAGTTTTCGCTTTTCTCTCTTGTCGTTCAGCTCATACATAAGTCTCTTCTCAAAAGATTCTGCGCCCTTTCGCAAGTTGGCTTTCCACACAACTCTATCATCAGCTAGTCCTTCCCATGTGCTGGGACATATAGAAAAGTTTTTCATTGAGGCTTTTCAGACATCTTTATATCTGAGCAGTGGTCTGCCCTGGTGCCTCTTCCTCCGACAGTTCACAGAACAACATTTGTTTTGGTATGCGACAAGTTTTCTATATACATAGTTGTACTGCAGTATCAATCTTTATTGATATTATTATAGAGCTATGGAGAAACACATCAAAACAAAATACAAAAATAGGACACAGCAACATCACTGTCTATTGTTATTGTTTTTGTATTTTGTAAAACTACAGTACTTTGTTTTCTGTGTTCCGCCATTGCTACATAGTTTTACATCAGTCTTCAATTATATCGATAATATTATAGAGGTACAGAAATTAGATGATACGATTGTGACAGAAAGTAACAACAAAGGACTGTGCCTGTGACAGAAAGTAAGAACAATGGACTGTGCCTGTGACAGAAAGTAACAACAAAGTACTGAGCCTGTGACAGAAAGTAACAACAAAGGACTGTGCCTGAATATTAAAAAGACAGCAGTTATGGTTATCTCAAAAAAGCATACTCTGACAAAATGAATCATCGCAGTAAATGGAACGGAGCTGAGACAAATACATCGATTTAAATAACCCTGGATTCCTGATAAGATCAGATGGCAGATGCAGATCAGACATAAAGAGCAGGATAGACCAAGTCAAAGCAGCGTTCCAGAAAATTAAAAGCATTATATGCAATGGTCACTGTCAATTGAGGTAAGAATGAACCAATACTGAGATTTTTTTCTTTCCGATCCAGTAGCGCTTGAGCTTTCAGCTCTTCGGCTCGGTGCCATGGACATCGTAACCCTTCAGTTCGGTGCCACGAACACCGTGAATCTGGGAAACCTGTGGCTTTTCTGCTAGTCTGCGGAATTAAACCCGCACACACAGAGGACTTGTCACCCGTAGTCCAACGCGCTACGAACACGCTGGGCAGGCGGGCCATACCAATACTGAGATACGGGTGAGAGTCATGGACAGTAAACAAACAGATCGAAAAATCTATTAGGTCCGCAGAAATGTGGTTTTACAGAAGAATGATGAGAATCCCATGGACTGCTAAAATGACTAATGTTGAGGTGTTGAATGAGGTCAAGACACGGAGAAAGCTTATCATCAATATAAGAAAGATGCAGTCATCATTTTTCGGACATGTGATGAGGAGGGAGGTTTAGAACACATTGTAACAACCGGTAAAATCGAGGGTAGACGAGACAGAGTAAGACAGAGATAGAGACAATTCTGGACAGCCCGACTTCATGGCACGGAAGAACGTCAACATCTGAGATGATAGTAAACACCACGGACAGAGATTTGTGGAGATCCATGATCGTTTGCGCCAACCGGCACGGCACCTGATGATGATGACCTTATTGAAAATAAATAATACTAATTATCAAAAGAGAGGAAACTTTAAAGTTGTACATCAAAATAGAAAGCGAGACGCCGGAGAAGATATCAAGCTTTGTATATTTATCAGTGTCTGTATCTCCATCACAACTCAACAGCACCTGGTTCAAACCCCGCTTCAAATTAGTTCCCGTGGATTTTTACGAACGGTAAAAATAGACCGTACTGTTCAGAAAGCAATGACAAACTACTAAACGTATAAATGGTGCCTAGAAAATTGACGATTGGTTTTCCTGTGGTTGATTGCTAACTCCTGTAAAAGATATGCTACGATTTAAATTTTCATATTTATCTAAAACAGCGGTTCTCAGAGTGGGCGATATCGTCCCTTCCTTTGAGTGACGATAAGATCCTGTAAGTGGTCGATTAGATGATAGTTAGCAATTGTGAGAGATGACAGGTAAAGAGAGATTTAAGATCTAATCAACATATTATTCCTAGGATAATCATGTTTAACTCATTCCGTACTAACTGCCGCACGGTGCGTCAATATTGTCTATTAAAATAACCCAACTACCGCACACTGAGTAAAGTATTTTCTCATGTTAAAATTACTGCTCAATTACATAAATGCATTCAGATCAAGCTTTCATCTACAGCAAAGCTATCTATGTCTACAGTGGCGGCTCGTCATTAAGGGACAGTGGGGCCGGGCCCACAAAAAATGTGTAAAGTGTATTTATTATTTAATAAATCAAATTAAAACCTAACTCAAAGCCATGATTTTTCCGACAATTTGTGTCTAGCCCCACCAACAAAAACGATCACGAGCCGCCACTGTATGTCTACATCGTGGTCCGATCGGGAGTTTTATAACATTTGTTGATTTGATAAAGTTTATATATTTGTCAAGCTGTACAACAATTAATTTGGCCACTCCGTGTTCGGTGGTGAATGTGTTAATATATTTAATGAGTTAAAAGTTATTTTCAAATGGCAAAACCGCACAGTTTATAGACAAATGCACAGGATGAAAACGAGGCCCTCGTGACTTGCTTCTAGTGTATAAACAAAACAATGTGCACTACTAACGTCATCAACAATATCAATGAAGAAACAAAACGTACGAGATGGAAGTGGTTCTAATCTACTGTGTCGTTAATTTTGTAGAAATTAGAGTTTAATTTTTTTCTTAGTTTTCCACGGGTTGCGGCTTTGCAGCCTAATCTTAACGATTTTAAACTGATAAGATTTTTACGTATTTAACTTGAATTGACTTGTTAAGTCAGTAGGTATCTACTGCATGACTTTGAGGTATTGGTTGACTGAGAGAGCTGACTGTCATCATTGTACTTCTGAAAGATAGATAGATAGATGGATAGATGGATAGTTGGATAGATGGATAGATGGATAGATGGATAGATGGATAGATGGGATAGATGGATAGATGGATAGATGGATAGATGGATAGATAGATAGATGGATGGATGGATGGATGGATGGATGGATGGATGGATGGATGGATGGATGGATGGATGGATGGATGGATGGATGGATGGATAGATAGATAGATAGATAGATAGATAGATAGATAGATAGATAGATAGATAGATAGATAGATATATAGATAGATAGATAGATAGATAGATAGATAGATAGATAGATAGATAGATATAGATAGATAGATAGATAGATAGATAGATAGATAGATAGATAGATAGATAGATAGATAGATAGATAGATAGATAGATAGATAGATAGATAGATAGATAGATAGATAGATAGATAGATAGATAGATAGATAGATAGATAGATAGATAGATAGATAGATAGATAGATAGATAGATAGATAGATAGATAGATAGATAGATAGATAGATAGATAGATAGATAGATAGATAGATAGATAGATAGATAGATAGATAGATATATAGGTAGGTAGATAAAGAGAAAGACAGGAATATAGAGAAAACAGAGGGAGAGATAGAGAGAGACAGAGAGAGGGAGACACAGAGAGAGAGACAGAGAGAGGGAGAGAGAGAGACAGAGAGAGTGTAGGAGAGACAGAGAGAGAGACAGAGAGAGATGGAGAGAGATAGAGAGAGAGAGGGAAAGAGAGACAAAGAGAGGCGAGAGCGAAGAGAGACAGAGAAAGACAGAGAGAGAGAGAGGAAAGAATCTACATGAAAATATCTCGACCATGAAACGATAACTCCTGATCTACTTTTCAAAACGATTATGTCCCTTCGTCAGACAAACAGATGCATACACCTGTGCAGTTATATTCACTCAGTATGTCCCATCCTTACTCATCAACGAAAGCCAAATGTGTCACGTCTCCCTGGGCGTATGGTTATAATTTTAGTGAGAACAGTCGTTTAAATATTGTGTCACACAGTAGACTGATCTTGTGTGGATGTTAAATGTGCAGACTAGTGACAGTTCGTGATGTGCTCAAGTAAGTAGAACGTTGCGATATGTATGTTGTACATACCTTTAGTTAGTCCTTGAATTCTCTTATGGATTTGTTTTGTGAATATCTTGGTTGGTATTTAACATTAACGCCCACCTGCCCAGCGTAGTCGTAGCGCGTTGGATGACGGGTGATAAGCCCCATGTGAGTGCGGGTCAATTCCGAGGGCTAGCAGAAAAAGGCACAGGTTCTCCAGATTTACGGTGTTCGTGGCACCGAACCGAAGGGTTACGATGTCCATGTCACTGAGCCGAAGGGTTACGATGTCCATGGCACTGAGCCGAAGAGCTGAAAGTTCAAGTGCTTCTGAATCGGGAAAAAAATGAACCTCATCATTAAGACTACCTGAGTAGAAGTCTCCCCAGCACTAAGCATAGCACTAAGCATAGCACTAAGCATAGCACTAAGCATAGCACTAAGCATAGCACTAAGCATAGCACTACAAGCTAAAGTTGTTGTGGGTTTCTGAGTCTGAAGGAACGCTGAGTGCTCTGCCCAACGCGGGGTCTGAAGGAACGCTGAGTGCTCTGCCCAACGCACGATTTAGGAAAAAGAGTGACAACTCATAATTTCTGGGGTTGGACAACAATAACAACTTTTTCATTCCGTAATTAATTTTACTTTCAGATCCTTTTTTCTCAATATTGATTGATTGATTGATTGATTTATTGATTGATTGATAGGACCATCATCTTTGCACTTCGGCGAGTAACGATATGTGCTCAGATCTCTTTCTTACACAGGAAGATCTCAGTTGCTGTGCAGGAACTCTTAAAATCTGATATATTTTCTGTTATAAGAGAAGATCAGCGTAGAGTTCGTTATCATCAGGTGCCGTGCCGACAGGCGATCATGGATCTCCACAAATTGCTTTCTCTTTTGTTTGTTATCATCTCAGATGTTGACGCTATTTCGTGCCATGAAATTAGGTCATACAACATTTTCTCTCTCTCTGTCTTCCTCTGTCTCGTCTACCCTTGATTTTACCGGTTGTTACAATGTGTTCTAAACCTCTCTTTCTCATCACATGTCTGAAAAATGATGACTGCCTCTTTCTTATATTGGTAATAAACTTACTCTGTGTCTTGACCTCATTCAATACCTCAACATTAGTAATGTTATCAGTCCATGGGATTCTCATCATTCTTCTGTAAAACCACATCTCTGTGGCCCTCAGAGATTTTTCGATCTGTTTGTTTACTGTCCATGATTCGCGTCCGTATGTCAGTATTGGTTCTATGTAGCACTGTATAACTCTCATTCTGATCTCAGTTGGCAATGATATGTTGCATATAATGTTTCTCACTTACTGGAACGCTGCTTTGGCCTGTCCTATTCTGCTCTTTATTTCTGATCGGCATCTGCCATCTGATGTTACCAGGACACCGAGGTATTTAAATTGATATGCTTGTCTCATGTTCTTTTCATTTACTGTATTACTCTCATTCTGATCTCAGTTGACAATGATTTGTTGCATAAAATGTTTCTTAAAAAGCATAGAGTTAGCAGAGATTAAATATAAAAACATTTTATGTCTGTCTACATAGCATTGGGTCGAAGTGCAAGAGTTAAAGCGCCGCTGGATCACTAAAGAAAAAGAAGAAGAAGGGGCCCATCGATTTTGTATTCTTCGAATGCTTGCTGAAAAGTATCGACGGTAGAACGGTTACACAGTTTTTTTTTTTTTTTCTTTCGTCCGCTTTCAACTCAGACGAAGTTTCATCTCTGAAACTGATTTTTGCGTGAAAATCAGTTTTTTCCAATTTCTTACAATGGCAGCAGCGTGCACATTGTAAATTACTTTACACTGGCAGCCGTGTGCTCAATGTACTCGTAATTAGTATTCCCTCGCCATACAGGCAGATTTTCTCCGACTTCAGAGGTACTCACGTTATCGTCCTGAGTAAGACCAGGGGACTCGAACAAATGCCGGACAGTAGGTTCGAACCCGAGCTATGAGGCGTCTCACAGCAGCAGGCCGAGCTACTATCAACTACTCTAGGCAGTCCCCGGTTACACAGTAACTCAGACGAAGATTCAATATTGTCTACCACCTTGAACAGTGTTCAAACACCCAGTTTTACCTTCGATGACCGGGGACTCATTATCATAGAGAGTTGAACATCGTCCGATGGTTCACAGATTCAGTTCACTGTAAAAGATATGACTCGCTCCTCCCCCTCAGTTCTCTCGTTCTACCCAGTACAAGTAGTAGCATGTCCTTATAGTGTGTCACTGTCACCACAGCCCGTCTGAACAACTATCTGTCTCCAGCAAGTTCTTCCGTATCCTCCAGCGTCATGTTCAAGATTTCTTTGATGTACTGCTGCCACCTACGTCTAGGTCGTCCCCTGCCTCGTACTCCAGGAACCATGCCTTCCATTACCGTTCTCTCCAGACCACTGTGACGTTTAACGTGGCCAAAATATTTCATCTTCCGGGACATGATGTTATTTATGAGCCAATTCTCCTTGATAGACCGCACCGTTCAGAAAACAATGGCAAACTACTGAACGTATAAGTGGTGCCTAGAAAATCAACGACTCGTTTACAGTGGTTGATGGCTACGTCCTGTAAAGGATATGCCATGGTTTTCATTTCATGATGTCTTTGTTTCTTTTCTTCTCTGCCCAGGATGTTCTAAGAATTTTTCTATAGCACCCTGCTTGAAAAGCTTCATTTTTATTCTTTAATATTTATGTTATGCTCCATGATTCCATGATATGCTGTCACAGTGAATATGCATGTTCTTAGAAGTCTTTTTTTTTGGTTTCTTTGCTTGTATCTTGCCATAGTATCTTCATTCTAACTACCCTCTGGAAAGCCATGTCTGCCCCGATGTATTCTAACCATCCTCTGGAAAGCCATGTCTACCTCGATGTATTCCAACCACCCTCTGGAAAGCCATGTCTACCTCGATGTATTCTAACCACCCTCTGGAAAGTCATGTCTACCTCGATGTATTCTAACCATCCTCTGGAAAGCCATGTCTGCCCCGATGTATTTTAACCACCCTCTGGAAAGCCATGTCTGCCTTGATGTATTTTAACCACCCTCTGGAGAGCCATGTCTACCTCGATGTATTCTAACCACCCTCTGGAAAGCCATGTCTGCCCCGATGTATTCTAACCACCCTCTGGAGAGCCATGTCTGCCCCGATGTATTCTAAAAATACCAGGTTTAATAACAGATTACACTTAAGTTATGACATCTATTTTTAGATCAGGTGTCACAAACATTGCCTGAACAAGTCTGACATTTCTCAAATGTCACATTGTCATAGGCAGGAAGCTAGCGGATGTCAAAAGTTTACCGGATATGACATCTTTTATTCTGGGTCGAAGGTCAGTAATTTGTGTATTTTACATTCTATCTGAACTTTAACCTCTCATTGACCTTTTCAGTTTATCTTCGTAGTTTCAACTTCTGTTCTAAGTATGTTTAAAAAATTGTCCCGTCATCTTTATCCTCTTTTAGGGCATATATCTATTTCCTCTTCTTGGAGCATCTATCTAAATATATCCTCTACTTGGGGCATCTATCTAAATATATCCTCTACTTGGGGCATCTATCTAAACATATCCTCTACTTGGGGCATCTATCAAAATATATCCTCTACTTGGGGCATCTATCTAAATATATCCTCTACTTGGGGCATCTATCTTCTTCGTCTTCTTTGCGTTCATTCTTCACGACCAATTTTAATCACTCTTTGTGATATGTTTGATCTTTGCCAAGAACGTGTATACGTTGCACATTGATTTGGTAGGCCCCTAAACGCATAGACTTTACACGTTTAGGACACATGCATCCGATTTCAGCCAAACCTCCTTAATCGCCTCTTACGACATGCGTGGCAGGTAACAGTGGTTCTATTCTTTACACCCCAAATTTGGGCCCCGGTACCACTCGGGCGGGGCATCTATCTAAATATATCCTCTACTTGGAGCATCTATCAAAATATATCCTCTACTTGGGGCATCTATCTAAACATATCCTCTACTTGGGGCATCTATCAAAATATATCCTCTACTTGGGGCATCTATCTTCTTCGTCTTCTGTGAACGCTCCACTTATTAACCACTAGCCACCTTCTGTCCCTTATTTCTTGTCCCACTTGTCGTTGTCCCGTTCTATCCCACAATTCCCTGTTTGTGGCCCTATCATACCATCGCAGATGGCGAAACACGTAAAAACAAAGTACTGTAGTTTTACAAAATACAAAAACAATGACAATACACAGCAACGTTTCGACCAAAAGGCCTTTATTGTAGATGGAGTGTTCTGCCTGCGGAGTGCAACGAAGATATTTCAAACTGAAACTGGGACAACTTATCCTTCTGTATATCCAAATTTCAAGGTTATTAATTCTGTCATTCCAAGTCCCATCTGTATTGTAATAGCCGTCCATCGCAAGCGATGATGACAACAGTCTCAGACGTGTGCTGCTGCACCTCTCTGTGTGTGTGTGTGGGGGTGACTGTAGAGTCCAATCCTAGAACACAATCCTCTACTAGAGTTGGGGGCATACATGATCAAGGTTAGACATGTGCGTATTGTGTGTTTTGTCTTTGTTTGAAACTGCAGCTTACACTGAATTTGGATTACAGCGAGGAAAAGCTGCGCTAACACCACACTCTCTCGTCCAGAACTATCTGTATCCAGGGACAAGTCGAGACGACTGGAGATAGTACCAGATGTAGTGGATGACCAGGTCTTTCTACGTGTCTTTCCGTGCTCTATGCGGTCCACAACGCTCTGCAGTGGTCCGCCTTTCTAACCGTTTAGCCAGCTAGTGGCCTCATCCTGGAAGTCCGCCGGATCCAGTCTTTGCATGCCTAGGTAGACAATGTCTAGCTTTACCGAAGCTGTTAGACCCATCGGCTACCTTCACCTGGTTCGACCGCCAGTGAGGCGATTTAACCTGTGTAGTCCCTGCGCATGTTACAGCTAACTACAGGCAAGAGAAGAGTAATACATCTGTACTACACTCAAACTGTCTCATGTCTGCAATGTACAACACACTTATTTATAGCTATGTGACGTGTAATCTACATCTGATATATAACGTGTAGGCTTATAGATCTGTTGTGTACATTGACACAAGTATGTCAACACTCGTTTAGTCTGTGTTCTGTGTAACAGGTGTCACGAATTTATAGCGTGTACGTTTCGCCCTACACATCCAGGTATACATATTAGTATGTGTCGTTTTCTCATCTAGCTGGGGAATACAAAAAACCACATCTTTGCTGGACATACCAGAATAATGTCAACAAAATGATGTCCAGATGGCGGGTCTACATAACGAGGGGGAAATAACAATAGTAGTGTCATTCCAGAGGTTGTCTCCCTTCGTTTGAGAATTCACCTTCTCTGTTACTTCCCCTGAAAGATGTGGTTAACACAGTGGTTCTCAACCTTCCTAATGCCGCGACCCTTTAATTCAGTTTCTCATGTTGTGGTGACCCCAAACCATAAAATGATTTTCGTTGCTACTTCATAACTGTAATTTTGCTACTGTTATTTATCGTAATGTAAATGTCTGATATGCATGATGTATTTTCATTGTTACAAATTGAACATAATTAAAGCATAGTGATTAGTCACAAAAACAATATGTAATTATATATTGTGAAATATTTATTTCTAATTATGATAAATATGTGTTTTCCGATGGTCTTAGGCGACCCTGTGAAATGGTCGTTCGACCCCACAGGTTGAGAGCCACTGGGTTACCACAAGGTGCGGGATCTATTTTTAAGTGAACTGAAATTATATGCAGCGCACCCCAGTGGTCTCAGAAACGATTTGTTTGTAGGTGGTTTTGTGCGACACCCGCGACATTTCAGACGCAACGTTTTTTTAATGTTCGCAACACGCGTAGATTTAACTCTGTGTGCAGAATTGTTTGAAAGTTCAACAGACATAATTAAAGAGCTAGAGCGGTGGTTCTCAAAGGGTGTGCCCAGGCACACCAGTCTGCCCGATGTTATTCCTAGGTGTGCCTTAGAAAATCCAGATCATGGGGTCTCCAACGAAGTGTCGGCAGGCATCAGGGTATGAATTCGCTAAGAGACATCAGGCCCATGCTTCTCATAGGCAGAAATTAAATGATGAAAAATGGTATGTTGCATTTCCCAATAATTCCTGTATTTCTTTGCTTTATTTAACATCTGATTTATTACCCTGGGGAGCGTCTGGTCGAATGTATTAGAGCGTGGCTCCCTTGAGGGAGACCCGTGCTCAAGTCACGATAAGGCTAATTATATTTTTATGTTGGGGCATAAATGAAAACCCTAACCTGATCAGCTTCGCAGCGACTGCACTAGCCATGAAAAAAGAATGATAATCGTGGCATATTCTTTACATGATGTAACCATCAACCATAGTAAACTAGTTGTTGATTTTCTAGGCACTACTTATACATTCAGTAGTTTGCCATGTCTTTCTGAACGGTGAGGTTTATTTTTACCTTTCGTAAAAATCTGACGGAAACGAATTTGCTTTCAAACTTGGCCACAGTGGGGTTTGAACCAGGAACGCTTGGATTTTGTGATCGAGCTCACTACCATTTGAGCTACAGACACTCACGCACTAGCCATACAGCCATTAAATCCCTCCGGCTTTCATCCCACCTGTCCGACACCGCCCTAAGAAGTGGTATTACAATCAGTAACGACAGTTTTTATTTAATTAAGTTTTTGTTACGATTACGCGACTACGATGTTTTTCTATGACTTAAAGTGTGCCCCGACTTCAAACACTTTTGAGAACCACTGAGCTAGAGGGATTGACGACCTGAAGGTTTTTTTTAAAGGTAGGTATTTCTTTAATGATAGGAGAGGAAATAGGATGAGCTGTCACCTGATTGAGGTAGCCTTATTTAGTGAAAAGGCTCACTTAAAATAATGTTGGTTTTGTGCATTGAGGAAGATAATGGGAAAGTGGTAGACGTGTTTTTGTTTCGAAATTTGTTAGATTCTATTTGGAACAATAGGTACTCAGTGTGTTTTAGTTTTATTATTTCCGGATTGGAATAGATTGATTGATTTGATATGACCATCATGATCGCACTTCGGTGAGTAACCATGTGTGTTCCGATCTCTTTCTTACACAGGAAGATCTCAGCTGCAGTGCATGAACTTCGAATACCAAGGGTCCCGGATGTAATTTTGAAGATGGTTAAAATATTTTGTTGTAGGAATTTTATTTTGTAATCTTTCTAATGAATTTGGCAAGGCTGTGTCTTTCCAGCCTACTATTCTCGGTTTTGAAGTGACACGGATTCTTTCACGTGCTCAAATTAAACGTGGGAGCTACGTTTTATCGTCCGTCTCCGATATGACTAGGAACGCGATCTTACCTACACTGAGATCAGGGATTTCTAGAAAAGTATCCACATGCCTCCATTAGAGAGCAAACCTGGTACATTTGACACCAGAGACGTGTATCTAACTTCTACGCAACATAGACACCCACGTCTAGTAACAGATAAACGGGGGCTATGTTATTTCAACAGTTGATGGAACCACTTTTCTTTATCTGTTATATAGAGAATTAAAGCTTCTTTAAGCCGAGGCACGCCGCTTCAACCTAAGGACGGATCTTCTTCTTCACCTTTCAAATCCCAGCGGAGTACAGGTCTGCAACAAACTCTTCCAGCTCTTCCTTTCTCCTGCCATCCTTTCCAACTCTTTCCATGTTTTATCTATCCTTTTAAGATCAGCCTCCAGCTCTCTTCTCCATGTCTGTCTATGCTTTCCTCTACTCCTCTTTCCCTGCGGGTTCCAAAACAGTGCCTGTCTTGTAATGCTTCCGGTCGTTCGTCTCAATGTGTATATTATCCATCGCCAGCGTCTCTTCCTTAGCTCTTTCTCTACTGATATCTGCTTAGTTCTTTCACTGAGTTCCTTGTTCGTAATCTTGTCATATCATCTCAGTCCCTCTATTCTACATAAACATCCATTTATGAAGGTCTGTAGTTTTCTGATGGTTTCTTTTGTTGTCTTCCATATTTCCGAGCCATAGAACAGCATCGACGTCACATTTGATTGGCAGATTCTCAGCTTTAAGGAAGCACCTTGTTTTTATTTATATCAGAGTGTGTGGGCCAACAGAGGTTGTGTGCTTGTTTGTTTCTTTCTTTGTTTTGTTTGTTCTTTACGATCAATTTGTTTATTTTTATTGTGATATATAATTGAACTTTGCCCAGAACGACTATAACCTTGCGCTACCGTTAAGCTCCTACTAGTGTAGGACAGGCGCAACCGAAAATAAATTTTGGGCCTAGTTGTGTATTATGTTAATGTGTCTTTAGAAAAGATGTGGTTAAATAGTTAAACCGTTGTATTGCGTTTCGAACGTCGTAAGTTCAAATCCGGGCAGTGCAGTTTTGTTCACGAGCGCATTTTCAAAAAAGATTTCTCTTATTGTTGTCGGAGCTACGGAATTTATGTTTTGTGAGATACTCTTAGCCGGTGGCGTGTCATTTATGCGGAGAGGGACCGAGCCATTTGTGGTGATACTGGTGCAGTGATGTCAAAGTTTCGTTTTTAGACGATTTTATGGAGTATCTTATTTTATCATTAGAATATTTTTTTTTTTCGATCCAGAAGCACTTGAGCTTTCAGCTCTTCGGCTCGGTGCCATGGACATCGTAACTCTTCAGTTCGGTGCCACGAACACAGTAAATCTGGAGAACCTGTGGCTTTTCTGCCAGCCCGGGAATTGAACCTGCGCTCACAGGGGAGCTTGTCACTCGTTGTCCAACGCGCTACGAATAAGCTGGGCAGGCGGGCTTATCCTTAGAGTAAAGATAGCGGTGTCTCTGTGGGGTACTTTGCTTTACTTTTACTTTTCCGATCCAGCAGTCATCTGAGCATTTGCCCTTCGACTTGAGGCGGCCGTAGCAGTGAATTTACAGGTCTGTCTTGAGTTGTGGTGTGTCCAGCAGTCATCTGTGCATTTGCCCTTCGACTTGAGGCCATGGCAGTCAATTTACAGGTCTGTCTTGAATTGTGGTGTGTTAGCATAGAGAGTGTTTTCAACATCTGGATATGGAGGTAGGTACCTGTGGCATAGGTCACTGAGTGCAGGGCACTGGAAGAGATGTGTGTGACAGTTTCTTCTAAATAGTCACACAGTTGACATTATGAGGCAATCGTTGGTTGGATGCGATGTAGATGAGCATTCAGGGGCACATGTTGTGTCCTAAGGCGGAAAATAATGACTTGTTCTTGTCGTGTGAGGTGATTTATGGCATCTTTGGGATTTGGAGTTGTCATGTGTTTACAAGATGGATCTGTCTGTTTTGCCCATTGCCCTATGTACATGTGGTACCAGCAAGATGACAGAGACACACATACTGCAAGAATGTCCAACATACATGGAACAGAGAGAAAACACATGGCCAATCCCCATATCTGTCCAAGACAAGCTATACGGAGATGTACATAGACTCCAGTTGACCACTAACTACTTTAAAAGTATACACATCGATGTCTGAAAACGTTGGAAGAAGAAGAAGAAGAAGCCCATTGTCCATTGCCCATTTTCCATCTGTTTATCAGTTTCCAACATAGTATAGTTCTCAACTCTCGTTGCGAAAGTTCTCAAAACGTTTTTTTTTGCGGAAAATGATCGGAGTATCTTTTCTATCGATCCCTGGATCTCATTAATGGTGAGATCTTCTTCCTCTTCTTCTTCTTCTTCGAACGCTCCATATTGTCCACTTGTTAAACCACTCTTTGTGATTTGTATGTGATCCGAGCGTAAGAGCGACTGTACGTTGCGCCAGTAATGCGCCTACAAGTAGGTCAGCACATCCGATTTCTGCGATGATTATTATTTACTAGAGTAGCTTCCTAGGATCAGAAGAAGTAAAGTGTAAGTAAGTAAAGTAAGGTAAGAGTAAAGTAAGTAAGAAAGTAAAGTAAGGTAAAGGGTAAAGTAAAGTAAGGTAATAGAAGGTAAAGTAAGTAAGTAAAGTAAAGTAGTAAGTAAAGTAAAGTAGAGTAAGGTAAAGTAAGTAAAGTAAAGTAAAGTAAGTAAGTAAGTAGTAAGTAAGTAAGTAAAGTAAGTAGAAGTAAGTAAAGTAAGTAAAGTAAAGTAAAGTAAGTAAGGTAAAGTAAAGTAAGTAAAGTAAAGTAAAGTAAGTAAGTAAGGTAAGGTAAAGTAAGTAAGGTAAAGTAAGTAAAGTAAAGTAAGTAAAGTAAGGTAAAGTAAGATAAAGTAAAGTAAAGTAAGGTAAAGTAAGATAAAGTAAAGTAAAGTAAGGTAAAGTAAGATAAAGTAAAGTAAAGTAAGGTAAAGTAAGATAAAGTAAAGTAAAGTAAGGTAAAGTAAGATAAAGTAAAGTAAAGTAAAGTAAAGTAAGGTAAAGTAAAGTAAGTAAAGTAAAGTAAAGTAAAGTAAGGTAAAGTAAAGTAAAGTAAAGTAAGGTAAAGTAAAGTAAAGTAAAGTAAAGTAAAGTAAAGTAAAGTAAGGTAAGGTAAAGTAAGGTAAGGTAAAGTAAAGTAAAGTAAAGTAAGTAAAGTAAGGTAAAGTAAGATAAAGTAAAGTAAAGTAAGGTAAAGTAAGTAAAGTAAAGTAAGTAAAGTTAGTAAGGTAAAGTAAAGTAAAGTAAGGTAAAGTAAGTAAAGTAAAATAAGGTAAAGTAAGTAAAGTAAGGTAAGGTAAAGTAAGGTAAAGTAAAGTAAGTAAGGTAAGGTAAAGTAAAGTAAGGTAAAGTAAGCAAGTAAAGTAAGGTAAAGTAAAGTAAGGTAAAGTAAGTAAAGTAAAGTAAGGTAAAGTAAGTAAAGTAAAGTAAGGTAAAGTAAGTAAAGTAAGGTAAGGTAAAGTAAGGTAAAGTAAAGTAAGGTAAAGTAAGTAAAGTAAGGTAAGGTAAAGTAAAGTAAAGTAAAAAAAAGTAAGGTAAAGTAAAGTAAGGTAAAGTAAGGTAAGGTAAAGTAAAGTAAGGTAAAGTAAGTAAAGTAAAGTAAAGTAAGGTAAAGTAAAGTAAGGTAAAGTAAGTAAAGTAAAGTAAGGTAAGATAAAGTAAAGTAAAGTAAGGTAAAGTAAAGTAAGTAAGGTAAGGTAAGGTAAAGTACAGTACAGTAAAGTAAGTAAAGTAAAGTAAGGTAAGATAAAGTAAAGTAAGGTAAGATAAAGTAAAGTAAGGTAAGATAAAGTAAAGTAAGGTAAGATAAAGTAAAGTAAAGGAAGGTAAGATAAAGTAAAGTAAAGGAAGGTAAGGTAAGATAAAGTAAAGTAAGGTAAGATAAAGTAAAGTAAAGGAAGGTAAGATAAAGTAAGGTGAGGTAAGGTAAAGTAAAGTAAAGTAAAGTAAAGTAACGACATGGCTTATAGGTCGCAGTGGTACTATTCTTCGCTCATCTTGCGGACACCGACAACTTATGGACGTTGATAAGATCAAGTTTCTAGTCTTATCGGAGATGGACGTTAAAAAGTAGATCATGCGTTGAAGTTGTTGACTTAAAAACACATTTATCATTTGAGAAATTGATAAGAATAGGCTGGAAACATGCTGCCTATGCAAAATGGATTCAATTAAAAATAATAAAGTTTATACAAAATTCTCTTTTCAAAATTTCATTTGGGTTCCACGTAAGTACTACGGAGTTTGTGCACTGTCGCTGATATCTTCTTAAGTAAGAAAGCGATCGGAGCACAGTTATGCGTGCAATTGCGTTGATGGTGGTCATATCAATTAACGAATCTTCTTCTTCTTTGCGTTCGTTCTTTACGACCAATTTTAATCACTCTTTGTGATATGTTTGATCTTTGCCAAGAACGTGTATACGTTGCACATTGGTTTGGTAGGCCCCTAAACACATAGACTTCTACACGTTTAGGACACAAGCATCCGATTTCAGCCAAACCTTCTTAGTCGCCTCTTACGACATGCGTGGCAGGTAACAGTGGTTCTATTCTTTACACCCCTAATTTGGGCCCCGGTAACCACTCGGGCGGGCCCCGGTAACCACTCGGCGGGCCCTGGTAACCACTCGGCGGGCCCCGGTAATCACTCAGGCGGGTCCCGGTAACCACTCGGGCGGGCCCCGGTAACCACTCGGGCGGGCCCCGGTAATCACTCGGGTGGGCCCCGGTAACCACTCGGGCGGGCCCCGGTAACCACTGGGGCGGGCCCCGGTAACCACTCGGGTGAATTAATCAATAAATTAGTCGCGTTTGTAATGGGCACAACCGTGGCCCCCGACAACATAAGGCCGAATAGCTCAGACGGAAAATGGAAAATTCCTGTTTAATGGGGGCTGGTGTTTTTTGCATACGTTCGATAGAACACTGTACGATTTTTTGCAATGTTTCTCAATTCTATGCTTTCATGGTTATCTAGTTATGGTAAATGTTAGTACTGATATTCCTTAACTTTAAACTGAACTTGTAACATAATATAACTTTGATTTAGTATGTTGTGTTGTTTTTCAAATGAATTAGTCTATATACAACAACAACACTGCAATGTGAGGATCACGCGACGGTTGTGGTCTTATTTCCTAGAATTTTTACCTGAGCCCACCGGCCGTATATTTTCGGAGACCATGGACACAACAAACTGAGACATGATTTACCATCAGAACTGATGCATGCCAGTCCGGACAATTAATCAGTATAGTTGTAATTTAGACTGTCTATATCGTTCGTGGGGTGCCGAGACCCGCAATGGAAGCAAAGAATAGTACCACTGCGACCTACAAGCCATGTCGTAAGAAGCGACCGAGTTAGGGGCATAGAAAAGCTACCCTAGTAAATAAAAAACGTCGCAGAAATCGGATGTGCTGGCTTATTTTTATGCGCATAACTAGCACAACGTATAATCGTTCTTAGGATCAGATCACATAAAGATCACACAGAGTGATTAACAAGTGGACGATATGAAGCGTTCGAAAGAAAGAAGATAGTGTATACAAACGTTGTTTCATTCTGGAATTAGTTCACACAAGAAACGTTTCACAGTTGTTAGCATTTCGTGTGATATTCATTTGCACAGGAACGGAGCAATTATGGGGTGACCCGTTGCAGTGAAGTTGGAACCGTACTTATGAACTATGAATTAGGCACATCTCTAAGATTTGATTCTATACTCAACATGTTTGCCAAGGCTGCTCCTTGCTTTATTTACTAAGCAAGTTAAATATATAATGAGTTCGAGATATGGTGGAGTATGTATTTGAAGAGTTCAAAACGAAACTCCGTGATAGCACTATCGGGTACAGGGTCACGGAGAAACTACAACTGACTTTCTGGTCAAAATAAGAAAATTGTAACGACAATATGTACTGCCTCCCTCATCTAGAGGGAGTTTTCTCATTTTTCTTTGTAGCATCGGCTAGTTTTCTGATTTTGAGATCTTTCTTATCTTATCTTAACCAGATTTGCCGTGAAGCGGCGGGAAGAGATTTAGTTTTCTATCTTGTGCCAGGTGTGTTGCGCTTGACGTTGTCAGTCCATGCTTTCGCAGGACTCTGAGATGTTATCTTTCCATCGCGTTCTTGGCCTGTCTCGTGCTCTGCGCTCTGACCGTCAATTATTGTAGGCACGTGATGGTAGTAAATGTGGTTCCATTCTCATTAGATGGCCGAACGAATTGATTCTTTGCTTCTCGATGTACTGTATGCATGGTATAGTACCAACGATGCTTCTGATATTCTCGTTTCTCACTCTATCTCTCCTTGTAACGTTGACAGCTTTTCGTAGACATCTCATTTCACATGTTGTAATCTTTCTTTCTTGTGTCTTTGTCAGGGTCATGAGTTCTTTCTGGATATAGCTATTTGTTCTCCTCTCTCGTCATGACTCTTCTGTAACACATAAATTATTTTCCTTCATTGCATTCGGTTTGGTATGTTCGTCCAAAACCATGAGATGGGTTGCTTCAATGAAGTTG
The DNA here is from genome assembly GCA_020796225.1 of Arion vulgaris. Lineage (NCBI taxonomy): Eukaryota > Metazoa > Mollusca > Gastropoda > Stylommatophora > Arionidae > Arion > Arion vulgaris. The sequence goes on from CM036769.1 coordinate 4,122,236, forward strand.
GAGTCAGTTGGAGTTCCTCGAGAGTTCCCCATAACTTGCTCTGTAAGCTTCGTTCATGAGGCCATGTTTCATTTCGTTGGTGTATGTATCATGGACATGATTGCAGGATGTGCTCTGGAGTCTGTGTTTCTGTCTGACATGCACACTGTGCAGTCTGAGCATGTTTTATTCTGTGCATATTTGTTTTTCCACTGCCTTGTTAAATGTCCATGCTTCACACCTATATGTTACCACACCACTGCAAACATTTTGTTGCAAAATTGCACCAGAATTATTAGGCAAAGCTGAAAACAGATGACACTCTTACCAATATTATTTCTCGTCGATTTTGTTTACTAAAGCACAAGCAGTTTTAGTTTTTTTTGGTTGGCTTGTTATGCAGGGGATTTGATTGCGTTTCTCTCTCTCTCTCTCTCTCTCTCTCGCGATTGTTCTTTTCCGGCCATGTTTATCATTATAATTGTGATATATACACAGCCTTTGCCAAGAACGCAATTTTATGTCACATCGTTTCGTACCATTTAGAGCTCTAGTGCTTATCCTTCGGTGAAGTGTCCGATTTCAACCAGCGTTTACTGGGTTCGCTTTCCGTTAGCATTTTTCTGTTCCCAGCCAACCTACAAGGCAGCAGGTTGCTTTTTTTGGGTAGCGACCCTTAGACGACCTACCCTCCCGGGCTGATGAGCGTCATCTGCCCAGAAAACCTGTCTTTTTTTGGACTACTTGGTTTTCCTGCCGTCCAGTTTTGTGTACCGTTTACTCCGCTAGACTTTGATAGTCCCCAATCAAACTACAAGGCAGCAGTAGTGATTGCATTTGAAAATCTAGATGGCTGCGAAAAATAATTAAAATAAAATGGAACGAATTCATGAGAAGTGATGAAATCAGAGAAATGTCTGGTCAACCACTAGTAACAACTGTTATAAGAAATAGAAGATGGAGATATGTTGGACATTCTGTGAAAAATGATCAAAGAATATCAAAGCAGACATTGAAGTGAGAGGCAAAGGGTTCAAGAAAGACAGGACGTCCTACGAAAACCCTGAGACGAACTTTGCTGAGAGAGGCAAGAAATATTGGACTCAGTTCCATGGAAGAGATTGAACGAGTTGTCCAGGACAGAGCGGTATAGAGAAATTACTTGCAGGGTCCTATGTAACGTATGACGGCACGAGGGGAATATATATCTTCTTCTTCTCTTCCACCATTTACTTCTTTATAGAAGTGTTGGGGTGAAACGTAGTGATCTTATTTGTGCTTTTTAAAGGCACTTTGTAAGCTGACATTCATGTTCGTAAGGGAATATATATGTAGGGAATTAAAGCCACTTTAAGCCGACGCATGCCGTTTTCATCCCAATGACATGCCTTTTTTGGTTATATCAGAGCGTGTTGGTCAACAAATATGAAAAATAAGAAGTAATTCCTTTCGGAGAATCCAACTATATTTATATGTTCTATTTTCTTTTTACTAATGTTTGTTACGTGAAGAAATTACACCTCTATTTTCTTCTGACTAATGTTTGTTACGTGAAGAAATTACACCTCTATTTTGTCGAGGCACGACTCTTTTAACCCAAGTTCTTCATACTATATTTTGCATTTTATTATATACTCCACAGGGGCGTATCTCTCACCATGTTTTCCACATGCTAGGTCTGTTTCTGATGTAACATAAACACACTGTACCGTTCACTTGATTAATTGTTCACTAATACCAAGCTGTGTGTGACCAACGGGAGAACCTCCTACCTAACTTGATATTCAGCATATAACAGCATTTGTTTCGACCACCATGACTTCCACACAAGTACCTATCGATACTGGCACAGCCCAAGTCAGGAAACAAGGTGAGTGAGTGTGAGGGCGTTGAAATCATAAGTAAACAAACAAGGTGAGTGAGTGTGAGGGCGTTGAAATCATAAGTAAACAAACAAGGTGAGTGAGTGTGAGGGCGTTGAAATCATAAGTAAACAAACAAGGCAAAAATGGAAGAATTAAGAAAACAAATTCTAGAAATTGTACACAGAAAAATATTGCAGTAGTAATACTTAATTTTCTACGTTATGATGGATTAAAAGATGATACGCCCCTGGAGAAATTATCTTTATAATGTGGAACTTAGGGTGTTGCTGGCGATATAATAATAAATCGAATTCTATTGATAAGGGAACCGTTTAGAACAGTGTACACAAGATGTATAAAGATGATTTGAACATCAATCTTGTATTTGATGACGATGGTGATGATAGTGATGATGATGTGGATGATGATGGTGGGGATGATATTGATGATGGTACTGATAGGATGAGATTGATAATCGTGGCGATGATAATGTTGATTGTGAATATGATGGTGATGATGGTGATGATTAAGAATACAAAAAGCAAGGGGAAACTTTATTGCATTGAGTAAGATATGGAAGTCATAGGAGATCAAACCAAACACGAAGCTGAAAATACAGGGTGTTCAACTTAAAAGCAGTCCGTGAATGGAGCTAATCTGGCTTATATGTATGGAAATGAGAAGGTTCATTTATGACGTAGAATAGTCAAGGTTGTGTGACGGTGTGTAATTGTAGTGCGGGAAGGGGCGATGAACAAATATGACGTAGGACGAGCTAGTCAGAACCGGTTTAAATAGTAAATAAACACAACTCAGTGTGTACCTGGCAACTTTCGAATTATCAATGGGGCTGCAATTATCTTGAAAACCCTGTATTTCAATCAAATGTGAAGTCAGTGCTGTTCTAAGGCTCGGAAACATGGAAGACAACAAAGGAAACCATCAGAAAACTGCAGACCTTCTTAAATGGATGTTTACGTAGAATAGAGGGACTGAGATGGTATGATAAGATTACAAACGAGGAACTTAGAGAAAGAACTCAGCAGATACCAGTGGAGAAAGATCTCAGGAAGAGACGCTGGCGATGGATAGGACATACATTGAGAAGACCTACTGGAAGCATTGCAAGACAGGCACTGTTTTGGAACCCCCCTCCCTCCAGGGAAAGAGGAGTAGGGGAAGACCTAGACAGACCTGGAGAAGAGAACTGGAACCTGATATTAAAAGGATAGGTAAAACATGGTAAGAATTGGAAGGGATGGCAAGAGAGAGGAAGAGCCAGAAGAAGTCTGATGAAGACCTGTGCTCTGTCGGGAGTTGAAAGGTGAAGAAAAATAACAATGTTGATGATGGTAGTTATGAGAGTGAACATGATGGTGGTAATGTTGATGATGGTAGTTATGAGAGTGAACATGATGGTGGTAATGTTGATGATGATAATAAGGATGGCGAAGATGGTGGTAACGATGGTTATCATACTGATGATGATGGCGATAATAAAGAATTATAGAGTCAGTAGTCTACTTGGGATACCCAACAATGGTATAATAATACAGTCAGTAGTCTACATGGGATACCCAACAATGGTATAATAATATAGTCAGTAGTCTACATGGGATACCCAACAATGGTATAATAATACAGTCAGTAGTCTACATGGGATACCCAACAATGGTATAATAATACAGTCAGTAGTCTACATGGGATACCCAACAATGGTATAATAATACAGTCAGTAGTCTACTTGGGATAACCAACAATGGTATAATTATACAGACAGTAGTCTACATGGGATACCCAACAATGGTATAATAATACAGACAGTAGTCTACTTGGGATACCCAACAATGGTATAATAATACAGTCAGTAGTCTACATGGGATACCCAACAATGGTATAATAATACAGTCAGTAGTCTACATGGGATACCCAACAATGGTATAATAATACAGTCAGTATTCTACATGGGATACCCAACAATGGTATAATAATACAGTCAGTAGTCTACATGGGATACCCAACAATGGTATAATAATACAGTCAGTAGTCTACATGGGATACCCAACAATGGTATAATAATACAGTCAGTAGTCTACTTGGGATACCCAACAATGGTATAATTATACAGACAGTAGTCTACATGGGATACCCAACAATGGTATAATAATACAGACAGTAGTCTACTTGGGATACCCAACAATGGTATAATAATACAGTCAGTAGTCTACATGGGATACCCAACAATGGTATAATAATACAGTTAGTAGTCTACATTGGATACCCAACAATGGTATCATATGTAAAGTAGGTCGGCTCAGATTGAGAACAGTCGTTCTAAGTCACATTTTCATTTGTATTTCAGATACAAGACATAGGCCGTATGTCACAGCGACCTTACCAGAGAAACGTATAGCCAATGAGTACAACACTGAACCACAAGGGTTCTCTCAAGATGGGAAATGTACCTGCTGTCCTTATGGCTTTCACATAGATTTGGGTTTCCTTAACTTCTGCAACGACATTGAGGCTGGGTCTACTTTGAGAAATCTGAAACGGATTCAGCAGACTAAACGAAACTTAAGAAAGTCTATGGAAGTAAGTGGCGTAGGGTCAAACACTGACTTCATTGTTCCTGGTTATCCCATAAATGTTAGTTCTTCTCCACAGCTTCAATCAAAAGTATCGATTGTTGGGGAGTTCATTGTTCATTTTAGGATCATCTCCATCGGACATGTCCATAATTTCTTCCATTTCCTCCCACGCATGTATTTCAGTGTGTTTAGACTAACAACTCCCGTTCTGTGTTGGTTGATGTATCTACTGGGTTTTCTCTTTTGGTTTTCTCGTCTTGCCGCACCTATCGGTATGCACAACTTGCGCAACCGAGATAGAGAATACCCTTTATCTTCGTCGTTGAAATCTTCAGAGCGTATGTTTTCTCTGAGAGCGTTGATAATGTCGCTTCTGTCCATAGAAGACCCATTCTCAATCGTAGCATTGCTCGCCAGTGTGTCTGCTCTCTCATTGCCCGCCAGTGCGTCTGCTCTCTCATTGACCGTCAGTGTGTCTGCTCTCTCATTGCCCTTCACTCCAGCGTGACCCTGGACAAAGATGAAGGTAAGTATCTGGATTTACAAGTTTTGTATTAATTGCATCCACTACCTTCGTATATAACTTCGTTGAGCAATGAGATACCTGCTGGAACTTCCAGACATCAAAGTACAATTGGGCTGCGTAGAAACGTTGCCTACCTTAAAATCACTCAAGACCTAACATATCCATTACACAATGAACTAGACAGACCTAACACATTCATTACACAATGAACTAGACAGACCTAACACATTCATTACACAATGAACTAGACAGACCTAACACATTCATTACACAATGAACTAGACAGACCTAACACATCCATTACACAATGAACTAGACGGACCTAACACATTCATTACACAATGAACTAGACAGACCTAACACATTCATTACACAATGAACTAGACAGACCTAACACATTCATTACACAATGAACTAGACAGACCTAACACATTCATTACACAATGAACTAGACAGACCTAACACATTCATTACACAATGAACTAGACAGACCTAACACATTCATTACACAATGAACTAGACAGACCTAACACATTCATTACACAATGAACTAGACAGACCTAACACATTCATTACACAATGAACTAGACAGACCTAATACATTCATTACACAATGGACTAGACAGACCTAACACATTCATTACACAATGAACTAGACAGACCTAACACACCCATTACACAATGAACTAGACAGACCTAACACATCCATTACACAATGAACTAGACAGACCTAACACATTCATTACACAATGAACTAGACAGACCTAACACATTCATTACACAATGAACTAGACAGACCTAACACATTCATTACACAATGAACTAGACAGACCTAATACATTCATTACACAATGAACTAGACAGACCTAATACATTCATTACACAATGAACTAGACAGACCTAACACATTCATTACACAATGAACTAGACAGACCTAATACATTCATTACACAATGAACTAGACAGACCTAACACATTCATTACACAATGAACTAGACAGACCTAACACATTCATTACACAATGAACTAGACAGACCTAACACATTCATTACACAATGAACTAGACAGACCTAACACATTCATTACACAATGAACTAGACAGACCTAACACATTCATTACACAATGAACTAGACAGACCTAACACATTCATTACACAATGAACTAGACAGACCTAACACATTCATTACACAATGAACTAGACAGACCTAACACATTCATTACACAATGAACTAGACAGACCTAACACATTCATTACACAATGAACTAGACAGACCTAACACATTCATTACACAATGAACTAGACAGACCTAACACATTCATTACACAATGAACTAGACAGACCTAACACATTCATTACACAATGAACTAGATAGACCTAACACATTCATTACACAATGAACTAGACAGACCTAACACATTCATTACACAATGAACTAGACAGACCTAACACTTCCATTACACAATGAACTAGACAGACCTAACACATTCATTACACAATGAACTAGACAGACCTAACACATTCATTACACAATGAACTAGACAGACCTAACACATTCATTACACAATGAACTAGACAGACCTAACACATCCATTACACAATGAACTAGACAGACCTAATACATTCATTACACAATGAACTAGACAGACCTAACACATTCATTACACAATGAACTAGACAGACCTAACACATTCATTACACAATGAACTAGACAGACCTAACACATTCATTACACAATGAACTAGACAGACCTAACACATTCATTACACAATGAACTAGACAGACCTAACACATTCATTACACAATGAACTAGACAGACCTAACACATTCATTACACAATGAACTAGACAGACCTAACACATTCATTACACAATGAACTAGACAGACCTAACACATTCATTACACAATGAACTAGACAGACCTAATACATTCATTACACAATGAACTAGACAGACCTAACACATTCATTACACAATGAACTAGACAGACCTAACACATTCATTACACAATGAACTAGACAGACCTAACACATTCATTACACAATGAACTAGACAGACCTAACACATTCATTACACAATGAACTAGACCACTGCAAAGGTAATGGACTTAAACGTGGCCAGTCGTGGCTGGGCCGCGCAGAGGAGGTCATACAACGCGTATGTGTCATTCAGAACATCGATCATGGTGAAATGGTGGATACCAATACCCACTGAATACAAGCAATACTTTATATTAGTTACCACGAAAAACAAACCAAGTCGTGATTCGCTGGCCACAATAGTCAACGCAGACATTGAAGCATTAATAAATTACTACACATCGGAACAAGATGCTGTTGTCTTCAATGATGGTTCTGTTATTCGGCACACTCGCAGTTCATGAGCCTTCACGGCTAGAGCAAAAAGAAAAGTCATCAAAGAGGCGAGTGGCGCATATACGACAACTAGCAGCAGCATGACTATGGAGGTTATGGCGGTGACAAAATCTCTGGGGTGGCTACAGACGCATACATTCATTCACGTATGCATGCTCAGCGACTCTATGAGCATGATACAGGAGATCAAGACTGGCCATGCATGCAGGCTCAGCGACTCTATGAGCATGATACAGGAGATCAAAGCCAGTTATGTTGGGGAGTTTAGCATGGATAATGGGATGTTCTTCTCCACAACTTGCATCGAAAGCATCGTCGGGGAGTTTAGGATGAATAAGGGGAATTTTCTTCAGTGTCTTGGCGTCCTACTGTTGGATGAGGTGTGGCCCCCGGAAACATAAGGCCGACTAGTTCAAACCAAAATTCCTGTTTAATGTGGGCTGGTTTTTATAAGTGTTTGATAGAATACTGTAAGGTTTTCTGCAATGTTACACAATTGTAGCTTTCAAATGTTATTTATAGATGAAAATTGTTAATATTACTAATATTCCTTTGTGTTAAACTTAACTTGTGACATAACATAACTTTGATTTAGCATGTTGGGTTGTTGCAAATTTAACCAATTTGCCATTGAGACTAGCATGTAAAGAGGTGGTTGGGAATAGCTAGTAGACAGTAGGTCCGCCTACTAGTAGGAAGACATGTGAAGAGGTGGTTGGGAATGGTTAGTAGACAGTAGGCTCGCCTACTAGTAGGAAGACATGTGAAGATGTGGTTGGGAATGGTTAGTAGACAGTAGGCTCGCCTACTAGTAGGAAGACATGTGAAGAGGTGGTTGGGAATGGTTAGTAGACAGTAGGCTCGCCTACTAGTAGGAAGACATGTGAAGAGGTGGTTGGGAATGGTTAGTAGACAGTAGGCCCGCCTACTAGTGGAAAGACATATGAAGAAGTGGTTGGGAATGGTTAGTAGACAGTAGGCCCGCCTACTAGTGGAAAGACATATGAAGAAGTGGTTGGGAATGGTTAGTAGACAGTAGGTCCGCCTACTAGTAGGAAGACATGTGAAGAGGTGGTTGGGAATGGTTAGTAGACAGTAGGTCCGCCTACTAGTAGGAAGACATGTGAAGATGTGGTTGGGAATGGTTAGTAGACAGTAGGCTCGCCTACTAGTAGGAAGACATGTGAAGAGGTGGTTGGGAATGGTTAGTAGACAGTAGGCTCGCCTACTAGTAGGAAGACATGTGAAGAGGTGGTTGGGAATGGTTAGTAGACAGTAGGCCCGCCTACTAGTGGAAAGACATATGAAGAAGTGGTTGGGAATGGTTAGTAGACAGTAGGCCCGCCTACTAGTGGAAAGACATATGAAGAAGTGGTTGGGAATGGTTAGTAGACAGTAGGTCCGCCTACTAGTAGGAAGACATGTGAAGAGGTGGTTGGGAATGGTTAGTAGACAGTAGGTCCGCCTACTAGTAGGAAGACATGTGAAGAGGTGGTTGGGAATGGTTAGTAGACAGTAGGCTCGCCTACTAGTAGGAAGACATATGAAGAAGTGGTTGGGAATGGTTAGTAGACAGTAGGCTCGCCTACTAGTAGGAAGACATATGAAGAAGTGGTTGGGAATGGTTAGTAGACAGTAGGCTCGCCTACTAGTAGGAAGACATATGAAGAAGCCTAATCATTAAAACTTTATCCCCATATACTCAGATAATGATGACAGATCCGAACTCGGATCCTCTAGCTTTCGCCAGCTCAAAGGAGGCTGAACAGCTGCTACATATGATCAGCTATGAGCAGTCAGCCACACATGACATCCTGCGTCATATAGATTCTTCTGTAGCAGCAAGTCATGAGGATGTAGGTAGATGGAATGATCACAAGGGTTCTCATAATGGTACACCAGACCACATTTCGTACATGTATGTATATATTTCACAGTTATACAAGTTTTTAGAGTTGTTATATTTGCCATCATTATCAACATCATTATTAACTAGTCTCATGTTGTCATACTTAGCGATTCAATGAGTTTCAGTTTCAGTTTGGAATATCTTCATTGCACACTGGACATGTCCATAGGTGCTCCGATCTCCTTTGCAATATCTCCGCAATAGCGTCCAGCGACTGACCGTACCAGTTCAATTTTGATTGATGAGCTCTACCTGTTAAGCTGTTCTTTTCTTGCTACTCCAATCTTCAAACCCAGCTCCTGCAATCTAGTAGTTGACGTGGATTGGTTTAAATTAAAATCTCCTTTTGCGGCCACGCTCTTTGAGGGCGTTAAAAGCTCTATATATTGGCTGGCCCACTGATCCAGCCAGCCTGTCTGCTCTCTCATTGCCAATAAAACATATGTGCTCCGGAACGAAGGTACGTGTAATTCTGCAAATTGTTGACGCTTGTAGTGATTCAGTCAATTGCCTGCGCCCCGAACCAGCCTCCACATTTCGGATTCCACCAGCCTCCACATTTCTGATTCCACCAGCCTCCATGAGTATGATTCGTAAAGTCAAAACAGAAGTCGCCATTGTGTTACCGGGGCTCGCAATGGGAGCAAAGAATAGAAACACTACGATCTACAAGGCATGTCGTAAGAGGCGACTGAGGTAGAGGCCAAGGGAAACTATCCTAGTAAATAAAAAGCATTGCAGAAATCAAATGTTCTGGCCTACTTGTAGGCGCATAACTGGCACAACGTACAATCGCTCTTAGGCTCGAATCACATACAAATCCCAAATAGTTGTTTAACAAGTGATCAATATGGAACGCTCGAAGAAGAAGAAAAAGAACAGCCTCCGTACGACCAACAATCATCATCATCATTACCATCGACATCAGAACCACAACAATAAACGCTATACAGTAAATGGGTTCATGCAGTTTGGGTTTAACGATATCTCACCTCTCTAGATTATTAACATAAGCTTCTAGAGTTATAAAATTAACTAACAACTGTCGCAGCATGCGTAAGTTGCTATATCTCATTTGACCATATGCCGTGAGCTGCGTCATGATTTGTTTCACTATCAAAATAGTTCTAAATGTAGTTTAACATTAGTCCAAGATTCGAGTGTGCCAGTCTTACATGCTTGCAAGTGTCTAAGAACTGGAGTGCAACGTATTCAGACTCTAGATACCCCACAGCGTAAAAAAACCCCTAGATGGCTACAGAGTGGAGAGCAAACGCTGGCTGAAACCGGACACATCTCCGAAGGATAAGCACAAGAGCTTCAAATGGTGCTGAAGATGTGACGTAAAACACACCAATGCTAAAGCCACATGAACAGAATTTATGGGCAAATCTGGTACATCGATCTGGGTGGTGATCGAGAGAGAGAGACTCTAGATGTAAAACACGCAGATCACAAAGAAGGTGAAAATTGCGTTTATAGGAAGAACGATCACAAAGGAAAAGAAAACAAAGAAAGAAGAGGAAATGCTAAAATAGTATGACTTATTCATGGACATTTTGTTAGCTCGTGAAACAAATACATACGTTCTCATACTCTTGTTAGTTTTACAAAGATGCGTTCAGCAGAACGGAATGGGTTGTGTCTCAGTTTTCAATGTGAGCTGTGGTAACTGCGTCTTTCATTCGATCACATCCGACTTCAGCATCGCTTTTTTAGTACCAGTTTCGTTTCTTCCTCTTCGATATCCACAAATTAAGTCAGCCTTTTTGATAGTCTGTAACACACATATGTGCTTTCGAATACAAGTGTTACAGAAGAGTCCTCCGTATATCATGGACAGAGAAGAGAACAAACAGATCTATCCAGAAAGAACTCAAAATCAAAGAAAACTAGCTGATGCTACAAATAAGAAAGAGAAAATTGAGATATTTTGGACATATAAAAAGACACGAAGGGCTGGAGAAGACCATTATGGAAGGAGGCATACCGCTAAAGAGAAGAAGAGGAAGACCACGGAGAAAATGGATTCGGGATGTAACTGATGGTTTGAACATGACGGCTGCAGAGGCAGGACATATGGGCTATGGGAGAGAGAAATTCCGGAGGACTGTTGGGGTGGCAAAGTTCTGCTCAAGACAAACTATTTGATGATGATGATGCTTTTGGTAGTTGTCTGTATCTGGGACCGCCACGGGGAGACAGAGTGGAGCCTTTGTTAGATTTGTTTTTACGCTGAGCCGATGCAGTCCGGAGAACCGAATGTTATGTCTCAGTTTTCTGCGTGAGCTGTGGTATCTGCACCTTTCGGTCCGACACATCCGACTTCAGCATATCGTTTTATGGGTACTGGGTTAGCTCAGAGCCAATTATAAACTTATGGGCCTTCGGACTAGGGTAAGAATTATGGGAAATCAGACCACAACTACACCACGTGACCTCGCATTCCAGTATTGTTGTATATAGACGAATTCATTTTAAAATCAACACAAAATGCTAAATCGAAGTTATATTATGCAACAAGTTAAGTTTAACAATAAGGAATATCAATATTATAAATATTTTTCACCAATAAATAACCATAGACTCACAGAATTGAGTCAAATTGCAAAAAGCTTGCAGTGTTCTATCAGACATATATAAATTACAGCCCCCTTACCTATCTAGGTCAGGAATTCCCGGTCAGTTGTCTGGCCTAGTTATCTAGAGTTGGCTGTGGTTAGGTTTACCGTCCTCGGTATCCACAAACGTAGTCCGACTTTTTGACGGTCGTCTGGTATCTGTGGCCACCACGGGGTGGCAGTATCGAGTCGTCTTGGTCAACTTTGTTCTTACGCTGACCCTGACCCTAGCAGTCCATCCAGTTCTGGCCCCTTGTGTATGTTACACATAAGATGTTGGTTTCGCATGTGTGCTGTTGGAGTCCTCAATAGGAGCAAAGAATAGTAGCACTGTAACCTTTAAGGCATGTCGTTAGAGGCGATTGAGGTAGGGGCCTAGGGAAGCTAATCTAGTAAATAAAAAGCGTCGCAGAAATTGGATGTACTGGCCTACTTGTAGGCGCATAACTGGCACAACGTACAATTGCTTTTAGGCTTGGATCACTTACAAATCACACAGAGTGGTTTAACAAGTGGTCGATGTTGCACGTTCGAAGAAGATCTTTGTTTTTCCTACGATATCATTCTATAATTTCAGGGTCGACTATCCAGAAGAAGAGCCAAGTTATCAGATTTTACCTGTTCCTGGTTTGATCCATACGGATTCCATGTCATCCTTATCTGCAGAGTCAACTGTGTCAAGTGATGCTCTTCTTCTGCATCAAGCAGAACTTGTTCTTCAGCAGCAACATCACTCAATTAGTGGTAGAACCACTACCACCACAACCACACAGGTAACGCATCTCTGTTAGAAACAGGTGTTATATCTCTGGTACACACAGGTAAGATATGTGTCATACACACGTGAGATGTCTATGTCACATACAGATGAGGTAATTATGTCATACAGGTGAGATATCTGTGTCATATAGGCCTACAGGTGAGATAATTATGTCATACAAGTGAGATATCTGTATCATACACAGGTGAAATATCTGTATCATATAGGCCTACAGGTGAGATAATTATGTCATACAGGTGAGATATCTGTTCACACACAAGTGATATATCTCTGTCACACACACGTGAGATATCTCTGCCATACACAGGTGAAACACCTTTCACACACAGGTGAGACACCTTTCATACACAGGTGAGACACCTTACACACACAGGTGAGACATCTATATTACACAACAATAAAACATCTACGTTATACACAGATTCCACATAACCTTCCCATATCTTTTCTACCTGACAGGTAAACATATGAAAATGCTTTAAACTTGCCCAATCACAAATCTTAAAAGAGTTTTTTTTAATCAACTTGAAATAGGTCATAGAAAACCCAGTTCTGGAGATGGCTACTGCGGAGATGATACATTATTCTACAACATCTTCAGCTCAACTTGTTGAAGATGAATATCATCATCATGAGGATGTCCCACCAAGGACAAGAGAAGTACGTACAAGTAATTGTGTAACTGATAGTGACTGTTTACAGCAGCGTTTCTCAAACTGGGATCCGCGGAGCCCCGGAGTTCGCGAGGTACTCACAGTGGTCCGCAAGCGCTTGAAGAAATATTATCATCTTTGATATTTCAGATAGAAAAGTACATTTTTAAAACATGTATTTTTTTTTTTCGATCCAGAAGCACTTGAGCTTTTCAGCTCTTCGGCTCGGTGCCATGGACTTCGTAACCCTTCGGTTCGGTGCCACGAACACCGTAAATCTGGGAAATCTGTAGCTTTTTCTGCCATCCCGCGGAATTGAACCCGCACACAGAAGGATAGTCACCCGTAGTCCAACGCGCTACGAACACGCTGGTGGAGGTGGAACCCTTTCATACCTCGTGGTATATAGGTCAATACAGTGTTAGACCTGTATTTTCATTGACCGTCGGCACACGATGGGTGATGTGGTCAGCATCACGCCGGCCTCACGAATACGCTGGGCAGGCGGGCGAAACATGTATAAAACAGTGATAAACTAGTTCCACTGGGAAATCAAAGGACCCGGACCAGACCGGAGTCTAAATGCCTGACAGGACCAAATGAAAGATCGTTTGAAGTTCCCCCACAGGTTGAGAACATTGTTTACTATTGTAAGACAAAGGTTATTCATTCCTGTCCATTTTCATATATAGAAACTTTTGGGGGTCCACAGAATTAAAATGTATTTAAAAAGGGATCATCAGTAATGCAAAGTTTGGGAACCGCTGGTTTATGATATCACTGCTGATGATCATTCTTCTTCTTTCTTATCTCATATCCTGTTTGACCTGACAGCGTCAGGATAAGAAGAGATTTCTAGAACAGGTTTTTGTGTGTGCTTCATAAACAGTGTTTCTCATTGCCTCTGAAGTCCACCTTTTGCGTGGTTGACCTTTTGCTTTGTATCCATTGTAATGGAGTAACATTGCTATCTGATGTGCATTGTAATGGAGTAACATTGCTATTTGATGTGCATTGTAATGGAGTAACATTGCTATTTGATGTGCATTGTAATGGAGTAACATTGCTATTTGATGTGCATTGTAATGGAGTAACATTGCTATCTGATGTGCATTGTAATGGAGTAACATTGCTATTTGATGTGCATTGTAATGGAGTAACATTGCTATTTGATGTGCATTGTAATGGAGTAACATTGCTATCTGATGTGCATTGTAATGGAGTAACATTGCTATCTGATGTGCATTGTAATGGAGTAACATTGCTATTTGATGTGCATTGTAATGGAGTAACATTGCTATTTGATGTGCATTGTAATGGAGTAACATTGCTATCTGATGTGCATTGTAATGGAGTAACATTGCTATCTGATGTGCATTGTAATGGAGTAACATTGCTATCTGATGTGCATTGTAATGGAGTAACATTGCTATTTGATGTGCACTGTCTCTTGGTAATCTGTTTATGTGGCCGAACCAATTAAAATGTTTTTCTTGACGAAGTCTAGTACTGATGTTGTACCCATTTTTTCCTGTCTTCATTTCTAAGCCGGTCTCTTCTTGTTACTCCCAGCATTCTGCTTAGACACTTCATTTCTGTCGTGACCAATTTTCTTCTATCATTTGATATCATCGCCCATGTTTGGCACTGATAGCAAAATGTTGGGAGAAATATTGTGTTGAACAATGTACTTTTAGTGTTGATGGTGACATGTTTGCATTTTAAAATTGGCACCATTTGTTCTATGATCTGATTTGCTTTGTTGCATCTATGTTGGATTTCGTTAGTTTTTCTTCCATTTACTGAAAAAAATGCTCAACGGGAGTAATATTGTAATTAGTTACAGTGTAGCCAGACTTCCACTCATTGTTAAAATGTAGACAGACTTCCACTCATTGTTGAAATGTAGACAGACTGCCACTCATTGTTAAAATGTAGACAGACTGCGGTTTCTGTGGATAAGTTGTTAAACCCTTGCATTGCGTTCGGAAGGTCGTGGGTACGAACTCAAATTGGGCTGTTCTGTTCTCAAGTGCTTTTTTCCAGAGACAACTAGGATTGTTGCAGGAGCTACGGAGTAAGTGCTTTGAGCAATACTCTCAACAGTTGGCGTGCCATTTCTGCGGAGAGGTACCGAGCCATATGGGGTAAAACCCTGCAAGGAACTTAATACTTTGACTATATACGTTTTTTAGACAGAGTGACACCCATTGTTGTAATGTAGACAGTTACACTTATTGTTGTAATGTAGACAGTTACACTTATTGTTGTAATGTAGACAGTTACACTTATTGTTGTAATATAGACAGTTACACTTATTGTTGTAATGTAGACAGTTACACTTATTGTTGTAATGTAGACACTTACACTTATTGTTGTAATGTAGACAGTTACATTTATTGTTGTAATGTAGACACTTACACTTATTGTTGTAATGTAGACACTTACACTTATTGTTGTAATGTAGACACTTACACTTATTGTTGTAATGTAGACAGTTACACTTATTGTTGTAATGTAGACAGTTACACTTATTGTTGTAATGTAGACAGTTACACTTATTGTTGTAATGTAGACAGTTACACTTATTGTTGTAATGTAGACAGTTACACTTATTGTTGTAATGTAGACAGTTACACTTATTGTTGTAATGTAGACACTTACACTTATTGTTGTAATGTAGACAGTTACACTTATTGTTGTAATGTAGACAGTTACACTTATTGTTGTAATGTAGACAGTTACACTTATTGTTGTAATGTAGACAGTTACACTTATTGTTGTAATGTAGACAGTTACACTTATTGTTGTAATGTAGACAGTTACACTTATTGTTGTAATGTAGACAGTTACACTTATTGTTGTAATGTAGACAGTTACACTTATTGTTGTAATGTAGACAGTTACACTTATTGTTGTAATGTACCAATTTTGTTGTTTAGTTGCCACATTCTGTTTCTATCTGTTATAGAGAATAAGTCATGTGATTCCTCCTACAAGCACTGCCACACACATCTCAAGACTGAGCCTAGAAGACAACAAGACTTCAGTCCAGTCCATGAGAGAGTCCACGGATGTCAGTCTGCAGAGAATCAAAGTATTAGAAGAACAAGTCAAGGCGATACCAATCCTGCAGGTCTGCACACTTTTACTATTCGTTGTCTTTAGTTCTTCTTCTTCTTTGCAATCGCTATTTTGATGATGATACGGTTAGAAGAGTTCTTATGATGAAGTTGACTGTTGTCTGGAGTACATCTCTGGTGCCATGTAGTTTTGATGATGATACCGTTAGACGCGTTCTTATGATGAAATCGACTGTTATCTGGAGTACATCTCTGGTGTCATGTAGTTTTGATGATTTTACCGTTAGACGCGTTCTTATGATGAAGTCAACTGTTGTCTGGAGCTCATCTCTGGTGCCATGTAGTTTTGAATGTTGTGTTGTGTTGTAGGGCCAGTATTCCTTTCTAGAGAGGACATATCTTGCAGGACATATTCTGTGTTTCGATCAGCGGTGTCACAGGGACACAGAGAGTCTTTAGTTAATTAAACAAGTTGCTACCCAGACGCAGAGCCCGAGGAAGACCACGAATCTGATGGATAGATAATATTACATATATCCTGCGAATTCAAACATCAACAACTACAGACGCAGCACACCTGTCATAGGATAGAAAACTGAAACTCCCCACGCTGCTTCACGGCACAAGTGGATACGGACCAGAACGATAACATAATTAAATACTAAACAGGATTCTCTCACGCGACCACCGCTTAGACAGATGTACCAGATGTACCCATAAATCTCATTCATGTGGAAATCTGATTCATGCAGCCTTAGCCTGGATGTGTTTTGTCACATATTTAGCACCGTTTAGATCTTTGTTGCTTATCCTTCGATGATATGTGTGGTTTTAGCCAGCATTTACTGGGTTCGCTCTCCGTCAGCCTTGGGCTGTCCCCAGCCGACCTGCAAGGCAGCAGGCTGCTATTTTCTTTAGGGTAGCGACCCTTAGACAACCTTCTCTCCCGGGATATTGAGCATCGTCTGCCCAGGGTACCATTTTTGGGGGAAGATTACTTGGTTTGCCTTTCGTCCAGTTTTGTGTACGGTTTACTCCGCTAGCCTTTGATTGTCCCCAACCGAACTACAATGCAGTAGTGGTTCTCTGCGAGGGGAAACGCGGTTATTGTTCTAAAGAGGATTATAAAGAAGAATGATTGAAATACAACATATGGTTCGGTCACTCTTCACAGAAATGACACATCACCTGTCGAGAGTACAGCACAAAGCACAAACTCTGTAGCTCCGGCAGCAATCCTAGGTTCTATGAAAAAGAGGCACTCGTTTGCAAGAAATGAAACTGAAACTGCTTAGACATATGACCTTTTTTTTTGTTCATGTAGCATTAGGTCAAAGTTGACAAACGTCTGACCCAATGGTTTAGAGATGCGGGTGGGAAACTTGTGTTCATGTAGTATTAGGTCAAAGTTGACGAACGTCTGGCCCAGTGGATTAGAGATGCGGGTGGGAGACCTGTATTCAATCCACGGTAAGGTCAATGATTTTTTTTTCCGTCGGAGGCATAAAACAAAAGTCCGAACCTGAACAGTTTAGCGGCGACTGCACTAGCCATACGGTCATAAATTCCACAGGGTCCATGTCTCCCCCTCCCCAAAATCCCTCCCTGTCCTACAACGCCGTTTTAAAAAAAAGGGATATTACAGGCAGTAACAACAGGTTTTTTTTATTATTATTATTCTCAAACTGAATCTAATGTGTCATCTCATGACAGCTGTCTATCACTCAACAGGTGAGAATCTCAGTTCTGAAGGAGGAGAAACGTCTGCTTAACCTTCAACTTAAAGCCAGTCAAACCAGCATGAAACCAGTCACACGTTCAACTGGAGTCGGTGATAATATCATTTATAGCACAGAAAATGAAGAACACCACATCATGCGTTCTCCGAGAATCTTCCAGATTCCAACAACTGGTACTATAACGCTAGAGAAGTTCCAGGAAGTAAAAAGTCTTCCAGCAACTTCACCAAAACATGCGCGAACATCATCTACAGCTGTAGGTGATCATAGTGTCCTTGAACCCTACAACCTTCAACCAGACCTTCCATCTGGATATACAATACAAGAAAATGAAACAGTTTTTGAAATTTATTCCAAGATATTGACAGACACTAGAAACTTAACAACCAACAGACACCAGGTGGAGCAGTCATTGGATAGGTCATACCAACATACACAAGGCTATGAACATTCTAACAGAAACTTCCGGACGTCAACTAATCTACAGATAAAACCGGAAAATAAACAGTTAAATCAACAAGTTGATCAGATACAGAAGAATTTTAATAAAATGTTGACAAGAACAATTGGTATTGGAGAAGGGAATGTGTTTGACGACCACACACTTCACGTGCAGGAGAAGGAGCTACGGACTGTAATTCTTGGACAAAGTAATGCTCCGGCGAAGAGAAACGTGGGGATTGAATGTCGACCTTCAACAAGAGATGTGGGTGTTTCCTTCAAATGTGAGGAGGAGAAGCCTGAAACTAGAACTGTGGGGATAAACGTGAATTATGACACAACTGGGATTTATACTTCGTTAGATTTTAAAGGAGAGACTCAACTTCGAAAGGCGCTGCAGGGTGTTCTTCAAAGAAGTGTACGAAGTGTAGGGACGAATTGTATTCTCAAACAAACTTGTGTTGAGAATGGCACTATGACAGATGTGAATGGTGGTGTGGATGCTGGTTGTGGTGATGAGGATCACAGTGTGGATGTTGAGGTTAGACGTGTAGTCGCGAGGAAATCTGTAGCAGTTACTGCTAAATCGGATGTAGGTAATAAATGTGTTGGCACAGAACCAGGCTGGACTTTAGAAGCTGGAACCAACACGTGTCAGGTAGAACTGTGGCATAAAGCAGTCATGACGGAGAGACAGAAACAAAATTCTGTACCAACAAACACGGAAACAACACATACGTTTTCAGCATCAAACCAAACAGACCAGAAAGTCTTCTTAAGTACAGACCAGGTCAAACACACTGCTAACAATACTGAAAATGTGATCAGATTTTCTACAGGAATATCAACAGACAACGTCATTACCAAAAACGCGTATGTCAACACAATTGAAAACGTTAATGACCTTTTCCAAGAATCAGAGAGTAACAAAATCGCTACTAATTCCAAGAAAATTGAACCTCTGCAATATAAAAATGAGGTTAAAGAAAGAATGGAATATAGTAACATAATTGGTGATGCTAACATCCTGAATACGTTTAAAGAAGAACAAGCTGATGATGCTTCTACATTCTCAGATGCAGTAACACAGGAACAAATAATTCACAACATTTCTGAACATGAACGTTCATTCCTCAACAAATCAGAATACACAAAAAAATCATCAAAATTTGATTATGGAAACCAACATTTCTCCAGTTTAGAAATATCTTCTCGCTCGTCTCCACTCCGTCAAAACTACTTTAGCAGCCACGAAAACCAGACATATAGACATGAAGATCTTCATGAAAAAGTCCCTGCACTTGGAATCGACAAAACACCAAGTCCAGATCAAGAGTTTTCAGAAACAGTAGTAGAACATTTTTTATTAACAAAAGATGGTAAAAAGTTGATCTCCGAGGAAACAATCACAACAACAGCAGCAGGAACAAATAGAAGTTTTAAAGAATACACAGATGGAACTCGTCAAGTCGGGGACAGAAACTCACAAAATTCTTATCGAGAAAAGAGTAGCGTTTATGGTGGTATAGATGATAATAGTTGGTCTAGTACTACTACTTCTTCTAGTAGTGTCCACGATAAAACAGATACTGAAAGAAGAAGAATTGAAGACGAAAGTTGTACTACCTTTGCAAACAACCAATATGTCTTGGATGCCAGCTTGAATCAAGCCTCACCTCTCGTAGAACCACACACTGCAGACATAAGTTCAAGAGACTACCATTCTGCAATGAAGATTAATAACGATGCATACTGGGACTCTAGACAACAGGTATCCAGAAATAACAGAATGAGTGCAGAAGAAGTTACTTATGCTATTCGACGTGCTGGATCAGTAGAAGACTTCATGCCTAACGATATTCGTATGTATATGTCAATAGATCCCAGTACATCCTTAGATACAAGTTTGAGCAAGGACATGGTTTACACATTCTCAGATCAGTCATCAGGAACATCATCATCACGTTCTACTACTGCAGAAAACAAGCCCAATTCTGCTGAAACAAATCCTTTTAAAATGTTAAAAACTAATGTAACAAAAAAAAGTAACAATGAAGCATTGCAGGCTTCAGTAACAACCACCATGAACAAAAATGAAGCATTGCAGGCTTCAGGAACAACCACCATGAACAAAAATGAAGCATTGCAGGCTTCAGGAACAACCACCATGAACAAAAATGAAATCGAACAAAGAAATACAGAAAAGAAGGAAACTAGTGAAACGAAAGAGAATGCAGTAATGCTAAATCTGAATAAGTCTGCCTTTTCATCTTCATCAACAGCTTCAACATACTGTTCAACTGTCTTAGAAGATGGTAGCTGCAGTAAAACGTCAAGTTTCAGAGATAATGATGGAGCTGTGACTGCAAATCTCACAAACAGTGAAAGATTATTAAGTGATAGCAATGTTGTTACGATACTGGAGGCAGGTAGCAACAGTGAGGTGTCATCAGTGAAGACAAGGAATGGCAGTGAGGTGTCATCAGTGAAGACAAGGGATGGCAGTGAGGTGTCATCAGTGAAGACAAGGGATGGTAGTGAGGTGTCATCAGTGAAGACAAGGAATGGCAGTGAGGTGTCATCAGTGAAGACAAGGGATGGTAGTGAGGTGTCATCAGTGAAGACAAGGGATGGTATCCGATCTACCAACATGAGATCGTTGGAGTTGAAATCAATCATGAAACATAAGAAAGAAACACAGAGTGCTACCAGCAGAAAGATTATTATATTTGCTGAAACTGTTACTGGAGGGTAAGTCCAAGTGTTTTTAACATTATGTTTAAGTGTTTTTAACATTAGGTCTAAGTGTTGTTAACAGTAGGTTTAAGTATTTTTAACAGTAGGTTTAAGTGTTGTTAACAGTAGGTCTAAGTTTATTTAACAGTATGTCTAAGTGTTTTCAACAGTAGGTCTAAGTGTTTTTAACAGTAGGTCTAAGTTTATTTAACAGTATGTCTAAGTGTTTTCAACAGTAGGTCTAAGTGTTTTTAACAGTAGGTTGAAGTGTTATTGCTCAGCAAAATATATACTGTCTTCGAATAGGTCTATTGTATGACATTAGGTCTATTGTGTGCAAGTCTGAAAGTAGTTCTCTTGTCTGAGAGTAGGTCTATTGTCTTAGAGTAGATCTATTATATACATCTATTCTAAATGTTATTGTTTGGAGAGTGGTTTTAAAACGGTTTTTTTCGAGATTAGTTGAGTGTTATTGTCCAGTAGTAATGTCTTACTTGAGTGTTATTGCCTAGTAGTTATGTCTTACTTAAGTGTTATTGTCTAGTAGTTATGTCTTACTTGAGTGTTATTGTCTAGTAGTAATGTCTTACTTAAGTGTTATTGTCTAGTAGTTATGTCTTACTTGAGTGTTATTGCTTAGTAGTTATGTCTTACTTGAGTGTTATTGCCTAGTAGTTATGTCTTACTTAAGTGTTATTGTCTAGTAGTTATGTCTTACTTGAGTGTTATTGCCTAGTAGTTATGTCTTACTTAAGTGTTATTGTCTAGTAGTTATGTCTTACTTGAGTGTTATTGCCTAGTAGTTATGTCTTACTTGAGTGTTATTGCCTAGTAGTTATGTCTTACTTAAGTGTTATTGCCTAGTAGTTATGTCTTACTTAAGTGTTATTGTCTAGTAGTTATGTCTTACTTGAGTGTTATTGCCTAGTAGTTATGTCTTACTTAAGTGTTATTGTCTAGTAGTAATGTCTTACTTGAGTGTTATTGTCTAGTAGTAATGTCTTACTTGAGTGTTATTGTCTAGTAGTAATGTCTTACTTAAGTTTTATTGTCTAGTAGTTATGTCTTACTTAAGTGTTATTGTCTGGTAGTTATGTCTTACTTAAGTTTTATTGTCTAGTAGTAATGTCTTACTTAAGTTTTATTGTCTGGTAGTTATGTCTTACTTAAGTGTTATTGTCTGGTAGTTATGTCTTACTTAAGTGTTATTGTCTGGTAGTTATGTCTTACTTAAGTGTTATTGTCAGATGTATTATGTGTTATTGTCTAGTAGTTATGTCTTAAGTATTAGTATTTGAAAATTGCTTTCTTCCTCATTACAGAACCGGATCCAGTTCTGAAAATGACAATTCCTCAGACACTGATTCCACTGAGAGTTTGGATGATATTCCATTGAATGACACAGAATTAGATGTGGCTAGTTACTGCCAGACTAAGGAGACTGTTACTGGAGGCTTACATGAGGGTCAGATTGTTACTCAGAACATACGAGAAATGTAAATAACTCTTATTTGTATTTTCAGTTATTATTTATATAAGGACTATCATCATAGCATTCCAGACATGTCTATAAGTGCTTTGATCCTCCGTCTCAACAAATCCAGCACTTTCCAAGTGTCCAACATGCCAGTTCGATGTTGATTAATCAATCTCTTTGCATATTTGGTATGTCATTCTTTTCGGGCTGCACCAATATTGATACCCATCTCTCTCAATCTGGTCACCGACTGGGATGCACAACTCTGAAACTCTTCTGTTCGTTTTATATTGGCTATCCCTCCTTCTTCTCTTAACTCCCATTGAAGCATAAGACATCAACAAATTACCTCTAAACATATCTGTCTGTCTTGAGCACGCCAACTTAGCTAATTCCAGGTCTTTCCAGCTTCTTATCTTTTCCTGTCTCGGCTCGTTCCCCGCGTGGAACGATTGTGAAATTTCTTGTAGAGATCCCTGATCTCAGTGTAGGTGAGATCAAGTTCCTAATTCTAGCAGAGACGGACGATAAAACGTAAGTCTCATGTTAACGTCATGCACGCAAAGGAACCCTTGACTACTGACAATCAATTCGAATAGTCAGCACAGCCGCTACTCTTACAAAATTTATTTACAAATATTAAAATAAAATTCCTACTAAATATTTCACTACCTTCAAAATGACATCAAGAACTCTTGTCGGTGCTACAGAGTGTGTGCACTGCCAGTGAGATCGTCGGTGTAAGAAAGAGATTTGAGCACACATTGTTATCCACAGTGGCGGCTCGTGATCATTTTTGTTGGTGAGACCAGACATTTTTTTCCGGATAAATCATGGTTTTTTGGTTGCTATATTTTAATTTTTAAATAATAAATACACGTTATATATTATTGTTGGTGGTGTCCAGCCCCACTGGTCCTTAATGACGAGCCGCCACTGGTTATCCACCAAAGCGCAATGATGATGGTCCTCTATCAATATACCAATCTTCTCTTATTTCTGTATATTATATGACAGAACTATACATATTTGAATTTATTTCTTGTTCTAATGAAATCATCATTTGTATAGTTTCATCTAAATTATAGTTATACAGTGGCTTAGTGAAAGCATACTTAATTACTGCTTCGAGAAAAGTATAAATATTTATTGTTTTTGTTACAGTATAAATATTCATTGTTTTATTGAGAGTATAAATATTTATTGTTTCACTGAGGATATAAATATTTATTGTTTTACTGAGAATATAAACATTTATTGTTTTACTGAGGATATAAATATTTATTGTTTTACTGAGAATATAAACATTTATTGTTTCACTGAGGATATAAATATTTATTGTTTTACTGAGAATATAAACATTTATTGTTTTACTGAGGATATAAATATTTATTGTTTTACTGAGAATATAAACATTTATTGCTTTATTGAGAGTATAAATATTTATTGTTTTGTTGCGCGCCGAGAAGGTTTTGCCCAAGCTGTTCTCAAACCCTGGAAAATTCACGGTCCTTGGTCACTAGAGCAGCGTGTTATCGACGTTTTTATCCGCAACGCCCCCTTCCAATAAATAATTAACAATGAAAATATTTTTTTTTTTTCATGGCACGCACGCAAAACGTAATAAATTTGATTTTTTAAATCAACAGTTACGAGTTGTCAGACGATGTGAGGAATGCCTGTGTTCTGTTGGATACTTTCTTAACAGATTCATCAGCTATACCAGCCAACCAGTTGGTAAGTCTCTTCTTGACATTTGTATTTCTTTTTTTTCTCATGTCCTTCTCTGATTTTTTTCCCGTTAGGCGTCGCAGGTTTAGCTGATGATCGGTTTCCCGGGATAGTCCATCCTATTTCACTTGATCAGTTATCAGTTAAATGAGGACTATCATCATAGCACTCCGGACATGTCCATAGGTGCTCCGATCTCCGCCTCAGCATATCCAGCAGTGTCCAGCGGCCCAACACGCCAGTTCGATGTTGATTAATCAATCTCTTTGCATATTTAGTATGGGGTTCTTTTCGGGCTGCACCAATATTGACACCCATCTCTCTAAATCTGGTCAGCGAGTGGGATTCGCAGCCCTGAAACTCCTCTGTTCGCTTGATATGCTGTGGTATTGTAGAATTTTAAGATGTCTGTAACTCCATCTTTTTCTTGGTCTGCCCCTTCCTCTTGAAGATTCCATTCTCAGGTAGTACGGTCTTGAAAGTTTTGTATTCCTGGTCATTCACACGAAGTGGCCACACCATTTGGGTCTCTGTTTTTCAATGAATCTAACAACAGGTGTGTTGCAACTGTTTTTCTAACTTCATAATTTCTTATATGGTCCCTTCTGTTACCTTTGTACAATATGCTCTAAATTACTTAATGTCATATGTGCTCTAAATTACTTAATGTCATATGTGCTCTAAATTACTTGATGTCATATGTGCTCTAAATTACTTGATGTCATATGTGCTCTAAATTACTTGATGTCATATGTGTTCTAAATTACTTGATGTCATATATGCTCTAAATTACTTGATGTCATATGTGTTCTAAATTACTTAATGTCATATGCTCTAAATTACTTGATGTCATATGTGTTCTAAATTACTTAATGTCATATATGTTCTAAATTACTTGATGTCATATATGCTCTAAATTACTTGATGTCATATGTGCTCTAAATTACTTGATGTCATATGTGCGTGTTGTGAATGTGCTCTAAATTACTTGATGTCATATGTGCGTGTTGTGAATGTGCTCTAAATTACTTGATGTCATATGTGCGTGTTGTGAATGTGCTCTAAATTACTTGATGTCATATGTGCGTGTTGTGAATGTGCTCTAAATTACTTGATGTCATATGTGCGTGTTGTGAATGTGAACAATGAAAATCGTGACATATCCTTTAAAGGACGTCGCCACCAACTTTAGTAATCTAGTTGTTCATTTTCTAGACACTACTATTACGTTCAGTAGTTCGTCATTGCTTTCTGAATGGTGAGGTCTATTTTAAGGTTCGTAAAAATCAACGGAAACAAATTTACTTCCAAATTGCACGCCGCGGTGTTTGAACTAGATACTCTTGGACATAACTTCATGCATCGAATACATTGAAAGACAACAAATGCAGTGGTTTGGATATTTAATGAGAATGGAATAGAATTAACCACCAATAACAGCATACAACAAAAAGGGATCAGGAACTAGAGCCAAGGGAAGACCAAGAAAAAGATGGATAGATAGTATTAAGACCACACTAAATAAAAACGGATACAACACAAGGGCTAGTCAACTGTCTCTGGAACGCAAATTAAAGCTCCCACTCCCACGCTTAACGACAAGAGTGGACAACCAATTCTATCATCTACCTGGGGACAGACAATAGACTCTTGGTTTGTGATTGAGCTCTCTACCTCTAAGCCACAGACACCCACTTCTATTCCATACAGTATGTAAGTATGGTATGCTCATCTAAACAGAATAGCAACGAAAATAGCTTTATCTATTCATTATTAGATCACATCTGAAGACACTAACTTGGCTGTACCGTAGCCCTCGGTAACATAAGGCCGAATAGCTTTGCCGACAAATCGTAAATTCGTGTTAGATGGAGGCTGGTTTGATAGAATATGTTTGATAGAACACTGTATGATTTTTGCAATTTGATTCAATTCTATGCGTGCATTGGTTATTTATTGATGAAAAATATTAACAATACTGATATTTCTTATTGTTAAACTTAACATGTAACATAATATATCCTTGATTTAGTATGTTGTGTTAATTTTAAAATGAATTCGTCTATATGTAACAATACTTGAATGCGTGGTCACGTGACGGTTGGAGTTTTATTTCCTAGAATCTTTACCTGAGTCCGCTGACCCTTTGGATATTGGAGGCTACGACTTTACACACCTGGACATGCTGGAGTGCAGGATAACGAACGTGCAGACTTTCCTGCAAACAATGCCCCAACTCATGCGGGCAGAAGCATGGACAGAGCCGAGATCATCAATGATGTATGCACTGATTTACGTGAAATGGGCAAGTCTCAGACAATGGAGCGAGTGCGAGATTTATGTGAAATGGACAAGTCTCAGACACTGGAGCGAGTGGGAGATTTATGTGAAATGGGCAAGTCTCAGACAATGGAGCGAGTGGGAGATTTATGTGAAATGGGCAAGTCTCAGACAATGGAGCGAGTGGGAGATTTATGTGAAATGGACAAGTTTCAGACAATGGAGCGAGTGGAAGATTTATGTGAAATGGACAAGTCTCAGACAATGGAACGAGTGGGAGATTTATGTGAAATGGACAAGTCTCTGACAATGGAACGAGTGGGAGATTTATGCGTAAAGTTTGGAAAAATGCCAGGCAGTGTCGGCTTCGGTAGTAGGTAAAAGTAAAGAAACACTTTTCTAAACCACGTGATATATAGGGTAACACGGTGTTAGACCGTATTTTTTTTTATTGACCGTCGGCACACGATGGGTGATGTGGTCAACATAACGCCGGCCACCTTCACTTCCCAGTTCTTTTCATGGAACCCAGTTGAGACTGGGTCGAAATGAGAGCCGTTACAGTCAGAGAAATCCCATGCCCACTGCAGAGGTATTGTACCTGGACCATTAGTCTAAGTAGCGAGTTGTCGTGGTAGAGAGAGAGAGAGAGAGAGAGAGAGAGAGAGAGAGAGAGAATATACTAATCAACTTCTCACGGATTAAAGGGTTTCTAAACCGAAGGATTGACTTCATTGCACCGGGTTTTACCCAATATGGCTCAGTCCCTCTCCACAGAAATGGCACGCCATCTGCCGAGAGTATTGCACAAAGCACGAACTCCGTAGCTCCAGCAATAATCCTAGGTGTCTCTGGAAAAAACTGCACTCATGAACAGAACGACGCGGTCTGGATTCGAACCCACGACCTTCGACTCGCAAGGCAAAGGTCTTAACCACTTTTGGAAGGCCGAAGAAGCTTCTTCTTCTTCAAACGCTCCATATCGACCACTTGTCAACCACTCTGTGAGATTTGTATGTAATCTGAGTCTAAGAGCGATTGTACGTTGTGCAAATTATGCGCCTACAAGTAGGCCAGCACATCCGATTTCTGCTATGCTTTTTATTTACTAGGGTAGCATCCATAGGGTCTACATCAATCGTCTCTTACGACATGCATTGTAGGTTGCAGTGGTACTATTCTTTGCTTCCCTTCCGGCCCCGGCACCACATGGGCGGCTGCTGCAGCGAAGGACAGAGCAGACATGGGGATGTCTAATGTGGCATGACATCGATTGAGTAACATCACATGACCTACTTATTACATTATAAATATTCACAGAACTCAAGCCTGGACATCATACAGCAAGAATGGTTCCAGATATCCAGTTACAAGTTGACGTGCGTCCATACGGTTGAAGACTTTCTGTCCTCAGTTCACGATATCTCCAAACGTCTTTTGAAATACATCATTGGAATGACTGACACAAATGTAAGCTGACTTCTGTATGTAAGCTGACTTCTGTTTGTTAGATGACCTTTGTATGTAATATGACTTCTGTATGTAATATGACTTCTGTATGTAAGCTGACTTCTGTATGTAAGCTGACTTCTGTATGTAAGCTGACTTCTGTATATTTTTGTTCTTCTCTCGATCATTCTTCACGGCCAATTTTATCATTCTTTTTGTAATATATAATTGGTCCTTTGACAAGAACGGAGTGATCTACGTCGGGTCGATTGTGCGCCCATTGTGGCTAGGCTCGACCATTGGGTTTCAGCCAGCTTTTGATTTACTAGGGTGAACTTTCCTAGGGTACGATCTTTTCTGCCGACTACGTCGACCCGGATCTTCGCCTTTTCGATCAGCTTTGCCGTATATTTGGACTTTGTGATCTACGCCAAGACAGTGAGTTACGCTGTTATGCCCTTTCAGACTGTGTGGTCGTTCAGGATTAGGAACATTTCACGGGGCTTATAAGCTTGTCCTCGGACGGCTTCTTATTCGTATAAAACACCGTGTAAAGTATCGGCCTTCGCCAATGTTCGGACCCGGACAGCCTGTCAGATCTTTACATTGTCGATCTTACTTTACCGTTCACTTTTGAGTTTGTTCCGGAGTAGGAATATTCTCAGCCTTTTCTAGACGCGTGTCGATATGTGGCAATTTGCAGTTAGCCTCGGAAAACACCGGCCTGGGGCCAAGCACAAACAATGTAGAGGGTCCTTTCAATCGGCGCTAGCAACGCAACTGAGATTTTGCGCTCGCCACCATCACCCGTCCCAGTTCTTCCGTGAATATTAGTTGTGACTGCAACAGTACCTTGCACAGTTTTCACAGGGGGGGGTAGTTTCGTTATGCACTAAAACGCAACTTTATGTTTTACGCTCGGCAAACCGTGCCCAGTAAATGTATCTGCACCAGGCCACCGATGCGGAGTCAGCTGCAATCTTCCCTCGTACCGACACGAGGGTAGACTTTATTCGTTACGGATCTGACTGATTTATTCTTGCCCCATAGCTGGTAATGTTTGCCCCCTTCTCAGGGCTTCGAGTTTCGCCCTATGTGGGCACTCGTTTCGTCACTGGATGCACCTCTCATCCTTTCATGTTTACTAATCTCCCCATCGGTAGAGAAATTGGTAATTTGTGGCGGGACCTCTGACTTACACGTCGAGCCTGTGTATGGAGTCTCCTGCTCCGCAGATGGCGATTTGTGTTCTGCCCTTACTCCGGGGAGTGGGGCTTATGTCAGAGACGTTTCGCTGCTGTTTCTTTTGTTCGGGAACTTCAGCAATATTGTGTTGGACGTCGACCAGGAGATTCGTGCATTTTGTTCGTATGGACCTTCATTTCTTTTTTTTCGTACATGCACTGCTACCACTACCAGTAGTTCTCCCCGATTCCTACTCCCATTAGCCAGACCGGATCCAAAGTCTGTTTCCAGGGTCACCACGTAGAGGTAGGGGCAGGGTCTTGATTAGCGTACCCCTTCGCTACCCTGGCACATGTTGCCGCCATGAGCCTTTGACCCCGACGTCTGTATATAAGATGACTTCTGTATATAAGCTGACTTGTGTGCCAAAGTTGAGAATTGTAATAGAGGCTGTCATACAGAAGAAAATTCGCAATTAAAAAATCTTTTTGATTTCAATATAGTTTCATAATTAGCTACCAGGGTAACACTGCTATACAATACTGCATCTCCCATTGTAACTTTGAGCATTTATTTACCAGGGTAACACTGCCATCCACTACTGCATCTCCCATTGTAACTTTGAGCATTTATTTACCAGGGTAACACTGCCATCCACTACTGCATCTCCCATTGTAACTTTGAGCATTTATTTACCAGGGTAATACTGCCATCCACTACTGCATCTCCCATTGTAACTTTGAGATAGCAGGTTTGCTGTTGGACACTGAGGTCTGTGACGTAAACAAACGGAACAAGGCTGGCTATACACCCATCATGCTTACTGGTCTAGCAACCTTTCAAAATCAGCAACAGCGGGACATCGTTAAAAGACTACTTTCCTTTGGGGAAATCGATGCTAAAGCAACAACGGTAAGTTATTGTTGATTTTTGTCGTCTTTCTGAGTGTTCTTGTCGTTCCTAATTTAACTAAACATTTTTTACACGGTATAGAAAGTTTAATGCATTTTACGCCCGCGTGGTTCCGGCGCAGGAAAGAAAAGCAAAGAATAGTACCACTGCGACCTACAAGGCATGTCTAAGAAGAGACTGATGTAGGGGCCTATGGAAGCTACCCTAGTAAATAAAAAGCTTCGCAGAAATAGGATGTGCTGGCTTAGTAGGCGCATAACTGGCACAACGTACATTCGCTCTTAGGATCAGATCATATGCAAATCATAAAGAGTGGCTAACAAGTGGTTGATATGGAGCGTTCAAAGAAGAAGAAGAAGATTGTACTTTGAAATTAGATATCTGCAAAAAAATAATAAAATTCATCTAATTTCCTACTTTCCTATGTTCTCTAATTTCCTTCTAAAACTAATTTCCTGAGCCTCAATGTATTCCATGATCAAGATTCGTAAAGTTGAATCATGGATGGTGAGACGAAACTGACTGGAGGTACTGGTACAGACAGGAATCAGAGAAGTCACAATTTTTGTCCCTGGACTCGCAGGAGTTATCGGTAATAAACGAGCTGATAGATTGACTGGCGTGGCTATGATATCAGAGGCAGCAATGGACCGAAATGACATTCTTAACAGATTGAGAGAGTCTTTCCGAACAGATGAGTTTCAGGGTTGTAAATCCCACTCGCTGACCAGATTGAGAGGGACGGGTGTCAATATTGGTGCAGCCCGAAAAGAACGACATACCAAATATGCTAAGAGATTGATTAATCAACATCGAACTGGTGTGTTGGGCCGCTGGACGCTGCTAGATTTGTTGAGACGGAGATCGGAGCACCTATGGACATGTCCGGAGTGCTATGATGATAGTCCTTATATAACTGAACCGTAATCATGTCCAATATTGAACAGTTTCCTGAAACAACTTTTCATATTCATTCAATTAAGTGCCATACCTGCCGGCGTAGGTGATCATGTCTCTCCACAACTCTCTCCCCCTTCTTGCAGGTAATCAGTTCTGACGTCGATCTTTTGTCCAACCATGATGTCAGACCATCCAACATCTTCTCCTTCTGTCTTCCACGATCTCTCCTTCCATAAATTGTACCTGTTGTCACCAAATATTCTAAACCTCCTCTTCACATTATATGCCAGAAGAACCTTGATTGTCGGATTCTTATTCTTTTGATAAGGTTTCTTTGTGTGCTGGCCTGATTAAAAACCTCATCATTTGTTTTCCTCGCTGTCTAATGTATTTTCAGCATTCTTCTGTAAAACCACGTCTTTCTGGCTTCCAATGATCGTATTGATTGTTTATTCATTGTCCATGACATGTTGCCATACACAAGTATTGGTTCAATATAGCACTGGAGTACTCGTTTTCGCAAGGTCATTGGTAGTGAGTTCACGCATAGTGTGTTTTTCATTTTCATAAAAGCTGCTTTTGCTTTAGCTATTCTACTCCTAATCTCTGTTCTACATCTTCCATCTGATGTTCATATTCACGTTTTTAATATTCTTTAATTATCTCTGGTCGCAGACTCAACAAACAGCTCTCATGTTGGCAGCCAGTCATGGAAGGATAGAAATGGTACAGCTTCTGACGGAGGAAGGCGCTGATGTCAATTTGCAGGATGTGGATGGATCAACAGCTCTGATGTGTGCCTGTGAGCATGGACATTTAGAGATTGTCAATCACCTGCTGACAGTTCCCAGCATAGATGTCAATATCACAGACAATGTATGTTATATTGGATAAATTTATTTCTTTGTTCAATTTTATTGTAAATATTATCATCATAATCTTCTTCTTCTTCTCTTTATTATTCATCTATATTGTAAATATCATCATCAAAATCTAAAGGGTATA
The DNA here is from genome assembly GCA_020796225.1 of Arion vulgaris. NCBI lineage: Eukaryota > Metazoa > Mollusca > Gastropoda > Stylommatophora > Arionidae > Arion > Arion vulgaris. Next base: position 4,154,472 of record CM036769.1, read on the forward strand.
AAGCCGAGGTAATGACTTGATTGCACGGGGTTGGAACCCATATGCCTTGGTCCGTCTCCACAAAAATGGCAAACAATTCTTGTTTCATGTCCGTTATCAATAGTTTCCCGCTATTATTCTTAATGAGAGCGTCCCATCTCCTGTAATATTAACCACTTATTAGTTTTATCATTTTGAACATTGTTCCTTAGTCACATTTTTGTACTGTTTTTTCTGACTGTGCTGCCAGATCTTCGACAAATTATTTTATCAGTCAGCTTGATTTCTTAGTTTACATTTGTGTATTATTCCTGGTATCTTGCTTTCAGTCTTTCAGACTTTGTTGTTTCTAACAGTTTCTTCTTGAGCATTCTTCTATTGTCTATTATTTGTTTATGTTGTAGAGTTTATCCTTTCTTTTCTTTCCGACTTATCTAGGCACAAAGTGCATTTATGGTCCTTAAGACGTTTTGAAAATCAGTCTAATACAGTAACAGAACCAAGATTAATGTATACCGTCGCTCGAGTGATTATCGGTGCCCAAATTCGGGGTGTAAAGAATAGAACCACTGTTACCTGCCTTGCATGTTGTAAGAGGCGACTAAAGAGGTTTGGTTGAAATGGGATGCACATGTCCTAAATGTGTAGAAATCTATGCATTTAGGGACCTACCAAACCAATGTGCAACGTATACACGTTCTTGGCAAAGATCAAACATATCACAAAGAGTGATTAAAATTGGTTGTAAAGAATAAACGCAAAGAAGAAGAATGTATACCGCCAGTGTCTGTCTTGCAATTCTCTCGTCGTTCTTCTCAATGTGTGTCCTATTCATCGCCAGAGTCTCTTCTTTAGCTCTTTCTTCACTGATGTCTGCTAAGAGTTCTCTGAATTGCTCGTTCATAATCTTATCATACCATCTCAGTCTCTCTATTCTACGTAAACATCCATTTATGAAGGTCTGTAGTTTTCTGGTGGTTTCTTTTGTTGTCATCCATGTTTCCGAGCTATAGAACAGCACTGACTTCACATTTGGTTTACAGATTCTCAGCTTTGTGGTTGTTTTTAAAAAATCTCATTTGACTTCCATATATTAATTAAATTAACTTTATTATACAACATTATTTACTTCTCAATCTGTTTACATGATTTATTTCTGATCAAATATAGGAAGGCAGTACAGCACTAAACATCGCCATGGAGACGAGCCACAAAGACATTGGTGTAGTCTTGTACAAATACCTGAACTTTTCCAAACCACCATCACCGGTAAGTGTGTCAAACTTGTGCCAGATTCAACCAAAAATGGAAAGTAAGATAATTACATCTTAAATTAAAACTTAAAATACATAGAAGCAGTTTCCTTGGTTTGGTATAATACAATAATTGGTGCTCGAAAATGATACGTACACACAAAGTCATCATCATCATCATCAAGGTGCGTATCCTTTATAGGACGTTGCTCTCTTTGCAGCACATCTGAAATTCACTCTGTCTCTTGCCAGTTCACCCACTTCGTCGATGGTCATGTTCATGGTTTCTTTAATATCTTGTATCCATCTTCTTCTTGGTCTGCCTCTGCGTCCTGGGACCCTGCCCTCACACACAAAGTAGAGATATTACAAAATAAGTGTTTAATAAATATTCATCAGAATGGATACTCATCATCATGAAGGGGCAGAACAAGAAAAAGATTGATTGATAGAGTTAAAGACATCTTAAAACCCTACAATATCACAACATATCAAACGACCAAGCGTGCACTATCTCGGAAACTGATCGTTAGTTAAACTAGCTGTACCTAAAAGCAAAAAGCATCGAAGGACAAAAGAAAGATTTTAAGAAAATATGCATACGTCTCAACAACTGCTGAGGAAACTGTGCACCTATGGGTTTGCCAGTGATATCACTTCAATTCACTGTAAACAATAACACGTCTCTCATTGTACTTTTTTCTATCTAGGGTAGCCAACAGAAACGAAGAATCTCCAGCTCTCCTACACAAAGGTAAGCACATCTTGTAATGTTTTCTTTCACTATGTTACTATTTTGTTCATAGTTTTAATACATTTATTTCAATTCCGATGCCATACCAAATTAAATCGTGGCATATCCTTTACAGGGCGTAGCAATCAATCAGAGTGATCGCTCGTTGATTTTCTAGGCACCACTTATACGTTAAGTAGTTTGCCATTGCTTTCTGAACGGTGAGGTCTATTTTTAAATTGGTAAAACGCCCATGTGGTGCTGGGGTATACAAGGGATGTAAAGAATAGTACCACTGTGACCTACAAGGCATGTCGTAAGAGGCGACTGATGTAGGACCTAGGAAGCTACCCTAGTAAATACAAATCATCGCAGAAATCGGATGTGCTGACCTACTTGTTGGTGCATAACTGACACAACGTACAATCGCTCTTAGGCTCAGATCATATACAAATCATACAGAGTGGTTAACAAATGGTTGATGTGAGCGTTCGAAGAAGAAGCACAAAGCGCGATCTCCGTAGCTCCAAGCCTCTCCCTATTCATTTTCAGCTCTGACCTTTGAAACCGGAGTACGGCTTGTCTGAATGGCAAGGGACACTGGTGATAAAGAAAGCAAACGACGCAAAATCAGTCAGGTGTGCCATATATAACTACACATTAACTTATAGCAAGAATACTCAAATCTTCAGCTCTATTCTAACTACTTTTGACTACTGTCAACATTGATAGATCGTAGTGGTCTGTGTATCCTAGAGGTTAGATACAACTGTTAACATTGATAGATCGTAGTGGTCTGTGTATCCTAGAGGTTAGATACAACTGTTAACATTGATAGATCGTAGTGGTCTGTGTATCCTAGAGGTTAGATACAACTGTTAACATTGATAGATCGTAGTGGTCTGTGTATCCTAGAGGTTAGATACAACTGTTAACATTGATAGATCGTAGTGGTCTGTGTATCCTAGAGGTTAGATACAACTGTTAACATTGATAGATCGTAGTGGTCTGTGTATCCTAGAGGTTAGATACAACTGTTAACATTGATAGATCGTAGTGATCTGTGTATCCTAGAGGTTAGATACAACTGTTAACATTGATAGATCGTAGTGATCTGTGTATCCTAGAGGTTAGATACAACTGTTAACATTGATAGATCGTAGTGGTCTGTGTATCCTAGAGGTTAGATACAACTGTTAACATTGATAGATCGTAGTGGTCTGTGTATCCTAGAGGTTAGATACAACTGTTAACATTGATAGATCGTAGTGGTCTGTGTATCCTAGACGTTAGATACAACTGTTAACATTGATAGATCGTAGTGGTCTGTGTATCCTAGAGGTTAGATACAACTGTTAACATTGATAGATCGTAGTGGTCTGTGTATCCTAGAGGTTAGATACAACTGTTAACATTGATAGATCGTAGTGATCTGTGTATCCTAGAGGTTAGATACAACTGTTAACATTGATAGATCGTAGTGATCTGTGTATTCTAGAGGTTAGATACAACTGTCAACATTGATAGATCGTAGTGGTCTGTGTATCCTAGAGGTTAGATACAACTGTTAACATTGATAGATCGTAGTGATCTGTGTATCCTAGAGGTTAGATACAACTGTTAACATTGATAGATCGTAGTGGTCTGTGTATCCTAGAGGTTAGATACAACTGTTAACATTGATAGATCGTAGTGGTCTGTGTATCCTAGAGGTTAGATACAACTGTTAACATTGATAGATCGTAGTGGTCTGTGTATCCTAGAGGTTAGATACAACTGTTAACATTGATAGATCGTAGTGATCTGTGTATCCTAGAGGTTAGATACAACTGTTAACATTGATAGATCGTAGTGATCTGTGTATCCTAGAGGTTAGATACAACTGTTAACATTGATAGATCGTAGTGGTCTGTGTATCCTAGAGGTTAGATACAACTGTTAACATTGATAGATCGTAGTGGTCTGTGTATCCTAGAGGTTAGATACAACTGTTAACATTGATAGATCGTAGTGATCTGTGTATCCTAGAGGTTAGATACAACTGTTAACATTGATAGATCGTAGTGATCTGTGTATCCTAGAGGTTAGATACAACTGTCAACATTGATAGATCGTAGTGATCTGTGTATCCTAGAGGTTAGATACAACTGTTAACATTGATAGATCGTAGTGGTCTGTGTATCCTAGAGGTTAGATACAACTGTTAACATTGATAGATCGTAGTGATCTGTGTATCCTAGAGGTTAGATACAACTGTTAACATTGATAGATCGTAGTGGTCTGTGTATCCTAGAGGTTAGATACAACTGTTAACATTGATAGATCGTAGTGATCTGTGTATCCTAGAGGTTAGATGCTCATCTATCGTGCCAAAGATACCAGATTCGTTCCTCGTGAGCCATATGGACATTTCCCCATAGATCCCTGCTCTCATTGTAGGTGAGATCGAGTTCCTAGCCCTATCGAAGATGGACGATAAAACGTAGGTTCCGTGTTCAATTTGAGCACGTAAAAGAGCCCTTGGCCGCACGAAGTCGAGAAGAGCAGGCTGGAAAGCCGCTACCCGGGCAAAACTCATTCAGAAAAAGATTTAAAATAAAATTCCTATTAAAAATATCTTGACTATCTTCAAAATTACATTGGGGAACCTCGCCGGTGCTACGGAGTTCGTGCACTGCAGCTGAGATCGTCCTATGTAAGAAAGAGATCGAAGCACACATGGTTACTCACCAAAGTGCAATGCTGAAGGTCTTATCAATCAATCAATTAATCAGTGGTCAACTCATGTTTTATACCACAAGGTAGACCCAAAAACAGAAGATTGTTTTTTATATTAGATATTTCATTATGTAACTTCTTTTCGTTGAAATATTATGAAAATTATTTTGTTTATTTTTGTTTCAGTAATTTTGGGATCCCTTGAAGACAAGGCTGGTAGCAACGTCCTTATTTGTAAACCATGAGCAAGTTATATATAACGTGGTATGATACTAGGGTTATGATAGTGGGGTACGTACTGAGGTATGACAGTAGGGGTATGATACTAGGGTATGCCAGTGGGGGTACGATATTTAGTTGTGACAGTGGGGGTATGATACCGTGATCTGACAGTGGGGGTATGCCAGTGGGGTATGACAGTGGGGGTATGATATTTAGGTGTGACAGTTGGGGTATGATACCGTGATCTGACAGTGGGGGTAAGATACCGTGATCTGACAGTGGAGGTAAGATACCGTGATCTGACAGTGCGGGTATGATATTTAGGTGTGACAGTGGGGGTATGATACAGTGATCTGACAGTGGGGGTATGACCATGATACTTGGGTATGATACTACGATATGATACTGAAATGTGATAATCTGATGTGAGAACGGTTGAGAATATTTATGTGTGTCAAGTTTATGCATGTAAATTATATATATGTTATATGTGCAGTGAATTTTGAAAATATTTTTGTAATTACGTCACGAATGATGGAAATAGCATCATCAAGGTGCGTATCCTTTATAGGACGTTGCTCTCTTTGCAGCGCTTTTGAAATTCACTCTGTCTCTAGCCAGTTCATCAACTTCGTCGATGGTCATATTCATGGTTTCTGTAATATATTGTAGCCATCTTCTTCTTGGTCTGCCTCTGCGTCATGGGACCCTACCCTCCCTACCCTCTAGTATTGTTCTTTCCAAGCCATCATGACGCTTAATGTGACCAATGTATCTAATTTTTCTGTATAGTATGTTATTTATCAACCAAGTCTCTTTAACATTTAGTTCTTTCAGGACATCAGTTTTTCTTTCTTTTTTTCTGTCCATGGTATTCGTAGGATCTTTCTGTAGTTTGTGGAAATGTGCATCATGATATTCTGAGTTCCACACTCCATCGTGCAGCAGTACACAACACGCCGTTGTTATATTCATGAATTCATTGCTGAAAAAAATTGTCTTAACCATTGAAAACTGGGTATTTTTGGTGGAACATGTCTTTCGTAATGGTGGCAAATATACTGAATAAGTAATTCGACAATATGTGTTGAAATTTCCAGATTCACAAGTCGTGTTCACGGTCAGTTTACCGAATACAAGCCAGCCAAGAGCAGTAGTATATAGATGTAAAAAAAAAAGTAAAGGAACCCTTTCATACCTAGTGGTATATAGGACAATACAGTGTCGTTCATTGACCGTCTGCCCACAATGGGTGATGTGGTCAGCATCACGCCGGCCGCCTTTACTTTCCCAGAGCATGTATGGTACCCAGTGAGGCTGGGTCGACCTGTCGAGCCGTCGCGGTCGGGAAAATTCCACGCGCACTGCGGGAGTTGAACCCAGACCACCAGCCTTGAGAAGCGAGTTCACTAACAACTACGCTACCGCGGCTCACAGTGTATAGATGAGTAATAACAATCTAAGTTACAATTTTGAAGGCATCTTTGAAAACCACATTTTTCGTGACATAGTCTCGCCCGAGCGTACATTTCACTGCACAGCGACTATATAAACACACTGTATATAAACATACTTATCCTCTGCTCTTCGTGGAGTTTAGGCCCTCAAAAGTTGTTCTCAACTTTCCTACGTCTGGCCTATAATAGATACAATATTTAGAATGACTGTTGCTGTGGCAAAAGATGAGACAAGAAATGCCTGCAAGGATAGCCCTCACTTGGACACCAGAGGGAAAGAGAAAGAAAGGCAGACCACGGACAACATGGAGGCGCATGATGGAAGAGGAACTGGACACCGCATCTCTGACGTGGGGCTCTGCGCTGAAGGTTGCACGGACAGGAGAGCATGGAAAGTCCTTTCTGAAGCCCCATGGTCACTAGGCATGACGGGATTAGTAAGTGAAGTATATCATGCAAAACGTCACTCCGTCCTGGGTTAGCTCAATGCATAGAGCGTTGGCTTTGCCAAATCGGACACAACAAGATTATGGGTTCAATCCCACACGCCCTCTAACGAAGGAGCAGTGGCGGCTCGTCATTAAGGGCCAGTGGGACCGGGCCCCACCAAAATAATATGTAACGTGTATTTATTACTTAATAAATTAAAATATAACCTAACCCAAAACCATGATTTTCCCCGAAAATTTGAGTCTGGCCCCACCAACAAAAAGGATCACGAGCCGCCACTGCGAAGGAGGAAGGAAATTGGGCTTTATTATCCTCCCACATATTCTGTCACAGAGACGTGAAGTGAAGTGACAGGCACTTTATACTCGTAGGTCTCAGATCTTGTTCTTCTTCTTTGCGTTCGTTCTTTACGACCAATTTTAATCACTCTTTGTGATATGTTTGATCTTTGCCAAGAACGTGTATACGTTGCACATTGGTTTGGTAGGCCCCTAAACGCATAGACTTCTACATGTTTAGGACATGTGCATCCGATTTCACCCAAACCTCCTTAGTCGCCTCTTACGACATGCATGGCAGGTAACAGTGGTTCTATTCTTTATACCCCAAATTTGGGCGCCGGTAACCACTCGGCGAACCCGGTAACCACTCGGGCGGCAGGTCTAAGATAACAAGGGACATTCTAATTGTTAAAATTTGTTATCCTTAACAAACTATTCTTTGTAACAATTTGTACATGTAACATATCTGTATATGTTATTATATTAAATGTAACCGTTTAAAAAAAAATATTTGTAACAATTTTGTATAGGACGGATTAGCGTGAGAGTTCGCCTGTTGACTCAAGATTCAAGAGGGTTGTGAGGTTCAATCCCATATTTGACGTTCCACACTTTAGGAAAGGAATTGGACCTCCTACCTCCTACACATTATGGTCTATGAATACGATGTGATATTAAGCTCTAAAAAGGCTACGTCAAATGTAATTTTTTTTGTAATAAAATGTTGAAGGATATGTAACGGTCGGTTATGACATATGTAATCATTTGATAATGATTGTTTGATTATGGCCAATAACAGCAGCTAATGAGCGGACAATCATAACGACAGAGATGAGGTGTCTTAGAAGAGCTGCAGGTGTGACAATAAGTCTGGCCAACACTATGTTACCAGTGTCAAACATGGCCAATAACAGCAGCTAATGAGTGGACAATCATAACGACAGAGATGAGGTGTCTTAGAAGAAGAACCTCATTGCCTCAAAAGACCTTCCTACCGGCGCATCATCACTATGTATCATCGACAGTTGTTTGGGCAAACCCGCATTCTATATGCTCCCAAAAATTCATAAACTTCACAATCCTGGTAGGCCTATTGTTTCTGCTTGCTCTTGTCCTACGGAACATATCTCCGAATTCCTTGATAGTATCTTCAATCCTATAGTCACCACACTACCTTCATTCTTGAAAGATACTAACCACACTTTGTCTGTTTTTTCTTCTATTAAGTTGTTGCCTGGCAGGACTTATCGTCTCTTCCTCCTTGATGTCTGTTCACTGTATACCTCTATACCTCATTCTGACGGACTTCAAGCTCTCCAGTTTTTCTCGACAGGAGAACTAACCCTCTTGTCTCCACCTCGACTCTCCTTCGTCTTGCAGAACTAGTTCTCACTCTCAACTCCTTTCAGTTCAATGACCAGTTCTTCGAACAGATTAGTGGGGTCGCCATGGGTACTAAAATGGGACCCAGCTATGCTTGTCTATTCATGGGTCATCTCGAACACTTAGTATGGAACACCTATGATGGCCCTCTTCCGTCCGTGTATCATAGATACATCGATGATTGTATTGGAGTTACCGATATGTCTGAAGCCGATTTGTCACGCTTCATCACCTTCATCAATGCCTTCAATCCTGCTATTCGGTTCACCTCTCACATCTCTACCTCCTGTGTCAATTTTCTTGACATCACTATCACCATCAGCCTATCCACTATCACTACATCAGTATACTACAAGCCTACTGATACACATAGCTTTCTTCTGTATACCTCTTCCCATCCCCAGGCCTGTCGTGACTCTTTACCTTTCTCCCAACTCTTACGCCTTCGTCGCCTCTGTAGTGAGGACGACGATTTTCTTGATAAAGCTCACGAGATGCTGGATTTCTTCCGCCAGCGCTTATACCCGGAGAATGTGCTTACATCTGCCATGCATCGGGTACAGCAAATTTGCTCGCCAGGAGGCCCTCTCACATGCATAGAACCCCAATTCTGACAGGGTTAAACTCATCTTAACTTTCCACCCTCATAGTTCCCTGGTGAAAAGGTCTTATTCCATCATCTCCCTATTCTTCAGTCTGATCCTGAGACACGTCCAGTCTTCCAACACTATCCTTTGGTGGCTTACAGACGGGACAGAAGCCTCAAGGATTTGTTGGTACACAGTCGCCTCAAGCCTAATATCCAGAGTCACTTTGGCACCATCCAGTGCGGACGTCGACGATGTTATACATGTGCATATGTAATACAGACCCGCACTGTCTCTTTTCCAAAAGCTACGTATGCCATTCAAGACAGTTTCACGTGTGAGTCCCGTAATATCATCTATGCCATCACCTGCAAACGATGCAACAAGTCCTATATTGGCGAAACCGGTAAGAGACTCAGTGACCGATTCGCCCAACACTTACGCGATATTCGCCAATGCTCTGCGACTCCTGTGGCTACCCATTTCAACGATACTGGCCATTCAGGAGTTGACGATGTCCAGGTCACAGCCATCCGATCATGTTCCTCCGATGATCGCAGTCGATTCGCCCTGGAGAACCGTTTTATTTCATTCTATGGCACTTTGCGACCTCTTGGACTCAACGCATTACATTCCTATGCTTCTTAGTACTGTCTTATCTCGTGCCTTGTTATCTATATGTGTGTTTGCTCCATATATGTGTCATTTATCCACTATATTGTTTATTGTTTCTCTTCTTTTCCACTTTCGGTTTTTTGTGTCTACTCATTTCGTTGTTCGTTTTTATTCCCAGATTTTCATTAGATAGGTTTATGTTTCCACATGTAATCGTCCATTTGTAGTGTTCCTCGAAATTCGTCATTCTTGTTGTATTATTTGCTTGATAAAGGCCTTTTGGTCGAAACGTTGCTGTTTATCGTCACTGTTTATGTATTTTGTAAAACTGTAATACTTTGTGTTTACGTGTTTAGCTATTAGAAGAACTGCAGGTGTGACAATAAGTCTGGCCAACACTATGTTACCAGTGTCAAACATGGCCAATAACAGCAGCTAATGAGTGGACAATCATAACGACAGAGATGAGGTGTCTTAGAAGAACTGCAGGTGTGACAATAAGAGACAAAATTTGAAATGAAGAAATCAGAAGAAGACTGGATGTGAAATCAGTCATGCAATTCATGAAAGAACAGATTAAATGTTTTGGACATGAATGCCCTGGTATCGCCTACCACACAGAGCCACACAGAAAAGTATAATGAGTATAAAGCAAGAGGAAGACCACGCAAAAGATGGAGCGACGGCATCAAGAACAGCCTTACGAACATGAATATCAGCTTACAAAGTGCCTTAAAAAAGCACACACAAGAGCACTACGTTTCACCCCCAACACTTCTATAAAGAAGTCAATGGTGGAAGAGAAGAAGAAGAACAAGCACACACAAGAGCACTACGTTTCACCCCAACACTTCTATAAAGAAGTCAATGGTGGAAGAGAAGAAGAAGAACAAGCACACACAAGATCACTACGTTATCATCACCGATAACGTTGATATCACCTCCGATAGGACTAGAAACTCGATCTCACCTACGCTGAGATGGGAATTAATCCTTCCTTCCTTTCGTTCGCTTGAAATATTATCTATATATTAAACATTGTCTCTTGTATAAACTTCACTGTCTTTTGTAGCTCACACAGAGGTCCGTGTAGTTTTATATCGAGTGTTGTTTCGTTAGGTCAGTGAGTTTGCCTCAGCGTATCCTATTCAGGGCAGACTTGAAGTATGTCCTCAGCAGTCTGATGTGCCTGTTCACATTACCCAAGGCTGAATTGCAAATCTGGAAATGGATTTAATGAAAAATAGCCCATTCGCTAAGAACTTTATGTTGCATATGTTACAATTTCATATAATACATGCACTATTAATGTAATACCATATGTGCGTTGTATGTGCTGTATGAAATAACGTTATAGATTTATATGACTTTTATACGATATATGTTGTCATTCTTTACAATATGGGCAAAATATTTTATATATATTCATGTAACCATTTTCTAAGATATGTTGATATATATATAGTGTGTGTGTTTATCAGCGGTTCCCAAACTTTTCATTACCTCTGACTCTGACCCCCTTTTAAATTCACTTTGCTGCCACGGACCACCAATAGTTTCTATATATGAAAATTGTCTAGCGATGGAGTTATTATTACACCACACCAACAGTCAAGCTAGTTCCAATTTCTCAAACTGCGGGAAATTTCAAATGATATTTCGTTTTGTCCTGCCAGACTCCGGTCTGATTCGGGTCCTTTGATATCGCAACAGAACTAGTTTACCACTGTTTTTATACATGATTTTAAATATGTTTTTTTCTGTTTGAAATGTCGAAGATCATGATATTTTTTCAAGCGCTTGAGGAACCCCTGTGAGTACCTCACGAAACCATCCGGGTTCCCGGACCCAAGTTTCTGAAACGCTGATATATAACATCATTGGCCTCTTTGTCTCGGAAGACAATATGTGTTTTGCATCACGTAGTTTTTTTCTGTGCTGAATCACAACGTCTGCTGTAGCTGTAATGGCCTATTCTGGAGTGGCAATCCTTGTCACAGTTGCTGCAGGTGAAATCAGAGACTGGATCTAATACATAGCAAACTCTCTACGCTTCTCTTCTGTTCTATTTTAGCTATCCCACACTGCCGCTCGCAACGCTTGCCTGTCTTTGGTCAACCGCTTCCAATTTTCTGTGTATATGCTACAGGTGTCAATGAAGCGTAATAATGGACGGCCATGATGTCTAGTCTAGGACCGTTTGTGAGTTATAATAACAATTCCTCTCCTACCGTTATACATTACATACGGACTGCAAGCAATTTCTCCATGCCGCTATATCCTGGGCAACTCGCTTAATCTCTTTCACGGACTTGAGCCAGATATTTCTTGCCTCTCTCCTCAAAGTTCGTTTCAGGACCTTCTACGGTGGTCCTCTCTTTCTTTCTTGAATCAGTTGTCTCCCACTTCAATACCTGCTTTGATATTCGTTGATCATTTCTTCTCAAGGTGTATCCAACATATCTCCATCTTCTCTTTCTTATAACAGTAGTTACTAGTGGTTGACCAGACATTTCTCTGATTTCATCACTTCTCCTGAATTCGTTACATTTGCGAGTTGAAGATATAGAATGTTCTTTGTGACTCTACCATCGCTCATATGGAACACGTGTCCCAGCCATTTCAGACGTCGCTGACTCAGCAAGGTGTGCATACTCAGAATTCCAACACCATCAGGGATTTCTATACTGGAGATGCGGTCTTGCCATCGAGTGTTGTATATCCGCCTGGGACAGCGGATGGGGAAGTTGTTGAGACGATGTTCTTGTATGGCATAGTTGGTCCACTTCTCACTGCTATACAACAGGATGCTTAAAGCACATATATATTACTATACATTTATATATATATTAATTTTATTAATTATGTATCATATTTGTAACAATTTGAATGATATATGTAATTTCTTTATCTTCCAACGTTGTCCTCCCCATCTAACACCTCCCTCCCCTACTCCAAGTAAAGGAATCATTTTCACACCTCGAAGTATACTGCATTAGGGCACCTAATATGGTACCTCGGACTGATTTTCTAGCGAAGGTCGCTTGCTTTTCTTATCATCAGTGTTCTCTCGCTATTTAGGCGAGTCTTACTCCAACTTCAGAGGCTCTTGCAATTTAGATCCCCAAAGACTAAACAGAAAACAACACGCAACAATCTTTCTCCAACGAACAGGTCACTGCAGGCTCAACTATCACATGCACAGAATAAAGCCTGCTCAGACTTCAGAGTGCGCATGTCAGACAGAAACACAGACTCCAGAGCACGTCCTGCAGTCTGCTTCTACTTCTTTGCGTTCGTTCTTTACGACCAATTTTAATCACTCTTTGTGATATGTTTGATCTTTGCCAAGAACGTGTATACGTTGCACATTGGTTTGGTAGGCCCTAAACGCATAGACTTCTACACGTTTAGGACATGTGAATCTGATTTAACCCAAACCGCCTTAGTCGCCTCTTACGACATGGGTGGCACGTAACAGTGGTTCTATTCCTTACACCCCAAATTTGGGCCCCGGTAACCACTCGGGTGACGTCCTGTAGTCATATCTATCATACATACAACAACGAAACGAAACATGGCCTCATGAACAAAGTTTACAGAGCAAGCTATGGGAAACTCTCGAGAAGTCCAACTGACATGCAGCTTCATAAAGGCACCCCATCTCATAGTTTAGACAAGCATACGAAGCGGAACGCAGAGAAGAAAGACGAAAAGAAAAAAATCCTAAATAGAAGATCAGGAAACCAGGAGTGCAACAATATACTGCGTAGCTTGCATACATTTTGTTGGCTCATGTTGACCTCCAACCGCGGATTTAGCAGGATCTCCGGATTAACACGGGAATGTGTTACAGACTTCTCTATCGGTACCATTACTTCGTCACATTAGATACTCAAGTCCTCAAGAAAGCATAGATTCTAAGTATCCAAACTCTGTTGTAAAAGACATAGGTAAAATGGGCTGGTCACTTTACGTGGATGCCTGATACACACATCCCAAAAAAAACTGATTTTTGGTGAGATCAATATTGACAAACGATGGGTCTGTGTAGTGAGAAACGGCTTCAAAAACACTTTTAAAAATAGCTACTCGTTGTTTCTACGTCATATATGTATGAGTGTCATGAATCAATATCGGAATAACATAGACCAATATATGTCTCTCTCTCTCGCGATCACCGCTTAGACTGATGTACCAGATTTCCCATAATTAATTCATGTGAAAATCTGATTCATGCAGTCTTACAATGGGTGTGCTTCGTCACATCTTTAGCGCCATTTGGAGTTCTGGTGCTTATCATTGAAAAACGTTGCGTAATGATTTTTTAATTATTGAATGGTTTAAATTGCATTTTGATTTCACTGCTTATGCTGCCCCCTTATGGAGCCGCCTGGTGCAGCCGCCTCTCTGTTTCATAGCACGGCACGGCTCTGGAGGTTATTGTAGTTTATTTCTACGTTTCGGTTATTTAATAAATTTTCTTTTAACGATTTTGAAGTTTTTGTCTTATAATTAAATGTGGTATTTTCAATTGAATTGTTGAGACATGGACCATTGACAAAGTAGCAGAGAAGATCATTAATGCCTTTGAATGCAAATGCTAAAAAAGAGTACTTAGAATATCATGGACAGAGAAAAGAGCAAATGCTTTTAGTTCTGCAACAGCTTGATATTAAAGAGAGGTGGCTATTAAAGAGCATAAAATCAAGAGAAATATTTCGGATACATCAAACAACATGAGTGCATAGAGAGGATCATTTTAGAGGGGAAAGGTGCCTTTGAAGATTTGAGAATGATTGCTGCTGACGCTGGTCAACTTCCACAGAACAGCAAGTTTGTCAGGACTGCTGTCATGGGGACCAAGTTCCGGAAGGGACAAGCTACTTTGATGATGATGATGATGTTGATGATGATGTTGATGATGATGATGATGTTGATGATGATGATGATGTTGATGATGATGATGTTGATGATGTTGATGATGTTGATGATGATGATGTTGATGGTGATGATGATGATGATGATGATGATAATGTTGATGATGATGTTGATGATGATGATGTTGATGATGATGATGATGATGATGATGATGTTGATGATGATGATGATGATGTTGATGATGTTGATGATGATTTATCAATTAAATTGGTTCTCGTTTCTCTAGTCTTCGTCCATGTTTCCTAAACTTTTATATGTTCATGTTTATTGTATTCCTTCGGTCTAATATATCATTTATATGTTCATGTTTATTGTATTCCTTCGGTCTAATATATCATTTATATGTTCATGTTTATTGTATTCCTTCGGTCTAATATATCATTTATATGTTCATGTTTATTGTATTCCTTCGGTCTAATATATCATTTATATGTTCATGTTTATTGTATTCCTTCGGTCTAATATATCATTTTTACCTTCATGTTTATTGTATTCCTTCGGTCTAATATATCATTTTTATGTTCATGTTTATTGTATTCCTTCGGTCTAATATATCATTTATATGTTCATGTTTATTGTATTCCTTCGGTCTAATATATCATTTATATGTTCATGTTTATTGTATTCCTTCGGTCTAATATATCATTTTTACCTTCATGTTTATTGTATTCCTTCGGTCTAATATATCATTTTTACCTTCATGTTTATTGTATTCCTTCGGTCTAATATATCATTTTTACCTTCATGTTTATTGTATTCCTTCGGTCTAATATATCATTTTTATGTTCATGTTTATTGTATTCCTTCGGTCTAATATATCATTTTTATGTTCATGTTTATTGTATTCCTTCGGTCTAATATATCATTTATATGTTCCCCTCCATATTAGCCTACCTTATCGTGGTTGGAGGGTTTGTGTGCCTTTAGGATCCTTCAGGCTATGTCGGCGGGAGTCTAACTCCTGGCAGGTCTAACCAAGCCGAACAGACTGAAGGTGAAAGGCCAGACCAAAAGGCAGGGAGCAGGATGGGGCCTCATAAGGTGACAGTGCAGAACCCACCGGCGAGTGGTAAATGCTCTGGCTGCAACCAACCCATCCCCAGCTATGGGACAAATAGCACTTGTCCTCTCTCTCTTGAGGAGGACATCCTTTTCTTGTCTTGTCTTCTACTTCTATGACACTTTCCCTTAAGCATAAGGATTAAACTACAGTGTCCAGGGACACACCCTGCATAAAAGCCTGGGTTGGTGAGCCCGGCAACAGAAGGCTGAAGTCATCTAGAGTAGGACGACTCCAGACAAACCCGGGAAGACAGATCTCGTCAGCAGGGGACTGCAACTGTCTAGAGAACAACCTCAAAAAAAGATGTCCTCAGAAACGGAATGTGTCAGCCATTATTGGCGGGAGGAATCGACACATACGAACAACTCAAATGGCCATTTTTATGTTCATGTTTATTGTATTCCTTCGGTCTAATATATCATTTATATGTTCATGTTTATTGTATTCCTTCGGTCTAATATATCATTTATATGTTCATGTTTATTGTATTCCTTCGGTCTAATATATCATTTTTACCTTCATGTTTATTGTATTCCTTCGGTCTAATATATCATTTTTACCTTTATGTTTATTGTATTCCTTCGGTCTAATATATCATTTTTACCTTCATGTTTATTGTATTCCTTCGGTCTAATATATCATTTTTACCTTCATGTTTATTGTATTCCTTCGGTCTAATATATCATTTATATGTTCATGTTTATTGTATTCCTTCGGTCTAATATATCATTACAGACACTGTTTTCGAACCAGCAGGGAAATAGGAGTAGGGGAAGGTCTAGACAGACATGGAGAAGATAGCTGGAGGCTGATATTAATATGATAGGTAAAACATGGAACGAGTTGGAAGGTATATCAAGAGAGAGAAAGAGCTGGACGAAGTTTGTTGAAGACCTGTGCTCCGTTGGGAGTTGAAAGGTGAAGAAGAAGAATGTATCATTATCCAAAATAAAGACATTACTGACAAAAACCAAGACATGAGTACAGACATTCTTCTTCTTCTTCTAGCGCTTCGTATCCGACCACTTGTTAAACCACTCTTTGGGATTTGTTTGTGATCTTATCGTAAGACCGATTGTACGTTGTACCAGTTATACGTTCACAAGTAGGCCAGCACATCCGATGCTTTTTATTTACTAGGACAGCTTCTCTGGGCTCCTACCTAAGTCGTCTCTTACGACATGTCTTGCAGGTCGCAGTGTTACTATTCTTTGCTCACCTTGTGGACCCCGGCAAGACACGGGCGAGTAAAAACATTAACAGACACGAATCCTCAAAACATGGAAGACTAACTACGTCTTCTCAGACACCTGCGCGCTAGACACAATACACAATTTGAAACAAATCGCCTTCTGTACGGCAACGGTAGCTGATAAGGACTGACGTCTGGCGTATTGAGTGATGGATGAAAAAAATACTGTCTCTGTCATTCGTAGATGTCATTACTTATCACGACTTTGGTTGTCCTGAGAAATCTAGTGGACGTTCCAAGCTTTCGGTGTTCTATCGCTTGTAAGTCTATCATCATCAAGATAGCAAGGTAGAGCGTAAGCCGAACAACTGTCTGTTGACCTGTTGGTATAAAAGAAACAAGATTTGATGAAAGACAGTTGCATGCTTGAAGTAACGTTCATTGGATGTACTAGAAAACCGACTACTAGCCCGTGCCACCCCCCACATTACCACTATTCTAAATGTTTTTGGTTTTATTTGTTAATAATGTTGTTATTGTTTTATGCTATCACATGACCTGTTCAACCTACACAGTGAAAACATCATGCGACATATAGAAGAAAAGACAGGAATAACAGTTGGTGGACAAAATATAAACAATCTAAGATACGTTGATGACACAATTCTCATGGCTACAAATGAACAAGATCTACAAGACTTGATAGACATACTAGTGAGAGAAAGTGAAAAGAAAGGATTAAGCATGAATATAAAGAAAACAGAGGTTATGGTTGTCTCCAAGAAACAGGAAACACCAAGATGTAATATCAAAATAAATAACACAACACTGAAACAAGTCCATCGATGCAAGTATCTGGGAACATTCCTAACATCAGATGGAAGATGTACAACAGAGATTAGGAGTAGAATAGCTCAAACGAAAGCAGCTTTTATGAAAATGAAGAACACACTATGCGTGAACTCACTACCAATGACAATGCGAAAACGAGTACTCCAGTGCTATAATTAACTAATACTTATGTATGGCAGCGAATCATGGACAATGAACAAACAATCAATACGATCATTGGAAGCCACAGAGATGTGGTTTACAGAAGAATGCTGAAAGTTCCATGGACTTCTGATTTTCATGGCCTCGGTCTTTTGTGTGTTGATTTTCAAGTTGTACTTCCTGCATGCTATTAGCAATAAATTTATTTAATGTTGTAGCT
Organism: Arion vulgaris; assembly: GCA_020796225.1. Taxonomy (NCBI): domain Eukaryota; kingdom Metazoa; phylum Mollusca; class Gastropoda; order Stylommatophora; family Arionidae; genus Arion; species Arion vulgaris. The sequence continues at coordinate 4,172,559 of CM036769.1, forward strand.
GATCTTCATAGATTAGACTTTGGTCGTCTGCGAAAAGTAATTCATTGATTTGATTATTTTTATTGGTCGTAATGTTTCTTTTCTATGTCAATAAGGTCTTTTCCGCACTTTGCCTCTGTCACTATTCTGTCGATATATATGTTGAAGAAAAGAGGTGAGAGCACACAACCCTGTTGCCTCTGTCACTATTCTGTCTATATATATGTTGAAGAGAAGAGGTGAGAGCACACAACCCTGTCTTACTCCTGATTTTGTTTCGAATGAGTCTGTCATTCCGTCTGTTGTTACCACTCTGTGATTACTTTTGTAAATTTCTCTGATATTGTCCATCAGTTGCCCCTTGATCACGTCATTTTAAAATTTTAATTAGGAAAAACGTCTTTCCCCCACTAGCTACAAAGACAGGTGGTGTTTACAAAAATCCTCTATCACACACTTAACGCAAAATTAGACCAATATACCACAATAACGATCTGTCACACACAGGGACACCTTCCACACTTGAGATATATCCAGCCCATGCAAATGCTACCTTTTAATTCGAGTTCCTATTGTCATAACATAATCATTTTAAATGATAATAAGTAACTACAATTGCCGTAAAAAACAATAATTCTTTTACCTAATCTATTTTTAAAACACAAAAATGTAATTAGTATAAATGCAAATATAATGATACAGATAGATATCTGATTTTCTGATTTAAACACAGGAACAGCCATTTGCATCTTCTCTAGACAAACTAACCTTAAAATCAAATATTATCAATAATTGTAAACTCAAAGCAGAACTATCAACACGTAACATGTGCAATTGTCTTTTGTGATAATTGCCCCTCAGCTTTAGGAGCGGCCGCGAGGTATATTACAAAAAAAAATATATAGATTCGCGCTGTCAGATCAAAAGCCCGAGTGCTCCCCAATGACCTGCACCTAAAACCGAAATCATTGGGTCCGAAACGTTTAGGCAGAGACGTTCGATAAATCATAAATCGTATACATGAATATCGGAATAACATATACCAATATAGAAAAGCGTTGCGTAAAGATTTTAAATTATTGAATTATTTAAATTGTATTTTGATTTCGCTGCTTATGCAGCTCCCTTACGGTGCCGCCTAATGCGGCCGCCTTTCTGTATCATAACACGGCACGGTCCTGGCAATGAAGATATTCCAAACCGAAGCCGATATTTCTCACCTCGCATTTAAACAAAATTAAACACACATTCTTCTTCGCCCCTGGGGTGGGGGCGCGAGATAGGTCCACAACCAAGGTCTTCGATGCCCCACCCATCCAAGGCCATCTTGTACTTATCTCTCCACCCTCTCCCCATTTCCTTCCGGTTTGGGAGAAGATGAGTCGGCAGCCCCATTTCCTTTCGAATTTCTTCAGGTCGTTTCATGAGTCACTCCTTCTTCTTCTTCTTTGTGTTCGTTCTTTACGACCAATTTTAATCGCTCTTTGTGATATGTTTGATCTTTGCCAAGAACGTGTATACGTTGCATATTGGTTTGGTAGGCCCCTAAACACATAGACTTCTACACGTTTAGGACATGTGCATCCGATTTCAACCAAACATCCTTAGTCGCCTCTTACGACATGCATGGCAGGTAACAGTGGTTGTATTCTTTTCACCCCAAATTTGGGCCCCGGCAACCACTCGGACGAGTCCCTCCTTGTGGGGGTCCTTCTTCTTCCTCGGATGTCGAGCTATGAATTTTCTTGGTTGTGATTTCTGTAGCTATCTAGTGGTTTTTTTTACGGTGTGGGGTGTGGTAGCTAACCTCACACCCAATCTCCTTAGACGTCTCTTACGACATACGGGGCAGGTAACAGTGGTTCTATTCCTTACACACCTATTTTGGGCCCCGGCAACCACTTAGACGACACACAAGTTACAATTGTTTAAATATTGTTCCCATACAGACAATGAAGGGACTGAACCAAAATTCAACGTTCTTTTTTTCTGAAAATGTAAATCAAGCATTGCTTCCCTTCTTCAGACCTTGCTCAAACAAATCTGGACGTTTTATATATGGCAACTTTATTGTTAAATGTTTAATACATAATATAGCATATACATTTACACGAAGAGAACGAATATAATATTAACTATCAGTAACATCAAAATAAATATGGGATAAAAAGATATCAAGTGCTGATATGATGTGATGGTTTGGGAAATAAAAGTAAATCAACACTTGACCCGATTTAAGCAAATGTTATCGACATCTATTGGGCCCGTTTCGAGCACAGTCATCGGTTTGATAGTTTATGTAGATTTTAACACAACAATAAACTTGTTAGAGCCATAAGATGAATTGTGAAATGTTTCTTAAACGCTGTATGATGTCACAGTTTGCTTTAAACAAAATTTGTATTGATAATAAATATAATTAGTTAAACTTTGGACTGGAGTATACACGTTTCTGAATTGTTATAGGGTTAACATGGGAAATTATTTTTAAAATAAATATATTGATCTTTTTAGATTCGTAAAAGCTTTGTATTATGTAACATACTAAAAATATTTAGCAGTAGAAATATAAAAATTGTTTAATTTGAATTAATTTAAAGAAATAAAAATATGCAAATTATTTTTGCACCCATATAGAGCCTCAAAACAGCAATGTTTACATCTTCAAGGTTTTGATTGGTAGAAAGAAGCACCGCCCACTAAACTGGGTCACTACTCCGTACCATCAAAACAAGCGTCTCACAGACCTGGTATCACATAACCCAGCTGATTTCAAAGACGCCAACTTCCAGGACCATTTTCTAGTTCGTCTTAACTTGATTGAAGCTGGAGTATTAAAACTACGCATTTGTAAAACTAGAAACAGTTTTAGATATACATTTTTTCACTATTTTTATATTTACAACTACAGTGTGTTCTCTACAGTCAACATATCGGATCTGTGTTGTATTTATCGGATCTCGAACTGTGAGAGAGACAGCTCAACATAATTTGTTGATGTCGTCGCTATGTGCTCGAAATTTGTCGACAAAACTTCGATAGTTACAAGAGAATCTGGAGATTTCAACAACATGAGTGGAACCATACCTTTTAATGAACAGGTTCGTGTTTACCTCTGAGATTAAAACAGTGAGATCTTAAATCATATCTGCATTTATATTATAGAATCGTGTTTTCAACGTAGATCTGGTAAATTCAATATCGACCGTGATTGAATATACTTCGATATGTGATAGTATCTGTTATTAAAAATCATTGTTAATTAATTCAGTGGCTGGATATTGCCTTGTTTACCATTTGTTGTTCTGTGTGCTATTCAGTTAGAACAGGTAACGAATATGTTGTGTAACATCTGACAACTTCCTGTCACGAACAGCTGTGATTACATCCCCCACTGACACAGATTTCAGACGCGCATTTGTGATAGATTTTATGTGTGTCAACTAAGGTTTTTCTATGCGTTTGTTCACGTGAATTTTAAGTGTTCAAACCTAAGGAGTAATCTCATTGAAAAACGTATGTTGAAATGGTGTCTACAATGAGGGGTCAGCCTCTAGGCAGTCAGGATTATACTTTTTTAGCGCTTGTTGTTGCTAGGAGACTTTCCCGCCTTGGTCTCTTCAATCGAACGGGATAGAAACAGTGTGTCAAGTTACTGCTTTGTTCAACGTTTGCTATATGTGAATCTGAAAGTAAAGAAGATTGTGTTGTGCGTGCGATTCTGTGATTCAGTGAAGACATCTGCCAAACATGAATACCAACAGTGGAAACGATCCAATGTTGTCTAGTTTTATTAGTGAAGACTGGGGTAAGTTTGGAGCAACTTTCTCAACCACAGCCAACTCTGCTCTCTCGTTGTGTATCTCTCAACCTTCGTCCTCTGCTTTTATCCTCCCCGTTGAAGGATTACTCAGCCCGGATCAACATTTCTCAGATTTAACAGCAATGTGGTCTGGTGAACGTAGACGTGTCGTGTCGGTGAAGATGGAGGATGATGATGATGATTCTTTCTCAGAATATTCAGTTGCTGTAGGTGGGGCTACTAAAGATATAGACAGTGGTGATATAGAAAGTGGTGATATAGACAGTGGTGATATAGAAAGTGGTGATATAGACAGTGGTGATATAGATATGGATGAGACGGACATAGGAAGCAACACTATAGTGGTCCATATTAAAAGCGAGATAGAAGATGTTGAAAGTGGTGATGTTGCTGTGGTGAGCTTTGATGACAGCTTTGAATATAAATATGAAATCAACAAAGTTCATATGACTGAAATGGAGGCCAGAAGATACGTTGAAGAGCAATTTGAAAAAATCGCATTTGTACCTAAATCAAATTTGAGTCAGCGAGAGAAGATTGAATCGATACTGGCTAAAAGCGACTGTTCAGAATTCTCAGTGGACGATATTCTGAATTTTGATAAGAAATGTCCGGATTCTGCAAGAGCATGTGCTAAAATCGTCCAGAATATTCCGCAGCGATACCGCTGGGAGTGCGTCCAACCAGAAGATATTCCTTCATGTTACACAATTGTAGCGGACTGTAAAAAGGTGTCCAACAGAGACAAACCACCAAGACCCATGAACGCCTTTATGATTTGGGCGCAGGGTGCCCGTAGATTGATCAACGAACTTTGTCCGAAGATGCAGAATGCTCTGATCAGTGAAGCTCTTGGATATTACTGGCGGCAGAAGTGTGATGCTTTCAAACAGATCTTCGAGCAGGAGAAGATCAAACTCAGAGGTTTTCATAATGTTGAGTTTCCAGAATACAAATACAAACCAAAAACTAAGGTACAAAAAGCGAAAGAGAAGCAACAGCTATCGCTGACAAAAGCTAAAATTCGAGCCTCTGTGAAACTAGAAAAACTTCGACAAACAGAAGAGGCTGCTTCATCTAAGCGCACAGACACATGCAGTCGTGCAAAGAAAACTAAACAAGATGCAGTTAAAAAAGCAGATACCTTTTCCCAGATGGAATTTGTTGACAAATCTACAAGAAAATCCCCAACCAAACCTGCTATAAAAGACATGCTTACAATCAAGATTCTCAACGACAGACTCTGCAGAGGAAAGTCCATGTTGTGCTCAACACCGCAAGAAATCGTAGTTAGTTCGTTAGGGCAGATGAGTCCATTAGATGTGCACGGGGGTGATACATTTGATGATACAACAGAGGAAACTGGACACATTGATCAAGTCGTTACTGTAGACAAGGAGGTCAACGGCAAGATCATACCATCCTCTGTGTTTGACACACCAGCCAACACTCCACCTGTTGAGGATGAAGATGATGACCACCACCATTCATCACTTCAAACGCAGCACGTATTACCTGTAGTTGTAACAACAGAATCGTCTGTTCATATATCTACTAGCAACAATCAAACTTCAATGTCTTTCCCGCCTGTTCAAATCTCAAATATCAAAGATAAAACCAACCAATCATTGTTGGATATTATACCCAAACATACTCCACGCCCACTGTCAAACATTAAACATCACTCAACTTCAACACCCAATCAGCTTTTGGATGTAACAGACTGGTTTTTCAATTACATCACCGAATCCTTATCAGCAACTGAACAAAATACACGATCTATTGCTCCAAAACATATCAACTTTAGCAGCAACGTCGACACCAACAACAACAGTAGCGACGTCAACAACAACAACTGTTATAGCGACGCCAACAACAATGTTTTAGATCTGCCCACAACCTCTGCCTTCATCAGCACCAACTCAAAACTTGCTCCGTCTTCCAGTGAGGTCATTGACCTTGATACATTGCTCTTGGATTTGAATACGCCTTTCCTAAGTGACGATGACCTGCGGTCAATAATGAACTCGCTCTGAAAGATTTACAATACATTTCAAATAATGTTACATGTAGTTATATACATATATAAGTTCTCATTATATTTAGCATATATGAGTAGAGATATAGAGACAAAGGCAAGTATTGACTTCATTTCATCGGGTTTCCCCATATGGCTCCGTCCCTGTCGGCAGAGATGGCATACCATCTCCTGCCGATAGCAATGCACAAAGCACGAACTCCGTAGCTCGGGAAACAATACTAGGGATCTCATGAAAATAATTTCACATGTGTCTAGGTCCTATGTTACCACTGTGTTAGCCACCTGTTATTGCTGTGTTAGCCTCCTGTTATTACTGTGTTAATCTCCTGTTATCACTGTGTTAGCCTCCTGTTATCACTGTGTTAGCCTCCTGTTATCGATGTGTTATCCTCCTGTTATCGCTGTATTAGCCTCCTGGTATCACTGTGTTAGCCACCTGTTATCACTGTATTAGCCTCCTGGTATCACTGTATTAGCCTCCTGTTATTGCTGTGTTAGCCTCATGTTATCACTGTGTTAGTCTCCTGTTATCGATGTGTTATCCTCCTGTTATCGCTGTATTAGCCTCCTGGTATCACTGTATTAGCCTCCTGGTATCACTGTATTAGCCTCCTGTTATTGCTGTGTTAGCCTCATGTTATCACTGTGTTAGTCTCCTGTTATCGATGTGTTATCACTGTTAGCCTCCTGTTATTATTGTGTTATCACTGTGTTTTCACTGTATTAGCCTCCTGTCATCGCTGTGTTAGCCTCATGTTATCACTGTGTTAATCTCCTGTTATTGATGTGTTATCCTCCTGTTATCGCTGTATTAGCCTCCTGTTATCACTGTTAACCTCCTGTTATCACTGTATTATTACTGTGTTATCACTGTATTAGCCTCCTGTTATCACTGTGCTATCCTCCTGTTATCACTGTGTTATCACTGTTAGCCTCCTGTTATCACTGTGTTAGCCTCCTGTTATCACTGTGTTAGCCTCCTGTTATCACTGTGTTAGCCTCCTGTTATCACTGTGTTAGCCTCCTGTTATCACTGTGTTAGCCTCTTGTTATCACTGTGTTATCACCGTGCTATCACTGTGTTAGCCTCCTGTTATCACTCCAGTTATCACTGTATTAGCCTCTTGTTATCACTGTGTTAGCCTCCTGTTATCACTCTGTTATCACTGTGTTAGCTTCCTGTTATCACTACTGTTATCACTGTGTTAGCCTCCTGTTATTGATGTGTTAGCCTCCTGTTATCACTGTGTTAGCCTCCTGTTATCACAGTGTTAGCCTCCTATTATCACATGTTAGCCTCTGTTATCACTGTGTTAGCCTCCTGCTATCACTGTGGTATCACTGTGTTAGCCTCCTGTTATCACTGTGTTATCACTGTGTTAGCCTCCTGTTATCACTGTGTTATCACTGTGTTAGCCTCCTCTTATCACTGTGTTATCACTGTGTTAGCCTCCTGTTATCACTGTGTTAGCCTCCTGTTATCACAGTGTTAGCCTCCTATTATCACAGTGTTAGCCTCCTGTTATCACTGTGTTAGCCTCTCTATCACTGTGTATCACTGTGTTAGCCTCCTGTTATCACTGTGTTATCACTGTGTTAGCCTCCTGTTATCACTGTGGTATCACTGTTTAGTCCTCTTATCACTGTGTTATCACTGTGTTAGCCTCCTTATCACGTGTATGAGTTGCCTCCTGTTATCACTGTTTGCTTTTCACTGTGTTAGCCTCCTGTTATCACTGTGTTAGCCTCCATTATCACTGTGTTAGCCTCCTGTTATCACTGTTAGCCTCCTGTTATCACTTGTTGGCCTCCTGTTATCACTGTGTTAGCCTCCTGTTATCACTGTGTTGGCTCTCCTGTTATCACGTGTTAGCCTCCAGTTATCACTGTGTTATCTCTATAAAATCATGTAGGACAGATTAGCCTCCAGTTATCACTCTGGTTATCTCTATAAAACTACCAAGTGTAGGACAGATTAGCCTCCAGTTATCACTCTGGTTATCTCTATAAAACTACCAAGTGTAGGACAGATTAGCCTCCAGTTATCACTCTGGTTATCTCTATAAAACTACCAAGTGTAGGACAGATTAGCCTCCAGTTATCACTCTGGTTATCTCTATAAAACTACCAAGTGTAGGACAGATTAGCCTCCAGTTATCACTCTGGTTATCTCTATAAAACTACCAAGTGTAGGACAGATTAGCCTCCAGTTATCACTCTGGTTATCTCTATAAAACTACCAAGTGTAGGACAGATTAGCCTCCAGTTATCACTCTGGTTATCTCTATAAAACTACCAAGTGTAGGACAGATTAGCCTCCAGTTATCACTCTGGTTATCTCTATAAAACTACCAAGTGTAGGACAGATTAGCCTCCAGTTATCACTCTAGTTATCTCTATAAAACTACCAAGTGTAGGACAGATTAGCCTCCAGTTATCACTCTGGTTATCTCTATAAAACTACCAAGTGTAGGACAGATTAGCCTCCAGTTATCACTCTGGTTATCTCTATAAAACTACCAAGTGTAGGACAGATTAGCCTCCAGTTATCACTCTGGTTATCTCTATAAAACTACCAAGTGTAGGACAGATTAGCCTCCAGTTATCACTCTGGTTATCTCTATAAAACTACCAAGTGTAGGACAGATTAGCCTCCAGTTATCACTCTGGTTATCTCTATAAAACTACCAAGTGTAGGACAGATTAGCCTCCAGTTATCACTCTGGTTATCTCTATAAAACTACCAAGTGTAGGACAGATTAGCCTCCAGTTATCACTCTGGTTATCTCTATAAAACTACCAAGTGTAGGACAGATTAGCCTCCAGTTATCACTCTGGTTATCTCTATAAAACTACCAAGTGTAGGACAGATTAGCCTCCAGTTATCACTCTGGTTATCTCTATAAAACTACCAAGTGTAGGACAGATTAGCTGAATGCTTCGACTAACGATTCGGGAGTAAGGTTGTGGGTTTAATCCAACACTCGACGTTCCACATGTGAGGAAAGAAATTGGCCCTCCTACCTCCTGCACACATGAGCCTAGACATAGAAAAGTGGAGAAACTTCATATCCTAAAGTCAGAATATGTAAGCTGAAATTATATTTACATCAACTAAAAATTCTTTAAAACTTCCCTACCCCCACTCCCTGGAAAATTTACAGACTCCCATGGATAGAACACATCTTGCATACCGTGTGTACAACACAAATTTGTACACAATAATGTTTTTAAAAAAACAAAACACAAAAAACATTACTTGTTATATTCCATATTGTTGCAAGTTATTGCAAATTGTTATAATTACTTGTTGCATATATACATCTCCACAATTGCTATTATTATGGATATCACGCAATCATTTTTGTTAATAAGATTGTCTCGCAATCATTTTTGTTAATAAGATTGTCTATATTTACTGGCTGTGTTCAAAGTTTTTTAAGAATGTTGTAGTGTCTGTTCAAATTGTTACTGTAAATATGATCATCTTCATTTTTGTCCCTGGGTACGCAGGAAGTTAGAGGTAATGAACGAGCTGATAGATTGTCTGGCTTGGCTACAATATCAGAGAGAGCTGCCATGGATTGAAATGACATTCTTCACACATTGAGAGAGTCTTTTCGAACGTAAGAGGTTCATGGTTGTGAATCACACTCGCTGATAAGATTTAGGGAGATGGGTGTCAATATTGGTGCAGGTGACGCCCGAGTGGTTACCGGGGCCCAAATTTGGGGTGATAAGAATAGAACCACTGTTACCTGCCACGTATTCGTAAGAGGCGACTATGGAGGTGTGGATGAAATCGGATGCACGTGTCCTAAACGTGTAGAAGTCTATGAGTTTAGGAGGCTACCAAACCAATGTGCAACGTATACACGTTCTTGGCAAAGATCAAACATATCACAAAGAGTGATTAAAATTGGTCGTAAAGAACGAACGCAAAGGAGGAGGAGGAGGTGCAGGCCGAAAAGTACGACATACGAAATATGCAAAAAGATCGATTAATCCACATCGAACTGGCGTGTTGGGCCGCTGGACTCTGCTGGATTTGCTGAGGCAGAGATCGGAAGACATATAGACATGTCCGAAGTGCTATGATGATAACTCTCATATAACTGATACCTGATTCTAAGATTTAACAAACTAAGCGACAGTGGCGGCTCGTCATTAAGAGCCATCGGGGCCGGGCCCCACCAAAAATAAATTATAACGTGTACTTGTTACGTTATAAATTAAAATATAACCTAACCCAAAACCATGATTTTTCCGAAAATTGTTGTCTGCCCCCACCAACAAAAATGAGCACGAGCCGCCACTGCTAAGCGAGATACAGTATCTACGTTTGTTTAGTGCATGCTCTAATAATTATTTTCTTCTTCTTTGAACTGTCCATATCGAGCACTTGTTAAGCCACTCTGTGTGATTTGTATGTGATCTGAGCCTAAGAGCGATTGCACGCTGTGCCAATTATACGCATACAAGTAGGCCAGCACATCCGATTTCTACGTAGCTTTTTATAAAGGGGTTTTTAAGCCGAAGGATTGACTTCATTGCACCGGGTTTTACCCCACATGGCTCGGCCCCTCTCCGCAGAAATTGCACGCCACCTGCCGAGATTATTGCACAAAGCACGAACTCCGTAGCTCCAGCAACAATCCTAGGGGTCTCTGGAAAAACTTCACTCGTGAACAGAACGACGCGGTCCGGATTCGAACCCACGACCTTCGACTCATAAGACAAAGGGCGTAACCACCTAGCCACAGAGATCCCCAAACTTTTTATTTCCTATTGCCGCCTCTAGACCCCCTACCTCAGTGATATCTTGTGACATGCCTTGTAGTTCGTACTGGTATTATTTATTGCTCCCTTGCAGCCCTACCACCACACGGGTGAGATTGAGCAATAAATGTTCTGTTACTGTATCATTAAATTTGATAGCCTCTATGTAGCCTAGAGGCTAGATGATCGCCTCTCTGTAGCCTAGAGGCTAGGTGATCGCCGCTCTGTAGCCTAGAGGCTAGATGATCGCCTCTCTGTAGCCTAGAGGCTAGATGATCGCCTCTCTGTAGCCTAGAGGCTAGGTGATCGCCTTTCTGTAGCCTAGAGGCTAGGTGATCACCTCTCTGTAGCCTAGAGGCTAGGTGATCGCCTCTCGTGCCTAAGGTAACCGGTTCGCTCCCTCGTGGAGCCATCGGAATATTTTTCCAGAGACACCAGAATTTAGTGCAGGTGAGATCGAGTTCCTAGTCTTATCGAAGACGGACGAGAAAATGTATTTCCATGTTTAATTTGAGCACGTAAGGTAGTTCAAAATCGAGAACGGCAGGCTGAAAAACCGCTGCCCGTGCAAAATTAATTAGAAAAAGATTAAATATAAAACTCCTATAAAATATCTTCACCACCTTGACATTACATCGGGGAACGTCGCCCGTGCTACGGAGTTCGTGCACTCTCGTTTAGATCTTGTGTAAGAAAGAGATCGGAGCACACATGGTGACTCACTGATGTGCAATGATGATTGTCCTATCAATCAAGCAAATTAACTTTGATAAGAATTATAATATTAATGGGATCACCAATATTTAAGTTGAAAACACTCCGCGCAAGTGGCCATGTCCCGTGGAAAATCCAAGATTTAAGATCAGCTTGGCCAAAAATTATTGGTGTGCGTGCACACTGTACGCGTTTGGACGACAGGAGACTGTGCTCCCTTTATTTGGGATCTTCTTATTTTGTTTATCTTCAAACGCTCCATATCGACCACTTGTTAAACCTCTCTTTGTGATCTGTGCCCAAGAGCGATTGTACGTTGTGCCCAGTGGCGGCTTGTCATTGAGGGCCAGTGTGGCTGTGCCCCACCAAAAATAATGTATAACGTGTATTTATTTATTAGTAAATAAATTGAAATATAACCTAACCCAAAACCATGATTTTCCCAACAATTTAAATTTGCCCCCAACAAAAATGATGACGAGCCGCCAGCACGTCCGGTTTCTGCGACACTTTTATTTACTAGGTTAGTTTCTCTAGGCCCCTACCTTAGCCGCCTCTTACGACATGCCTTGTAGGTCGCATTGGTACTATTCTTTGCTCCACTTGCGGGCCCTGGCAACACACTGGCAACCTGTGGATCTAAGTTATAGGTACTTCTGAAGTCGGAGTAAGATTAGCCTGAATGGCATCGGATACTGGTGATAAAAATAAAATCTTGACACAAAAATCAGAGGCTTTTTATTAAGCGTCACGTTGAAGCGTCATTACACGCGGAGTCACCTCTCTAATAGGACCCCTTTCTCTTACCCTTTCTTTCTCTATAAAAACAGTAACTTAGGGAGTGATCTAGGAAAATGACCTAGGAGTGGTGTGGTTTTACAGAAGAATGATGAGAATTCAATGGACTGCTAAAATGACTAATGTGGAGTTGTTGAATAAGGTCAAGACACAGAGAAAGCTTATCATCAATATAAGAAAGACGCAATCATCATTTTTCGGGCATGTGATGAGGAAGATGGTTGAAAACATATTGTAACAGCTGGTAAAAATCGAGGGGAGACGAGACAGAGAGAACATTTTGGATAGCCTGGCTTCAGGGCACGGAAGAGCGTCAACATCTGAGTTGATACCAAACACCAGAGACCAGAGACAGTTATTTCTGGATATCCATGATCGCCTACGCCAGCCAGCACGGAATCTCATGATGATGATGATGGGAGTAAAATTTCCCCATCCCCCCTTCCTCCCCTCCCCAAACCTCTCCCTTCGTAATCTAGAACCCGGTTAGACTTTGACCTCGATGTCAAAAGTTTTATCAGTGTATACCACTGGGAAGCTGGGTTGGCTTGTGTGTTCGAGGGGTCGTCATCTGGCTATTGATTTTCACTTTTCGCCTTTCCTAGGAAAGACTAGCCGATCCTTGTAGACCTGACGTCTTGTGATGGCCCTAGTTGTGGTTTTCTTTCGTGCACGTCCATGTTTTAGATTCCCCGTTACTTGACAATATCTTCCTCTGCTTCTTCTTCAGCGACCAGTTTCCCTATCAGTTATATGAGGACTATCATCATAGCAATCCTGACACGTCCATATGTGCTCCGAGTTCCGCCTCAACAAATCTAGCAGCGTCCAGCGGCCTAACACGTCAGTTCGATGTTGATATTCATTGCATGTTGTTTAGGGGCCTACCAACCAATGTGCAACGTATACACGTTCTTGGCAAAGATCAAACATATCACAAAGAGTGATTAAATTGGTGGTAAAGAATGACCACAAAGAAGAAGATGATTGAATGTTAACTAGAGTCTGTTAATGTGTTGCTGTAGAACTCATCATTCAGAAAGCAATGACAAACTATTGAACTTATAAGTGGCGCCTAAAAAATTGAAAGACTAGTTTACTGTGATTGATGGCTAAGTCCTGTCAAGGATGTGCCACGGTTTTCATTGAACTTGGGTAACTTTTCCATTGGATTTTTGTAATGTAGTTTTCTGGTGCTATAACTTTGCATTGAATTTTGCTTGTTTTTTGTTGGTTTTTTTCGCTAGGCTGGAGTAACGTTTTTCTCCCAATTACCAATCTAAATAAGTTGATTTATATATAGTGGATTTACTTAGCTAGTTCTACTTCATAGAACATCGGGAAAGAAGGCAAGAGGAAGACCACGGAAAAGATGGTTAGATGGAGTAGCAAAATCCTGTGAAAGAGCAAAGATAACAATCACTTAAGCCACCAGAACAGCGCAAAGACAAAACAGAAAACCACGACACTGGGCAACAACCCGGTAGCAGTGTGACGACACTGGGCAACAACCCGGTAGCAGTGTGACGACAAAGAAGAAGTTCTACTTACATTCAACTTTTGTGATCGAATGTTCTATCTATCTATTGTTCTGCTTCACAAACATTCAACTTTTGTGATCGAATGTTCTATCTATCTATTGTTCTGCTTCACAAACATTCAACTTTTGTGATCGAATGTTCTATCTATCTATTGTTCTGCTTCACAAACATTCAACTTTTGTGATCGAATGTTCTATCTATCTATTGTTCTGCTTCACAAACATTCAACTTTTGTGATCGAATGTTCTATCTATCTATTGTTCTGCTTCACAAACATTCAACTTTTGTGATCGAATGTTCTATCTATCTATTCTCTAATCCTGTTTTGTTTTTCAGCCTCAGGTCGAAAAAGGAGAAACCTGTAACGAGCCTCTCTATGCGCCTTGTCTTTCTTTCTTTTCTCCAGTTCTTCTTCTTCTTTGCGTTCCCGTTTTCTCCAGTTCTGATTTGCCTCACAGCTTCAGGATAAGAAGAAATTTCTAGAACAGGCTTTTGTGTGCGCTTTATAAACAGTTTCGTCGCACTGTTATCTCTGAGGTCCACCTTTTATGTGACCGGTCTGTTGATTTGTATCCACTGTATCGGAGTAACATTTCTCTTTGTGGCGGACTGCCTGTTGATAATCTGCTTATGTGGCCGAACCATTTAATTTGTTGTTTCTTGAGGAAGTTCATTACTGATGTTGTACTCACTTTTTTCCTGATGTTTTCATTTCTAAATCGGTCTCTTCTTGTTACCCCCAGCATTCTGTGTAGACACTTCATCTCTGTCGTGACTAGTTTTCTTCAGTCTTTTAATGTCAGCGTTCAGAGTGTTGAAGTTGTATTAAACATTTGTCACATGTTACCATCAAACCAAACTTTTGCTGTATTTTGAGATTCTGTGATACTTAATATAGAGTAATACCGTTATGATAGCTTTTATATTGATAACAATTTATATTACATTACGATATATTGATGACAATTTATAATACAATATGTAGTATTGATGACACTTTGTATTACGTCACGGTGTATTGATGATTGGTGGTGGTCATATGAAACAATGTATGCTGATGTCTTGGTTAAGGAGGGCAGTGCCAAAATACAAATTATCCAACCTATGTTTTTTCAGGTCTAACCCTCATACTGCTAAAATCTGCAGTAGACTGGAAGACAAACACTGGATATGATTATGGCAAAATCTGTAGTAGACTGGAAAACAAACACTGGATATGATTATGGGAAAATCTGTAGTAGACTGGAAAACAAACACTGGATATGATTGTGGAAAAGACTTAATTAAAGACCTCAGCAGAACAGACCAGGTCATTATATTTTGACTACCTACCAGACATTGCGGTGGCGTCTGTGGCTTAGGGGTTAGTGACTCGGTCTATTAACCCCGACGTTCTGAGATAGAATCACGCTGCGGACAGTTTGGTTGCAAATTGTTTGCGTGGATTTTAACAAAGGACGATGTTACCGTTCAGAAAGCAATGGTAAACTACTGAACGTAATAATACCTAGATAAATAACAAACAGCGTTAAAAGCTGGGGTTGATTCGCAAAGTCCTGTAAAGGATATTCAATTAACTTAACTTAACCAGACTGCAGATTGAACAAACACTAATATAGACTAGGAATAAGTCAAACAGCTCTCTGTCAGTGTCAACAGGCGGAATAGACACCAGCGCATGTCCTGCAAGACTGCCCTCTCCTGTGTGAGCTGAGAAGCAGCAACATGTGGTCACACCCAGTCGACCTGAAAACTAAACTTTGGGAAACCTAACAGACCTGAAGCTGACTGCCCAGTTTGTGGTCCACAGTAAATTAAACGCATGACCAGAGATCGCTGAAGAAGAAGATCTAACAATTTCTGCAAGCCGGTGTATCGTATCGGAAGGTTTAATGAGTTAATATGATAAGACGATGAGAAATGGAGAAATCCTGGGGTTGGCAGAATGGTTGCGCAATCAGAAGACGCCCCCGTGTTGCCTGGGCTTGCAAGAGTAGGTAAAAATGGTAACACTGCGATCTACAAGGCATGCCGTAAGAGGCGACTTAGGTAGGAGTCTAGGAAAGCTACCCTAGTGTAAATAAAAAGCGTTGCAGAGAAATCCGATGTGGAGGCCTACTTGTAGCCACAACATATAATCACTCTTAGACTTAGATCGCATACAGAACACAAATAGTAGTTTAACAAGTGGTCGATATGGAACGCTCAAAGAAGAAGAAGAAGAAGCAGCAATCATCATCAAATGTTACCATTTTTCGTTATTGAAGTTTTTAATTTCATTAAGCTAAAAGTGACCCGTTGAGATAGGAATGGGAAGGGTTTAACAGGTTTTCATTGCACCGGGTTTTACCCCATACGGTTCGGTCCCTCTCCGCAGAAATGGCCGCCACCTGCCGAGAGTATTGCACAAAGCACGAACTCCGTAGCTCCAGCAACAATCCTAAGGGTCTCTGAAAAAACTGCACTCGTGAACAGAATGGCTCGGTCCGGACTCGAGCCCACGACCTTCGACTCACAAGGCAAAGGGCTTAACCACTTAGCCACAGAGAACCCAGGAATGGGAAGATAGCGAGGAAGAGAAATGATTTATCCTTATTATTAAGTTGATTCAGATTATCAGGAGAAGTCATTCAAGAACGGGCTCTTGTATGGGAGCACTTCACGGGCTCTTGTATGCGAGCACTTTACGGGCTCTTGTATGCGAACACTTTACGGGCTCTTGTATGCGAACACTTCATGGGCTCTTGTATGCGAGCACTTCGTACATAGTGTCTTTCCCTGTCCTGTTAGCCGATTCGTGATAATTTGTATTACAACATGCTCATAAATTCAATGTAATTAAGTCACTGTCTGCTTGCTATGCCTGTCACTATCGCCTTGCTATGCCTGTCACTGTTGCCTTGCTATGCCTGTCACAGTCGCCTTGCTATGCCTGTTACAGTCGCCTTGCTATGCCTGTCACTGTCGGCTTGATATGCCTGTCACAGTCGCCTTGCTATGCCTGTCACTGTCTGCTTGTTATGCCTGTCACAGTCGCCTTGCTATGCCTGTCACTGTCTGCTTGCTATGCCTGTCACAGTCGCCTTGCTATGCCTATCACAGTCATCTTGCTATACCTGTCACAGTCACCTTGCTATACCTGTCACTGTCGCCTTGCTACCCTGTCACTGTCGGCTTCAGAATCCTTAAGAAGGGTCACACGGTGCACTAGTATATCGCATCTAGGCTAGAGTATGAAAAATAAAAATCGTGGCATATCCTGTACATTACGTAGCCATCAACAACAGTAAACAAGTCGTCGATTTTCTAGGCACCACTTATACGTTCAGTAGTTTGTGATTGCTTTCTGAACGGTTGTGATGTCTACTACTACTAGAGCATACACATGTCATTGAAGGAGATCTGATATCGACTCCGGTTAGAGCACTAGTTCTCAAACTGTGGGTTGTGACCCCTTTGGGGATCGAACGACTATTTCACTGGGGTCGCCTAAGACCATCGGAAAACACGGCATGTATGTTCTGTCACTTGGTCGAGTTACAATGTAGACATTCTTTTGGTTAACTAGCTAACTAGTTAGTTAGTTAGTTAGTTAGTTAGTTAGTTAGTTAGTTAGTTAGCTAGTTAGCTGGTTAGTTGGTTAGTTAGTTAGTTAGTTAGTTAGTTAGTTAGTTAGCTAGCTAGCTAGCTAGTTAGTTAGTTAGTTAGCTAACTAGTTAGTTAGTTAGTTAGTCAGTCAGTAACTTAGTTAGTTAGTTAGTTAGTTAGTTAGTTAGCTAATTAGTTAGTTAGTTAGTTAGTTAGTTAACTAGTTAGTTAGTTAGTTATAGTTAGCTGGCTAGTTAGTTAGTTAGTTAGTTAGTTAACTAGTTAGTTAGTTAGTTAGTTAGTTAGTTAGTTAGTTAACTAGTTAGTTAGTTAGTTAGTCAGTCAGTTAGTTAGTTAGTTAGTTAGTTAGTTAGCTGGTTAGTTATAGTTAGCTGGCTAGTTAGTTAGCTGGTTAGTTAGTTAGCTGGTTAGTTAGTTAGCTGGCTAGTTAGTTAGTTAGTCAGTTAGTTAGTTAGTTAGTTAGTTAGTTAGCTGGTTAGTTATAGTTAGCTGGCTAGTTAGTTAGCTGGTTAGTTAGTTAGCTGGTTAGTTAGTTAGCTGGTTAGTTAGTTAGCTGGCTAGTTAGTTAGTTAGTTAGTCAGTCAGTTAGTTAGTTAGTCAGTCAGTTAGTTAGTTAGTTAGTTAGTTAGTTAGTTAGTTAGCTGGTTAGTTAGTTAGTTAGTTAGTTAGCTGGTTAGTTAGTTAGTTAGTTAGTTAGTTAGTTAGTCAGTCAGTTAGTTAGTTAGTTAGTTAGTTAGCTGGTTAGTTAGTTAGTTAGTTAGTTAGTTAGCTGTTAGTTAGTTAGTTAGTTAGTTAGTTAGTTAGTTAGTTAGTTAGCTGTTAGTTAGTTAGTTAGTTAGTTAGTTAGTTAGCTGGTTAGTTAGTTAGTTAGTTAGTTAGTTAGTTAGTTAGCTGTTAGTTAGTTAGTTAGTTAGTTAGTTAGTCAGTTAGTTAGTTAGTTAGTTAGTTAGTTAGTTAGTTAGTTAGTAGTTAGTTAGTTAGTTAGTTAGTTAGTTAGTTAGTTAGTTAGTTAGTTAGTTAGTTAGTTAGTTAGTTAGTTAACTAGTTAGTTAGTTAATTAGTTAGTTAGTTAGTTAGTTAGTTAGTTAGTTAGTTAGTTAGTTAGTCAGTCAGTTAGTTAGTTAGTTAGTTATCATCACTGATATCATCGCTCCCCGTGAGGACCCATGGACAGTCTTTCAACAGACAGTGAAGAGTATGCATGCTGAATATTTCCGTGGCTCGCCGGTTGCCTCTCGTCTGTCATCCACCCTCACAGGGGCCAATTCCATCTCATGCCCAGCTTGTCTCTGCAAATAATCAATTCTTATCTTGTTATGTTTGTTGCCCTATATGCTCTAATATAACCAAAAAAAGGCTCACCCTTAGGATGAAAGCGTCATGCCTCGGCTTAAATAAGCTTCCCCTACATAACAGACAGGCAGACTCACAGTAGACGTTCCACATTTGAGGAAAGGAATTGACCTTTCTACCTCCTGCACTATCAGGTCTAGAAATGTAAAGTGTCAGAGACTTCATACCCTGAGATCTGAGAAGAAGACTACATTATATGTTTTGTTTATATATACACATTTTTGTTTGTTTCTTAAATGAGCCTGACCAAAGCCAGTGAACTTATTGTTCACATGAAGCTTGCATTATTTAACCATCTTAAGTCAGTGTCTTAACACACTGCCTGGAGTAGGTCATTGTGATCAGATTTTTGTTATCATTGACACGTTTTGTAACTACCTCATCCAACGTTCAACAATGTAATAATAATAAAAATAATAATAATGATAATAAAAGGAAAGAAATACAGGTGATTCGAGTTGCTTGCTCATTGCATTCAATGTCCGTTTGTGTGAGTGTATATACACGTGTGCATGTGGGGAAAGGTGTTTGTGATTTACACCTGTGCAGGTGTATATGTAACAACTACTAGAATATGAAATGAAAATCGTGGCATTTATCCTGGGCAACTCGCTCAATCGCCTCCTTGGAAAATTTTTGTTCCTGATCCAGAAGCACTTGAGCTTTCAGCTCTTCGGCTGGGTGCCATGGATATCGTAACCCTTCGGTTCGGTGCCACGAACACCGTAAATCTGGAGAACCTGTGGCTTTTCTGCCAGCCCGCGGAATTGAGCCCAAACGCACAGAGGGCTTGTCACACCGTCGTCCAACGCGCTACGAACACGCTGGGCAGGCGGGTCTTCCTTGGAATTGAAACCGATATTTCTTACCTCTCTCAGCGTAGTTCGTTTCAGTGTCTCCTTAGGTCGTCCTCTCTTTCTTGAACCATTGCAATGTCTGCTTTACATGACTTAGCCCTCAACGACAGTAAAGGAGTCGTCGATATTCTAGGCACCACTTATACGTTCAGTAGTTTGTCATTGCTTTATGAACGGTGAGGTTTTGTTTTTATCGTTCGTAAAAATCCAAGGGAACTAATTTGCTTTAAAAAATGTCTACCTCGGGGTTTGAACCAGGTACGCTTGGGTTGTGATCGAGCTGACTACCGCCTTAGCTACAGATGCTCATCTACTGGTATACAGATAGTAGTAACAACTGTTATAAGAAAGAGAAGATGGAGATATGTTGGACACACCTTGAGGAAAAATGATCAAAGAATATCAAAGCAGGCATTGAAGTGGGATGCAAAGGGTTCAAGAAAGAGAGGACGACCTAGAGAGACCTTAAAGCGAACTTTGCTGAGAGAGGCAAGAAATATCGGTTCCAGTTCCACGGAGGAGATTGAGCAAGTTGCCCAGGATAGAGCGATATGGAGACATTTCTTGCAGGCCCTATATAACGTATAACAGTAAGAGAGGAATTATTATTAATTTATGTGTGTGTGTATGTGAAGTTGTATGTGTGTGTGGTGTACACCTGTATAGGTGTGTATGTATGAGAAGTTATGTGTGTGTGGTGTACACCTGTACGGGTGTATAGGTATGTGAAGCTGTACGTGTGTATAGGTATGTGAAGTTGCATGTGTGTGTAGTGTATATTGTGCATATATAAAGACATATTCCTGTGAACCAAGAGGTTAAGAAAAGACGCTGGCACTGGTTAGGACACGCTTTGCGAAAACCTGAGGGGAATATAACAAGAAGGTTCCTATCCTGGAACCTGCAGGGACACCGAAAAAGGGGGAGGCCGAGACATACATGGAAACGAGATATGGAGGCAGAGATCAACAATATAAAGAAGAGCTGGAGGGAGCTGTATGAGATAGCTAGAGATAGACTTGGCATGAGTTAGTCGAAGGCATATGTTCCAATCTGGGTTAAAAAGGCAGAGAGAGAGAGAGAGATATGTTTATGCCCTTCCATTCGTTCACTTGAAATATTGTCTATATATTCAATGTTGTCTCTTGTATAAACTTCACTGTCTTTTGTAGCTCACACAGAGGTCCGTGTAGTTTTCTGTCAAGTGTTGTTTCGTTAGACCAGTGAGCTTGCCTCAGTGTATCAGATTCGGGGCAGTCTTGAAGTATGTGCTCTGCAGTCTGATGTGCCTGTCCACATGTACACATGGCTGAATTGCCAATCTTAAATTTTGTATACATGTAGCTGCGAAGTCAATTATGTGCTGTTCTAAGGCGCAGAATGACAACTTACTCTAATCTGCTCATATTATAGAAGTCGTTTTGTGTTGGTATTTGTGGCTTTCTCATTGATTTAATCATCCTTTTCTTTTGGTTGTAGGTAACTGGCACATCAAATAGCTCTTCTACCGCACCTTCCTTGGCCAGTCGGTCAGCTGTTTCATTTAGATGTGTATATGAAGGTGTGTGTATGCACACCTGTCAAGGTGTGTATGTTCACCTGTAAAGGTGTGTGTATGTACACCTGTGCAGGTGTAGATCAATGTCTAAACATCAGAATATCAATGTAAAGTAATTTAGATTTTTGATTGTGTCAGAGAAAACCATCGTGATTGTATTTTCGTGAATTGATAACGCTGTGAGCTTCTATCTCTTCTTTTTACATAGAAAGATCTCCGCGACAGTGCACTAACTCCGTAGCACCGGTGAGTTTCCCAAACAGTGTTTTGAAGATGGGAACCATTTTGGAGTAATCATTCTAAATTGTAATTTTTTTAAATGTGTTTTTCCCGGACAGCAACTTTGCAGCTTATTCTTGTCGAATTGCAGCTCTTTGTTATGTAGGGGATTAAAGCGTCTTTAAGAGGAGGCACGCTTCTTTCAACCTAAGGACGAACCATGTTTTGGTTATATCAGAGAGTGTAGGCCAACAAACATGAAAAATAAGAATTAACTCCTGTCGGAGAAATCAAGTATATAGATTATTTGTCTACATGGTCAGCTCGAGTACAGGACCTACACTTTATAGTATATCCCTTGTCCAAGTGTGAACACTCGCAGCCCTGGTTAGAGGAAGAAGAAGAATAGTATGCCTCAGATAAGATTAGTAATGAGCTCTATGTTATCTGCTGCCCAGCGTGTTCGTAGCGCGTTGGACTACGAGTGACTATTCCTCTGTGTGTGCGGGTTCAATTCCGCGGGATGGCAGAAAAAGCCACATATTCCCCAGATTTTCGGTGTTCGTGGCACCGAACCGAAGGGTTACGATGTAAATGGCACCGAGCCGAAGAGCTGAAAAGCTCAAGTGCTTCTGGATCCGGAAAAAAAAAAAATCTGCTATAAGGTCAGGAAATCAATGGAAAAATATCGCTTTACTCGATTACAAAATCAAGTTCCTTTTGAACAAGAGGCTGGCACTGTACCTCCGCTTCTGACTTTCTTTTCTCTAATCCTGTTTTGCCTCGCAGCGTCAGGATAAGAAGAGATTTCTAGAACGAGCCCCTATTTGTGCTTCATAAATAGTATCTTTCGTCGCTTCTTTTATCACTGAGGTCCACCTTTTGCGCGACCGGCCTTTTGCTTTCTATCCATTGTATCGGAGTAACATTGCTCTTTGAGATGCACTGTCTGTTGGTAATCTGCTTATGTGGCTGAACCATTTAATTTGTTGTTTCTGGATGAAGTTCAGTACTGATGTTGTGTCCACTTTTTTCCTGATGACTTCATTTCTCAACCGGTCTCTTCTTGTTACTCCCATCATTCTGCGCAGACAATTCATCTCTATCGTGGCTAGTTTTTTTTTTTTTTTCGTCCGCTTTCAACTCAGACGAAGTTTCATCTCTGAAACTGATTTTTGCGTGAAAATCTGTTTTCCAATTTCTTACAATGGCAGCAGCGTGCACATTGTAAATTACTTTACACTGGCAGCCGTGTGCTCAATGTACTCGTAATTAGTATTCCCTCGCCATACAGGCAGATTTTCTCCGACTTCAGAGGTACTCATGTTATCGTCCTGAGTAAGACCAGGGGACTCGAACAAATGTCGGACAGTAGGTTCGAACCCGAGCTATGAGGCGTCTCACAGCTAGCAGGCCGAGCTACTATCAACTACTCTAGGCAGTCCCCATCGTGGCTAGTTATTCTTCTTCTTTGCGTTCGTTCTTTACGACCAATTTTAATCACTCTTTGTGATATTTTTTCATCTGTGCCAAGAACGTGTATACGTTGCACATTGGTTTAGTAGGCCCCTAAACACATAGACTTCTACACGTTTAGGACACGTGCATCCGATTTCAGCCAAACCTCCTTAGTCGCCTCTTACGACATGCATGCAGGTAACAGTGGTTCTATTCTTTACACCCCAAATTTGGTGTTGATTTTAAACTGAATTCGTCTATATACACCAATACTGGAATGGGAGTTCACGTGATGTAGTTGTGGTCGGATTTCCCATAATTCTTACCTAAGTCCGCAGGCCCTACTAGTTATAGTTGGCTATGCCCTAACAGAAAATTCCCCTGCTAACTGAAATCATTCAATTTTGGGATCTAATTTTTCCCGCCTCATTCTTGACCTATTTCTATCATCAACCACCGTTCTCCTCTTCCCACTCCTCCTCCGTTGTCTCTATCTCTCTCTCTCTCTCTCTCTCTCTCACGATCCCCCTCCGTTGTCTGAAACCATTGTTATCGTTAGTAACAGAATACCTTCCATCCCACGTTGCCCTAGTTGCAAGCGGTTGCCGGTTTGGAAAACTGTTGGCCATTTACGATTTTTTTCTGCTAGACACCTTTCTCAATTGAGTAGTGGTTTGTGGGGCAGGCTTGGAGTACCAAAAATATAACGTGGCACAGATAGAAGCTTCTACTGCGGAGCATTATTTATAAGGTGGAGGAGGGGAATAGGGGGTTGGAGAGAGAGAAATGGAGAAGAGAATGTCAAGGACATTAGTTAATTGCATATCCTTTACAGGACTTTGCAAATCAACCCCAGCTTTGTTATGCTGTATGTGATTTTTCTAGGCATTATTAGGTTCAGTAGTTTGAACAAGAGAGGCAATACTTTGTATAAGACTACTCGCTGACAAGTATATAGAAGTGCAAAAAGTATCTACTTGTGTTTCATCGATTATAGCAAAGCTTTTGACAGAGTCCAACATGAAAAGCTAATCATATGTCTACAAGAAATAGGCCTAGATGGGGATGATATCAGACTAATAAGTAACATATACTGGGAACAGACAGCAATAATAAAATATGAAAATAGCTACTCTCCATACATAGACATAAAGAGAGGAGTGAGACAAGGATGCATACTGTCACCAAGCCTATTTAACATCTACACGGAGAAAATCTTCAAACAACTAGAGGAATGCCAGGACTCAAGATCAATGGAAAAATAATAAATAACTTAAGATATGCAGATGACACAGTATTGGTAGCAGAAAATGAACAAGATCTACAAGAATTAGTGGACCAATTGGACAGAACTAGCAAGGAATATGGATTAGACATTAACATACAGAAAACAAAAACTATGGTAATCAACAAGGAAATGGAAAAACCTAAAATGAATATAAAAATACATGGAGAATTACTACATCAAGTAAAAGCTACTCCTATCTCGGTCAGATGATAACAGATGATGGCAGATGTATAACTGAAATTAAAAAGAGAATAGGAATGGCCAAGGATAATTTCAATAGTATGAGAAAGTTACTGACATCCAAACAAATCACAAACAGGCTAAAAATTAGAATGATCAAATGCTATATATATCCTATATTAATGTATGGCTCGGAAACATGGACAATGAACAAGCAGTTAGAAGACAGAATTGATGCATTTGAGATGTGGATATATAGAAGAATAAGCAGAGTTTCATGGACAGAAAAACAGACAAATAAACAAGTTTTAGGAAAACTAGGCATGAAGAAACAATTATTAAGAGAAATAAAATTCAGACAAGTAAAGTATTTTGGGCACATAAAAGGCATGACACCATGATAAAACATTTACTAGAGGGGAAGTTGAGGGAGGAAGAGCAAGAGGAAGACCGAGAGATAAGTGGGAGGAAACTTTAAGAAATGGACAGGTTACAGTCTGGCAGTGTGCAACACCAAGGCGAAAGACAGAGGATGCTGGAGATTCATTGCAGCCAACCTTCGATGTGGAGACGGCACCTGATGATGATGATGAGTTTGACATTGTTAATATACATACGTATTAGGTTCAGTAGTTTGACATTGTTAATATACATACGTATTAGGTTCAGTAGTTTGACATTGTTAATATACATACGTATTAGGTTCAGTAGTTTGACATTGTTAATATTTATACGTTAAAAGGAATCTGGAGGAGGCGGGAGAGCTTGCTAGAGATAATAGAGAGTTTCAGGCGGGCAGTGATGAAAGCGACGTTCTGCAAGGGAAATACTACTTGAACATACAATAAAACGAGCGGGCGGGTGCAAATGTCCCACGCCCCTTTCCTTTAATCCTTCCTAGAATATGACTTTTTGATAAAACAGTTTTTAATGAATTTTGTCTTCTCCATTATCACGTAGTAAACTGCCAATCACATTAAAAAAAATTCCTTATACCTTCCCCACCTCCCGGAAATTTAGGGGCACTAGTTAGACCTGGCATTTGGTTGAGGCTGAGCCAACTATAAACTTATGGGCCTTCGGACTCAGGTAAAATTATGGAAATCATACCACAACTACACCACGTGACCTCCCATTCCAGGATTGGTGTATATAGAAGATTTCATTTTAAAATCAACACAAAATGCTAAATCGAAGTTATATTATGCAACAAGTTCAGTTTAACAATAAGGAATATCAATATTATAAATATTTTCACCAATAAATAACCATAGACTCACAGAATTGAGTAAAATTGCAAAAAAGCTTGCAGTGTTCTATCAGACATATATATTATTCAGCCCCCTTTTCTGATCTAGGTCAGGGAATCCCCAGTCAGTTTTCTGGCCTAGTTATCTAGAGATTGCTGTGGTTGAGGGCACAGGAGAGAAAGAGAAAGAGAGAAAAAAAAGTATATGATAATAATAATTCCTCTCGTACCGTTATACATTACATAGGGTTCCTGCAAGCAATTTCTCCATACCGCGCTATCCTGGGCAACTCGCTCAATATTCAGGTGCTACGGAGTTCGTGCGATCTTCATGTCTAAAAAAATAGATCGGAGCACACATGGTTACACACAGAAGTGCAATGATGATGGTCCTATCAATCAATCAGTTGATTTTTATCAACAATCATTCAACTGGTCCCCCAGTGGTTATCGGGGCCCAAATTTGGGGTATAAAGAATAGAACCACTGTTACCTGTCACGCATGTCGTAAGTGGCGACTAATGAGGTTTGGCTGAAATCGGATACACGTGTCCTAAACGTGTAAAAGTCTATGCGTTTAGGGACCTACCAAACCAATGTGCAACGTATACACGTTCTTGGCAAAGATCAAACATATCACAAAGAGTGATTAAAATTGGTCGTAAAGAACGAACGCAAAGAAAAAGATACAACCGGTCTCTAATTTACTACTACAGTCTTCGCAACAGTATACAGAATTTTCTACAAAAGAACATCAGGAAAGAAGACAAGAGGAAGACCACGAAAAAGATGGTTAGATTGCGTTGCAGAATCCTGTCAAAGAGCAAAAACAACAATCACCCAAGTCACCAGAACAGCGCATAACAAAAACAGAAAACCACTACACTGGGCAACAACCAGGTAACAGTGTGACGACACTGGGCAACAACCAGGTAACAGTGTGAAGACACTGGGCAACAACCAGGTAACAGTGTGAAGACAAAAGAAAAAGAAGAAGAAGAATCTTAAATCAGCTTACTAACCTATTAAATCAGATAAATGGCTGGGTGGTCCGTTCACTAAAGTACAAATTTGTCCCGACTTCCTGTATTATGTGTGTCCCGAATCACGGACCACCCATAGCAGCCTTAAGTGACAGTGTTTCCGCTTTCAATATATTGACACAGTGAAATCGATTCTGACGAGAAAGTATCAGGACCAACAATCAAACACAAAGTGTTGCCCCACACGTTCTTACCTGAAGACATCGAGGGTCAATAGGTTCCCTAAAGGTTGGTTTTAGCCGCGCAATATTTCCAATAGTTGACAAAATGTACGCTTGCTCAAACATCGGCTGTTGACACAACTTGCTAGTACAGCGCGTTTTGCTGGTTTTAAAGCCGAAGGATGCCCGCCTGACCAGCGTGATCGTAGCGCGTTGAACGACGGGTGACAAGCCCCTGTGAGTGCGGTTCAATTTCGCGGGCTGGCAGAAAAGCCACAGGTTCTCTAGATTTAGGGTGTTCGTGGCACCGAACCGAAGGGTTACGATGTCCATGGCACCGAGCTAAAAGCGCAAGTGCTTCTGGATCGGGTTAAAAAAAAAAAAAAAAAAAAGCTGAAGGATTGATTTCATTACTTAGGATTTTACCCCATATGGCTAGGTCCCTCTCCGCAGAAATGGCACGCCATCTACCGAGAATTTCACGAACACCGTAGCTCCAGTACCTATGGGCCTCTGAAAAAAAACTGCACTCGTGAACAGAAAGGCGCGGTTCGGATTCGAGCCCACGACCTTCGACTCAAAAGCAAAGTGCTTAACCACTTAGCCACAGAGAGCCCCTAGCCTGGTTTGGTACAGAATAGTAGCCTTGATGGTAGCTTCACTCGTGGAACCGAACCGAACTCCTTTGGAGCAAGAGGCGAAAACCTTACATTCACGCCACAGATACCCACACCTCCTCCTCCTGAGAAAGGAGCAGATATTTGTTAGTGAAAGACATGAAACATATTTATGAACGAGAAAATACAACAAAAGTAGGAGATGGATGTGGTTGGGACATCTTCTTCTTCGTTTTGCACGCTCCATATCCACCACCTGTTAAACAACTCTTTGTAACTTTTATGTGATCTGAGTCTAAGATCGATTGTATGCTGTGCAAAATATGAGCCTACAAGTAGGCCAGCACATACAATTCCTGCAACGGACTTTTTATTTACTAGGGTAGCTTCTCTAGGCCCATACCTCAGTCGCCTCTTACAACACGCCTGTTAGGTCACAGAGGTACTATTCTTTGCTCCCCTTGCCAGCCCTGGCAAAAAACTGGTGATGATTTAGTCTATTTAGTATTCCATGTCTGTTTTTTGTTTCTTGATAATGGCCTATGGTCGAGGCATCGAGTGCTGTTTATTTTCATATTTAATCATTTATTTGTCCATGTTTATGTAAGACTGCTATGTACATGTCTACACGTCTATTTAAAATGACTAATGTTGAATGAGATCAAGACACAGAGAAAGCTTATGATCAATATAGGAAAGAGGCAGTCATCATTTTTCGGACATGTGATGAGGAGGGAGGTTTAGAACACATTGTGACAACCGGTAAAATCGAGGGTAGAATGAAGACAGAGAGAGAAAATTTTGGATAGCCTGACTTCATGGCACGGTAGAGCGTCAACATCTGAGTTGACGGCAAACACCAGCGACAGAGATTTGTGGAGATTCATGGTCGCCTACGCCAGCCGGCACGGTACCTGATGATGATGACGTCTATTTACTTAGTATTATTGCAAATCTCCCTACAGTTTCCTCCATATCTAATCTGTGCCCTTCTGGCAACCTATGATCTAATTGGTTTCTGTGCATTGCCTTGGCTTATGAGAAACTAGGAACAATTAGATTAGACAGCTTCTGTTACGACTTGTCTAATTTTATATTCAAGTAACCTCTTCATTCTTACTACTTCCGGGTTAACAGTATCAGTGGGATCTTGCGTGATAAGGATCTGACTGTGCAGTTATCAAAGAGGATGTAACGTCTGGACATTAGCAATGATAAAATCTACTTTTAATTGATAACATAATAGAGTTCACTAACTAGCAACTCCCGGCCCGCGGACGAGATTCGGCACGTAACATACATACAATATATATGTTGTACGCAAATTTGATTTTTAATGTGACGTCAGATTAAGTGTTAAAGTTTCAATTACGCCATAAAACAAATTTTCCATTCTTCTTTGTCTCTTCTTTGCGTTCATTCTTTACAACCAATTTTAATCACTCTTTGTGATATGATTTGATCTTTGCCAAGAACGTGTATACGTTGCACATTGGTTTGTAGGCCCCTAAACGCATATACTTCTATACTTTTAGGTCACATGCATTCGATTTCAGCCAAACCTCCTTAGCCGCCTCTTATGACAGGCGTGGCAGGTAACAGTGGTTCTATTCTTTATACCCCAATTCTTTTGCCCCGGTAACCACTCGGGTGGGCCCTGGTAACCGCTCAGGCGGGCCCCGGTAACCACTCGGGCGCGCCCCGATAACCACTCAGGCGGCTCCGGTAACCACTCAGGCGGGCTCCGGTAACCACTCAGGCGGGCTCCGGTAACCACTCAGGCGGGCTCCGGTAACCACTCAGGCGGGCTCCGGTAACCACTCAGGCGGGCTCCGGTAACCACTCAGGCGGGCTCCGGTAACCACTCAGGCGGGCTCCGGTAACCACTCGGGCGGGCTCCGGTAACCACTCAGGCGGGCTCCGGTAACCACTCAGGCGGGCTCCGGTAACCACTCAGGCGGACTCCGGTAACCATTCGGGCGTATGTCGATTATCTAACACTTCTTTCTTTATCTTTAATTTTCCTCGAATCCTGTTTTGCCTCAGAGCTTCCATTATAAGAAGGTATTTATAGAACGAGTTTTTGTGTACGCTTCTTAAATAGTATTTTACACTGCCTCTGTTATTTATGAGAAGCACTTTTTGCGTGGACAGCCTTTAGCTTTGTATACACTGTATTGAAGTAACATTGCTATTTGAGTAGCACTGACTGTCAATTATCCAAATCATAAAGCTGAATAATGGTATCTTGATATTCCCACATTGAAAAGGTTGGAATTACTTTCGGAATGTAAAAGTCCCTCTATGATTAGTAATCCAAAAGAATGTTTAGCGTAGACGTTCTGACCCCAACGACTGCCCGTATGCTGTCGGAGCTCTCAAGGGAAACAAAGAAAAGTAACACTGCGACCTACATGTCGTAAGAGGCGACTGATGTACGGGGTCTAGGAAGCTACCTAGTAAATAAAAAGCGTAGCGGGAATCAGATTTTCTGGCCTACTTGTGGGCGCATAACTGGCACAACATACAATTTTACTTAGGCTCAGATCACATACAAATCACAATGTGGGGTTAACAGCTGCTCGATGTGGAGAGTTCTCTCTCGCGCGCGCGATCGTTCTTATTGGCCATTTTGGATCATTCTTATTGTGATATATAAACAGCCTTTGCCAAGAACGGATTTTTACGTCACATCATTCAAGGCCATTTGGGGCTCTGGTGTTTATCCGTCAGCGACGTGTTCGGTTTCAGCCAGCATTTACTGGGCTCGCTCTCCGTCAGCCTTTGACCGTCCCCAACCATGTAGGTTGCTATTTTCTATTTTCTCTAGCAAGGCAGCAGGTTGCTATTTTCTTTTAGGGTAGTGACCCTTAGACAACCTGCCCTCCCGAGTTGTTGAACGTCATCTACCCATTTGCCAATTTTACCTGTCTTTTTTTGGGACTACATGGTTTGTCTACCGTCCAGTTTTTTGTACGGTTTGCTCCGCTAGCCTTTGATTGTCCCTAATCTAACTACAAGGCAGTAGTAGTGGAGCTTTCGAAGAAGAGGAATCCAAAGACGACATCGTTAATATTGATTTTGACCGTTATTTGGATAGTTAAAAGATACTTTATAGGTAAAGAAAAAGTGATAACGCAGTTTAATGTTAAATAACAGAAGTTCATTTCCATGGTAACTATATCTGAGATGAGAGCAGCAGTAGCGGTGTAGTTAGTTAACTCGCTGCTTGTGATAGTGGTCCGGGTTCAACTCCACAGTTGGCGTATAATTTTTTTCGAACGGTAACGTCGCTCAGGTGGACCTAGCCTTAATTGAGTACCAGGAAAAGAACTAGGAAGTAAAGACGTCCGGCGTGATGTTGATCATATCGCCCGTCATCTGCCGACGGGATATGAAAAATATGGACCTAATACGGTATTACCCTATATACCACGTGGTATTAAAAAAGGATTCATTTTTAATATTTGGGATGATAAAGTCGGAGAGGGTGTCTGGTAGACCACTGGTGACGGCTGTTGTAAGAAGAAGGGGATGGAGATGTGTCAGCATGCCTTGAGACCAGGGGATCAAAGAACATCATGGCAGGCATTGGGTTGGAAGAGATTTCGGGAAGGAGAGGACGCCGTAGTAAAACCCTGAAAGGGCTGTTCTGCGAGATGTGTCGAACTCGGTTCAACTGAGCTCGTTGACTAGGACAGCACGGTATGGAGAAATTACTTACAGGCCCTATGTAACATAAAGAAACATATATATATATATATGGCGTGGATTTTGTTCAGAAGCGAGTCAACGAACATCTTTGAATGTCCAAGTTCAACAAATGCTCGTCATTTTGTAGACGGGACAAGTCTTTGACAGTTTCTCTCTTAATTCTAGAAGTGTTGTTGATTCTAGCAAGTTCTGCTAGAGGTCTATTGAGCCGTGTCCCTACCGACTATTACTTAAATGAGATTTATTCCCAAATAAGACGAATAATATCTCTTACCACCAGAATTCAATCAGAGTGTTCGTTGATGCATCATGCCATCCTGCAAACTGTTTTCTTCAATATTAATGTTTTCTTTTTCCTGCAGGAAGTTAGAGTAGCGTAAAAACTCACACTTTGTGTCCGGCCTACAATATTCCAAGACTGTCCAGCCTTTAATACTCAAAGACTGTCCAACCTACAATACTACAAGACTGTCCAGCTTACAATACTCCGACTGTCCAACTTACAATACCCCAAGACTGGCCAGCTTACAATACCCCAAGACTGACCAGCTTACAATACTACAAGACTGTCCAATTTACAATACTACAAGACTGTCCAACCTACAATACTACAAGACTGTCCAACTTACAATACTCCAAGACTGACCAACTTACAATACTACAAGACTGTCCAACCTACAATACTACAAGACTGTCCAACTTACAATACTCCAAGACTGACCAACTTACAATACTACAAGACTGTCCAGCTTATAATACTACAAGACTGTTCAGCTTACAATACTACAAGACTGCCCAGCTTACAATACTACAAGACTGCCCAACTTACAATACTACAAGACTGTCCAACTTACAATACTACAAGACTGTTCAGCTTACAATACTACAAGACTGACCAGCTTACAATACTCCAAGACTGCCCGGCTTACAATACTACAAGACTGTCCAGCCTACAACACCTCAAGACGACAGATATGGCAAGAGGACGCAAAGCTGAAGCAGAAGCTAAGGGGCAGACGTTCCCACATGGAAAAGACAATGAACGTTGCCCTGACGACAGGACTGAACGTCTAGAATGACCATCGACCTGACCGCAGAAGTAGAATGTCAAAATTCGGATGTACTTAGTCCTACTCGCCGTATGTACATAAGAACCAAGGCTTTACGCACCCATGTTCTCGGCTCAAACAACAAAGAGTTCTTTTTTTAACTTGGTTGATAAAACCGAGACCCCCGTCAACATAGGCCGAATAGCTCAGACGGGAAATTAAAAATTCCTGTTTAATGGGGGCTGTTTTTTTTTGTATATGTTTGATATAACACTAAGCTTTTTTGCAATTTTACTCAATTCTGTGCGCTCATTGTTATTTCTTGATGACAAATATTCATAATACTGATATTCCTTAGTGGTTTTTTTTTTTTTCGATCCAGAAGCACTTGAGCTGAAAGCTCTTCGGCTCAGGTGCCACGATCACCGCAAATCTGGGAACCTGTAGCTTTTCTGTCAGTCCGTGGAGTTGAACCCGCACTTACAGAGGACTAGTCACCCGTAGTCTAACGCGCTACGAACACGCTTAACTTGTAAGAAAATATAACATTGATTTAACATGTTGTGTTATTTTTAAAAGGAATTAGTCTTTATCTAAAAATTCTGGAATGCAAGGATCACGTGACTGTTGTGGTCTTATTTTCTAGAATGTTTACCTGAGACCGCCGACCGTATGTTATCGGAGTCCATGGTCTGTCCTACTCGTCGTTGGTGCCTAAGAAGCAGGGCTTAATACGCATGTTCTCGGCGCAAATCACAGATCACAAAGAGTTGATAACTTTGTTGATAAAACAAACGTAAAGAAGACGTCAACAAGTCCCATTATCTGTCAAGGATATGGAGGGAATATTTGCCAAAATAATTTTGTGGAAATACAATATTTAAAGCAGTCTGGAAAGTAGAGCACATATTGGGTCGCCTTGACTTCAGGATTATTTTGCAAAGATAAGAACCTGTATCACGTTCAGCGTAGTTACGATTAGTCTAAAGCAGGTAAACAGCTGGTAACCATTATATTTCTACAGCGCATTTGTGTATGTGTCGTTGATATACACAATATTTACATACACACCTTGAACTCTTTTTAGGGTTAAAGGTCACAAGGTGTAATACATCGACCTTGTTATTGTAAACAAACTACACCACTATCGATTATATTTCTCCTTCGCTTCTTCGTCTGTTAACTTCAAAATAAAGAAAGATTGCAGTAAAGCTATGCAGCAATGGTGAAATACATAGGAAAAACGTACTGTAGTTTTGATTGATTGACTGATTGATCAATCAATCAATCACTTTAGTTTTACAAAGTACAAAAACAATATATAACAACGTTTCAACCAAAAGGACTTCATCAAGCGTATGATACAACAGAATGGAAGAAATTTAGATTTCTTGGACGGCAGATATAACATATACAATCACACAATAATTAACTAACGGTGCTAAAATAATAAATACATAGTTTAGTTTAGTTTAGTCGTCGGATCACCATCACTGCACGTCGAACAAATTAGTCCATAAGTGCTCCGATCTCTCCCTCAGTATGTCCATCAGCGTGTGGCGACTAGCGACACCGGTTCTTTGTTGGTTTACAATTCTTCTTTGTCTGCCAGCATAGCGTTCTTGTCGAGCTACACCACACTTAACTTTGAGTTCTTGCAGTCTGGTTAGCGTTGTGGATTCACCGCTATTACGTGAATCATGTACACGCCCTCTCTCCCTTAAGGAATTTATAATATCAGCCTGATCCATTGCTCGTCCGCTTTGGACAGCAGCCATACCTGCAAGCCTATCCGCACGTTCATTCCCCTTACACCTGCATGCCCTGGCACAAAAATAAAACTGATCTTTGTCAGCCTAGACCTCCCCAGCGATTCTATCCAATGTCTCCTAGCCCATCCTGTTTCAATCTTCCTGAGCTTACTCATTGAGTCACTGAGAAAACATGAATGGATAAAAGTCTGTGATTCTAGCCAAATCATCGCTTTGGTAACCGCCATGATTTCCATAGTGAGACTGCTTGTAGTCACGGCAAAACCACCACTGTCTTCCTTCACAACATCACCTCCGACCTGAGCAGTGAAAGCCCATGAGCTCCGCACATGTCGAATCACCGAACCATCCGTATAAATGATTACATCATGCTCAGATGCGTGCTCAGAAATTAATGCCTGAACCTCTGCCTCCACGACAAGTGGGTTGTGTTGCCTGCATCCTTTATCAAGTTCGATGCATACAGAAAATGATGTAGCGATTCCTGTTGGCACTGGTATCCATTCTTCACAGGGATCAATATCTTCAAGTGTACACAACTGTTCAATACAGTCCTCGGCCTGACCCTTCCAAGATTTTCCTCTTTTTAACCTATTTCCTTTTGTCTCTTTATTTCCAAGTGCAGAGGATGTTGTGTGTCAGCATTGACTCGAAGGTATGCTTGTGCACGGCTCATCAGTATTCTATACTCCATAGTAGGATAGTCAAGGAGATAGCGCATCGCCCTGCACGACGTGTCTTTAGTGCAACCAAGTATAATGCGCATCGCCTCGTTCTGTATTCTTTCCAGTCGTTCTATCTGACTATGACTGAGAGTCAGGATCGCCAGCGCATACTCAAGCACAGAAAGGACCAGACCCTGGTATAAAAGACAAAGATGGCGCTGTTTACAATCCGCCGCAGCCATTACCCTCATCGCCAGCAAACCTTTCCTCGCTTTCATTATCACATGAGCTATGTGTTCCGTAAAAGCTAGACTACGATCAAAACGCAGCCCCAGGTATTTCATAGACTGAGACCGCTCCACCACCTCTGAACACAAAACCACAGATGGTGTTGTACATACAACTATATACATAAATACATAACAACTATGGAACTAACTGTCGTCCACTAAGTCTACATTTCTTCGATTCTCTTCTATCATTTGCCTGATAAAGTCCTTTTGGTTGAAACGTCGCATTTATATTGTTTTTGTACTTTGTAAAATTACAGTACTTTGTTTTTATGTGTTTCACCTTTTCTTCTTCTTCTTCTTTGAACGCTCCATATCAACCACTTGTTAACCACTATTTGTGATTTGTATGTGATCTGAGCCTAAGATCGATTTACGTTGAGCAAGTTATACGCCTACAAGTAAGCCAGCGCATCCGATTTCTGCGATGCTTTTTATTTACTAGGGTAGCATCCCTAGGGCCTACATCAGCCGCCTCTTACGATATGTCTTGTTGATCGCAGTGGTACTATTCTTTGCTTCCCTTGCGGGCCCCGCGACCACAGGGGCACTCCCTATGTAGTAAGTTATCACACACGCTAGTGTGGTGCCGAGGCTCACAAGGGAAGCAAAGAATAGTACCACTGCGACCTACAAGACAAAAGAGGCTACTGATGTAATACATAGAGGAGCTACCCTAGTAAATAAAAAGCATTATCGGATGTGCTGGCCTACTTATAGACGCATACCGGCGCAACGTACAATCGCTCTTGGGCTCAGATAACATACAAATCACACAGAGTGGTTAACAAGTGCTCGCTATGGAGCGTTCGAAGAAGTTATAACAAAGTCTCTCTCCCATTTTGTTTATGTATTATGTATTATTATTCATTAAACATGATTCGAAATGTGGAGTCTGGTTCGGTACGCAGGCAATGGACTGAATCACTACAAGCGTCAACAATTCGCAGAATTACATTTATCTTCGTTCCGCGGCACATGGGTTTCGTTGACAATGAGAGAGCAGACAGACTGGCTGGCTCTGTCACTATACCAGGGGGAGAGCCAATGTATATAGCTGAAATTTTGAACGCCCTAATAGAGTGTGGCCGCAAAAAAGATTTTCATTGAAACCAACCCATATCAACTGTAAGATTGCAAGAGCTGGGATTGAAGATTGGAGTGACCAGACAAGAACAGCACAATTGTGTCCGGTGGGAACGGAAGGGGATAAGCGTAGCCACAAAGCTGAAAGTTTACCAGGCCATAGTGCTAACCCCGCTGCTGTACGCAGGCGAGACATGGACAGTGTATAGCAGTCTATGCAGAATACTAAATATAAACTGGCAGGACAAAATTCCAGATACCGAAGTCCTCACAAGAGAAAAAACTCCAAGCGTGAACACCCTGTTGCGGAAGGCCCAATTGAGATGGGCCGGTCACATTGCTCAGATGCCTGATAAACGC
Organism: Arion vulgaris; assembly: GCA_020796225.1. NCBI lineage: Eukaryota > Metazoa > Mollusca > Gastropoda > Stylommatophora > Arionidae > Arion > Arion vulgaris. The sequence continues at coordinate 4,208,762 of CM036769.1, forward strand.
ATCCCAAAACAGTTGATATATGGCGAACTTGAAGGGAGCAGACGTTCTGCTGGTGGACAGAAAAAACGCTTGAAAGGCACTCTTAAAGTGTCCCTGAAATGCTTCGATATATACATCACGTGCTGGGAATCTCTTGCGTAAGAACGCCAAATGTGGCGCTGTAACAACACAAGAAGAACACGCATACTTGAGAATCATCGTGCCGTTGAGGCCCAGAGAAAACGAGCTGCGCGAAAAGACAGAACACACAACACGCACATGTCTGACGTGTTCATGTATGCTCCACCTGTGTTAAGAGATTATGCTCTAGGATTGGACTCTACAATCAACTCCGCACACACCAGAGATGTGCAGCAGCATACGTCTGAGACTGTTGTCATCATCGCTTGCGATGAACGGCTATTATAATTAGTTACAACACAATCTCTCTCCCATGTTTATTTATGTAACATGTGTCATTATTATTTTTATTACTGAAATATTTCTAAGCAATTACTTCATCTTGTATTTCAACTAGAGCGTGACCTAAATGTGTTTCCCTCTTGGCTTCCAATAACATACCGTGGGCCAGGGTTTCCCCCATAAACATCTGCGAGTTAGAAAATAGATATCGGGAAACCCCAGTACATGCGTTATTTAATGAATGTGTGTTTATCTGGACTGAGTCCTTGTTAATATGGAGTGGGAGTGTCGTCAATATTTGCTAGTTAAAATGAAGTAAACACTCTTCTTCTTCTTCTTCTTCGTCTTCATTAATTCTAAACTTTGATTCTCGGAAGGGAAGTTCATTCATTTTTTATCTTTGTTGGAAAGCACGCACTGATATAACCAAAAACAAAGTTCGTTCTTAGGTTGAAAGGACTTGCCTCTTCGTATAGAGGCTTTAATCCACTACTTTGTTATTGGTTACTAAACTGACATCATTGCACTCCGGGCAGACCCATAGATGCTCAGTCTCTCCCAACATATATCGAAGAATATGCATACTACACTCCTCGCTCTGGCCCCAAGGCATCCAGTTTTACTTGTACAGTGAGTAGCTCCCAACTGCTTAAATCGTTGGATCGATTCAACATCTATTTTAGTGTCTTCATCCAACAACAGACGCAAAGAAACCAAAGTACATCCCCCGTATCTATATTCAACAATCGATGCTGTTGATGCAAGCCTGTCCGCTCTCGCATTACCGTAAACACCCGCATGCCCAGGACAGTAGATCCACGTAAGCCTATGGAAGTTAGAAACTTCTATAGACGACATTCACTCATACCGAAACGTACCCTTTTGGATCTTGTGAAGCATCGACTGAGAGGCAGATACAACAAAGACCCAAGTAAATGGAGTCCAAGAGAGCGATGGTAGTGCAGCAGGAAAGATCTCAACCTCCATCCTCATACTAGAAGTAATTGTCCGGTATGACCCACTTCGCTCTGCAACAACCCTACCATGCGCATTAGCCAAGAAACCACAGCCTGACTTCTCACCACGATGAACCGACCCATCGGTATATACAACAACATCATCATCCTTTGCATTATCTTCTATCAGCTGCTTAACTGCAAGATCAGCCTTCGTGTTGAACCAATCTCTACATTCTCTTCCAAGAGTAATGGTAACGTTGAGATAGTTGGTCATGCTACCATCTGTTGGGATCCATTTTTCCCCTTTTGGTAGGGTTGCAACCGTGGTCACCAGGCCAATTGTTATCTCATCACTGGCTATCCACGACATGCCACGCTTGATTCTCGTGCCCTTAACATCATTAGTGTTCTTCTGCAGTGGATACAATAGTCCCAGTAACCCGCATATGTGTCTTGGTTTGGGAGATTGCATGACGGGAGCTTAGTGACAGAAGGCCAAGCATATATCTCATTTTTACAATGTGATAACAAACTCCTCATCTTCTTCGCGTTCGTTTCTTTACGACCAATTGTAATCACTCTTTGTGATATGTTTGATCTTTGTCAAGAAAGTGTATACGTTGCACATTGGTTTGGTAGGCCCCTAAACGCATAGACTTCTACACGTTTAGGACACATGCATCCGATTTCAGCCAAACCTAGTTAATCGCCTCTTACGACATGCGTGGCAGGTAACAGTGGTTCTATTCTTTATACCCCAAATTTGGGCCCCGGTAACCGATCGGGCGTGATAATAAACAAATAGCCATCTTCTTCAGTGAGATCAAGTTCCGCTTGGGCTCTGTTCTTCAGCCCAATGCCGTGCGGTATTTTTTATTGTGCGCAAATATACGGGTAGACTGCAGTACAATTATATATCTCTGGGTCTTCATGACGTAGAGGCTACGTGCTCGTCTCTCATGCCAAAGGTACCAGGTTCGCTCCTTCGTGGAGTCATCTGGATATTTTTTCAGAGATCTCTGTTCTCAGTGTAGGTGAGATCGAGTTCCTAGTCTTATCGCAGACGGACGATAAAATGAAGGTCCCGTGTTCATTTTTGAACATATAAAAGAAAAATTGACAGTTCAAAATCGAGAAGAGCAGACTGGTAAGCCGATGAGAAGAGCAGACTGGTAAGCCGATGAGAAGAGCAGACTGGTAAGCCGATGAGAAGAGCAGACTGGTAAGCCGATGAGAAGAACAGACTGGTAAGCCGATGAGAAGAGCAGACTGGTAAGCCGATGAGAAGAGCAGACTGGTAAGCCGATGAGAAGAACAGACTGGTAAGCCGATGAGAAGAGCAGACTGGTAAGCCGATGAGAAGAGCAGACTGGTAAGCCGATGAAAAGAGCAGACTGGTAAGCCGATGAGAAGAGCGGGCTGGTAAGCCGATGAGAAGAGCAGACTGGTAAGCCGATGAGAAGAGCAGACTGGTAAGCCGATGAGAAGAGCAGACTGGTAAGCCGATGAGAAGAGCAGACTGGTAAGCCGATGAGAAGAGCAGACTGTTAAGCCGATGAGAAGAGCAGACTGGTAAGCCGATGAGAAGAGCAGACTGGTAAGCCGATGAGAAGAACAGACTGGTAAGCCGATGCTCTGGAAAATTGATTCGAAAAATTAAAATTCAGACAAAATAGCTTCACCATATTCCAAGTTACATCGGTGACCCTCGCCGTTGCGACGGTGACGTGCATTGCTGCTGAAATCTTCCTGTGTAAGAAAGAAATCGGATCCTACATGGTTACTCACCGAAGTGCAATGATGATTGTTCTATCAATCATTCCATCAATCATTCCATCAATCATTCCATCAATCATTCCATCAATCATTCCATCAATCATTCCATCAATCATTCCATCAATCATTCCATCAATCATTCCATCAATCAAACATTAATTGTTTTGGGATGAGCTTATCCTGCATCAGAGCAACAAAACAAAAGTTTATAAAATAATCATACATAAGTTTATTCTTTCTTCTTCTGCGTTCTCACTAGATTGAGATTTCAGATTTTCTAATAAATGCAGCCGTCTGCCTCAGATTATCAGCCACGCCATACAGTTTGTCTTCTTTGTTCTCACTAGATTGAGATTTCGGATTCTCTAATAAAGGCAGCCGTCTGCCTCAGATTATCAGCCACGCCATACAGTTTGTCTTGGACGCTAGTGTAAGTGGGCCACCTCTTTCTTCTCAAGTTTGCATACTGGGGGCAGTTCCGTAGGATATAATTTCTATGATTTCTGTTTCCCCGTTTGTGCTGACCTCTTCCAGCAGTAAGTTTTGGTCACCCTCATGATGGTAGGTCTGACATTCTTACTGCGTGGCTAAATCTCCGAAGCAGATTGACGACCATAGAATCCGTTATCCCATTCCTCATTGTGAGGGTCGTTGCACCATGTTATGCGCCTTACGGCCTGGTGCATCCGTTTTCTGCAATTATTTGTTTCGGGTTAGCATTCCATAGCGGACACGTGCATCCGATTTCAGCCAAACCTCCTAAGTCGCCCCATGCGCGGTAGGTAACAGTGGTTCTATTCTTTACACTCCACATTTGGGCCCCGGTAACCACTCCAGCGATTTTATTCTGATTGTCTGATTGATAGGACCATCATCATTGCACTTCGGTCAGTAACCATGTGTGCTACGATCTCTTTCTTACACAGGAAGATCTCAGTGGCAGTACACGAACGGCAAGATCTCAGTGGCAGTACACGAACGGCAAGATCTCAGTGGCAGTACACGAACGGCAAGATCTCGGTGGCAGTACACGAACGCCTTAGAACCAGCAAGGGTCCTCGGTGTCATTTAGAAGATATGAAAATATTTTGTGGGAATTTTATATTTTAATTTTTTTCTAATGAATTTTCCCAGTGCATCGGCTGTCATACCTGCTCTTTTCGATTTTGAACTGCCAATGGTTGGTTTACTTGCTTGACTTGAATACGGGATCTACGTTACTTTGTTTGTCTACGATAGGACTAGGAATTCTATTTCACCTACACTGAGATCGGGCATCTCTGGAAAAAATATATTGATGGCTCCAAGAAGGATCGAACCGAGTAGCTTTGGATGAAGATGGAACACTTAACCTATACACCAAATAGAAGACAATAAATACTCAACTAATTACTGATTAGCTAAAGTTAATTGCCTATCCTTTTACAGGATTTTGAGAATCAACCCCAGCTTTTTAATGCTGTTTGTGATTTTTGGCCCCATTCTTCGTTTTGTAAAAATCCACGTGAAACAATTTGCAACCAAATTGTCCACAGCGTGTTTCGAACTCAGAACCTTGGGGTTTAATAGACTGAGTCACTATCCCCTAGGCCACAGACGCCAACAACTGATTAGCTACTGAATTGAAAATGTTGAGGTGTTGAATGAGGTCAAGACACATAGAAAGCGTGTCATCAATAGAAGAAAGAGTCATCATTTTGGGGCATGTGATGAGTAGGGGAGGTTTAGAACACATTGTAACAACTGGTAAAATGGAAGGGAGACGAGACAGAGGAAGTCTACGACAGTCGGCACGGCACCTGATGATGATGACTAATTTGAAAAACAAGTTGTAGTTAAATTTAATTTATATCCTATTTTCCCATTGTAGGTGTATGTACTTCTTTTTCCTACGCTCCATATCGACCATTTGTTAAACAACCATTTATGATTTGTATGTGATCTGAGCCTAAGAACGATTGTGCGCTGTGCCAATTATGCGCCTACAAGTAAGCCATCATATCCGATTTCTTCGACGTTTTTTATTTACTAGGTAGCTTCCTAGGCCCCTACCTCTGTCCCCTCTTATGCCATGCCTTGTAGGTCACAGTGGTACTATTCTTTGCTTCCTTGTGAGCCCACACGAGCGACAGATGCATGTACAAATTGAGCTGCAGTTTACTTAATTATTAACATATTTTTATGAGTAATATACCCGCCCGAGTGGTTACCGGGGCCCAAATTTGGGGTGTAACGAATAGAACCACTGTTACTTGCCATGCATGTCGTAAGAGGCGACTGAGGAGGTTTGGCTGAAATCGGATGCATGTGTCCTAAACGTGTAAAAGTCTATGCATTTAGGGACCTACCAAACCAATGTGCAACGTATACACGTTCTTGGCAAAGATCAAACATATCACAAAGAGTGATTAACATTGGTCGTAAAGAACGAACGCAAAGAAGAAGTAATATACCATTTTGTAGGCAAATAAACATATAAATAGTGACGCTCCCTGCGGATTATAGAAGCCAAAGAGTATGAAGCAAAATAATTGTGTATCATTGTTCTCCAAAAGACCAACCAACTCACTTGTTAATACTACTGTCGCAGATTTGATCAGGAAAAACTGACACACACTCCCCCAACAACGAAAATCTGTTTCTGCTATCCGAAATCCCTAGTAAGATAGACAAGTTGAAATTGAGGTCAAAGGCTCATGAACGGGTTTTGAGAATTATAATACGAACTGGGGCAATGACCCATTTCAGATGAGGGCATGTGTCCATCTGCGCGTAGTCCGTTTCTACCACTTTTGTGTCTGTGTGTCTTTACACTGCTACCGTGTTGTAAGTCCCGTGTCGTGGTCTGCTGTGTTTGTTTTAACACTGCCACCGTGTTGTAAGTCATGTGTTGTGGTCTGCTGTGTTTGTTTTAACACTGCCACCGTGTTGTAAGTCATGTGTTGTGGTCTTCTGTGGTTGTCTTAACACTGCTATCGTGTTGTAAGCCTTTAAACCCTTTAAGTCCTGTTTTGTGGTCCGCTGTGTTTGTCTTGCACCACTACCTTGTTGTAGCCTCGTGTTGTTGCCTGCTGTGTTTGTCTTGTACTGCTACCGTGTTGTGATGATCTGTGTTTGTTTTCTACTGCTACTGTGTAGTAAGTCGTCCTCGGAATTTGTCTTTGTAACCCTTTAGCTGCTAAGGACGTATATATACGTTTTCCCCATTCACTTCTAAAGACGCATTAACACGTCTGTTATTATCTCTCCTCTGTGGGCTAAAGACGTGTTAACACGTTATACATAGCTATTGTCACTGTTATAGGAGTACATTCACGTTTGTGACCTAGAAACAAAGAGTAGCTATTTTTAGCTCAGTTGTCAGAAAGTATGTAGCAGCGAAAGGGTAACACTGCTACTGGGCTACTATTTGCATTGACTACGTCTGCATTCATATAGGAAAAACGATAAAAAGTAACAGAGTATATAGACACTACTCCCCACGAGGTCATTATCTTGTTGTGGTGGGGAGCTAGTGTACCTCTATGATCAGGAAAGTTATGCTGACAGAAGCGTTGCTCCTAGTAGGGACACCCATGTCAGAAAGTTATGCTGACAGAAGCTTTGCTCCTAGTAGGGACACCCATGTCAGAAAGTTATACTGACAGAAGCTTTGCTCCTAGTAGGGACACCCATGTCAGAAAGTTATACTGACAGAAGCGTTGCTCCTAGTAGGGACACCCATGTCAGAAAGTTATACTGACAGAAGCGTTGCTCCTAGTAGGGACACCCATGTCAGAAAGTTATACTGACAGAAGCTTTGCTCCTAGTAGGGACGCCCATGTCAGAAAGTTATGCTGACAGAAGCTTTGCTCCTAGTAGGGACACCCATGTCAGAAAGTTATACTGACAGAAGCGTTGCTCCTAGTAGGGACACCCATGTCAGAAAGTTATACTGACAGAGGCGTTGCTCCTAGTAGGGACACCCATGTCAGAAAGTTATGCTGACAGAAGCTTTGCTCCTAGTAGGGACACCCATGTCAGAAAGTTATGCTGACAGAAGCGTTGCTCCTAGTAGGGACACCCATGTCAGAAAGTTATACTGACAGAAGCGTTGCTCCTAGTAGGGACACCCATGTCAGAAAGTTATGCTGACAGAGGCGTTGCTCCTAGTAGGGACACCCATGTCAGAAAGTTATGCTGACAGAAGCTTTGCTCCTAGTAGGGACACCCATGTCAGAAAGTTATACTGACAGAAGCGTTGCTCCTAGTAGGGACACCCATGTCAGAAAGTTATACTGACAGAAGCTTTGCTCCTAGTAGGGACACCCATGTCAGAAAGTTATACTGACAGAAGCGTTGCTCCTAGTAGGGACACCCATGTCAGAAAGTTATACTGACAGAAGCGTTGCTCCTAGTAGGGACACCCATGTCAGAAAGTTATGCTGACAGAAGCGTTGCTCCTAGTAGGGACGCCCATGTCAGAAAGTTATGCTGACAGAAGCTTTGCTCCTAGTAGGGACACCCATGTCAGAAAGTTATACTGACATAAGCGTTGCTCCTAGTAGGGACACCCATGTCAGAAAGTTATGCTGACAGAAGCGTTGCTCCTAGTAGGGACACCCATGTCAGAAAGTTATGCTGACAGAAGCTTTGCTCCTAGTAGGGACACCCATGTCAGAAAGTTATGCTGACAGAAGCTTTGCTCCTAGTAGGGACACCCATGTCAGAAAGTTATACTGACAGAAGCGTTGCTCCTAGTAGGGACACCCATGTCAGAAAGTTATACTGACAGAAGCGTTGCTCCTAGTAGGGACACCCATGTCAGGAAGGTTGAAGGATAGAGAGCAGTCGAAATGTAACCTCCTGGTCCTCTAGGTTGGGTGATGGGCAAGGGGCTCACAACCCATTCCTTTAAAAATCCATAATGTTACGGAAACAGAAGTAAGAGATACCATTATTATAACGGTTGAAGGGAGTGAGGTCAATCAGGCAACTGATTTCATGAAGGCGGAGACCAAACTCTTAAGGAAGTCTCCACTCAGAAGACTAACCTTCTTAAACCCAAATCCCATTTTGTTCTTGGAATATAAGAACGCTTTATCAGAACGGAAAACTTGCTCGAGTGTTGAAAGACCTGGACGTCCACAGGAAACTTAGAGAAGAACGGGAGAGAGAGAGTTGAAGGAGCGTGACCTGACGTACGAGACGGTTGGTAGAAAGGCAGCAGAATGGCAACAGTGGAGGTCTCTTGTGGAAGCCTTATGTGTCAATCGGGACACGAAGAGGATATTGACAGACAGACAGACAGACAGACAGACAGACAGACAGACAGACAGACGGACGGACGGACGGACAGACAGACAGACAGACAGACAGACGGACGGACGAACGGACAGACAGACAGACAGACAGACAGACGGACGGACGGACAGACAGACAGACAGACAGACAGACAGACAGACAGACAGACAGACAGACGGACAGACAGACAGACGGACGGACGGACGGACGACAGAAAGACAGACAGACAGACGGACGGACGGACGGACGGACGGACAGACAGACAGACAGACAGACAGACGGACGGACGGACGGACGGACAGACAGACATACAGACAGACGGACGGACGGACGGACAGACAGACAGACAGACAGACAGACAGACGGACGGACGGACGGACGGACGGACAGACAGACAGACAGACAGACAGACGGACGGACGGACAGACAGACAGACAGACAGACAGACAGACAGACGGACGGACGGACGGACAGACAGACAGACAGACAGATTTGGATTTGGATTTAGATTTAGATTTAGATTTAGATTTAGATTTAGGCAGACAGACAGGCAGATAGATATAGACACTAAGCAATGCGATAGAAAGGAAGAAAAAAGTAATGAAGAAAAACGGAAGGATGGTTCATCTTCAAATAAAATGTCACTTTACATTTCTGAACCCTAGCGTGCAGAAAGTAGGAGGACCTATTCCTTTCCTCACGTGTGGAAACTCGAGTGTGGGATTGAACCAACAACCCTCTTATGTCCAAGTAGATATGCTAACGCTTATACTTTACACCACCATGGCCAAGTGGTTATGATTTCGTCTTGCGTTCCGAAGGTGGTGGGTTGAAATCCGGACCAAGACGTTCTGTTTGCAAGTGCATGTTTTTTCAGGGACCTCTAGGATTGTTGCCGGAGCTATGGAGTTCGTGCTTTGTGCAGTACTCTCGGCAGGTGGTATTTTTGCTGAAAGGGACTGAGACATATGGGTAACACCCAGTGCAATGAAGTCAACCCTTCGGCTTTATATCCTGTATTAACTCGCCTGCCCAGCGTGTTTGTAGCGCGTTGGACAACGGACGTTAAGCCCCCTGTGAGTGCGGTTCAACACGTTCTCCAGATTTACGGTGTTCGTGGCACCGAACTGAAGGGTTACGATGTCCATGGCACCGAGCCGGAGAGCAGTGTTTCTAGGATAGGGAAAAAAATACCATTTATTACACCGAACCTAATCTACACAACAGATGATCAACAGCATTTTTATACCTACTTTGTGTTACCAGAGCCAAACATGGACAATGAGCAAAGCGCAGTCACAAAAATAACTACATGTGAAATGTTTTGCCTGCGAAAAGTTACCAACAACACCAGAAAAGACAAAGTCACCAACATCAGCATAAGAAAGAAAGTTGGTACAGAACATTGCTTGAATTACATTGAGAAACAAAGAATGAAGTGGTTTGGCCACTTAATAAGAATGCATCCAAACTCCACAGTATACAGAGTCTTCTACAACAGAACATCCGGAAAGAAGGCAAGAGGAAGACCACGGAAAAGATGGTTAGATGGCGTAGCAGAATCCTGTGAAAGAGCAAAGATAACAATCACCCAAGCCACCAGAACAGCGCAAGATAAAAACAGAAAACCATAACACTGAGCAACAGCCCGGTAGCAGTGTGACGACACTGGGCAACAACCCGGTAGCAGTGTGACGACACTGGGCAACAACCCGGAAGCAGTGTGACGACACTGGGCAACAACCCGGTAGCAGTGTGACGACACTGGGCAACAACCCGGTAGCAGTGTGACGACACTGGGCAACAACCCGGTAGCAGTGTGACGACACTGGGCAACAACCCGGTAGCAGTGTGACGACACTGGGCAACAACCCGGTAGCAGTGTGACGACACTGGACAACAACCCGGTAGCAGTGTGACGACACTGGGCAACAACCCGGTAGCAGTGTGACGACACTGGGCAACAACCCGGTAGCAGTGTGACGACACTGGACAACAACCCGGTAGCAGTGTGACGACACTGGGCAATAACCCGGTAGCAGTGTGACGACACTGGGCAACAACCCAGTAGCAGTGTGACGACACTGGGCAACAACCCGGTAGCAGTGTGACGACACAAGAAGAAGAAGCTAACTTAAACGTAACTATAACATCTTCCTTTCCTCTTAATGTTATTCTTCGAACGCCCCATATCGACTCGTTGTTACACTTATACAGACTAGGAATAAGTCAAACAGCTCTCTGCCAGTGTCAGCAGGCAGAACAGACACCAGAGCATATCCTGCAAGACTGTCCTCTTCTGTGTGAGCTGAGAAGCAACATGTGGCCACACCCAGTCGACCTGAAAACTAAGCTTTGGGGAAACCTGACAGACCTGAAGCTGTCTGCCCAGTTTGTGGTCCACAGTAAATTAAGCGCATGACCAGAGATCGCTGAAGAAGAAGAAGAAGAAGAAGACTCCTTGTTAAACCACTCTTTGTGATAAGCATGTGATCTGAGCCTAAGAACGATTGTACATTGTGGCAGTCATACGCCTACAAGAAGGCCAGCACATCCGATTTCTGCGAGGCTTTTTATTTACTAGTGTAGCTTCCCTACACACATACCTCAGTCGTTTCTTACGACATGCCTTGTAGGTTGCAGTGGTACTATTCTTTGCTCCCATTGCGAGCCCCGGCAACGCATGGTCATCCTTTCAATCAACCTACACTTCCTCTTGCTCACGAGGGAGTGAACACTTTTCCTATTTCAGAAATAATTGATGAATGTTTATCTAGAACCATCATAATATTACAATTATATTTCAGCAGAGAAACAACAATCATGATTTAAATTGATTGACTCAATCTGACTGCGTGCAGACAAACGAAAAGCAACGTGTACACGACCCCTTGATCATAATTAACAGATTAGGCAATGACATATCTGACAGTTCAGTTTGTCAGATCCAGGGAGCAAGCTATCAATCAGCCTCGCCCTTCCAGTACTTTGTACGTCATCGTGACCTAGTTATATGACGTTCTAGCACTGTGCGAACTGGTACCGTTATTACTGAAATGTCAGATCAAACTCAACGTGACACGATTAAGTCAGGTTTATAAGGTAGGTTAGTATGTCTGGCTAATGATGATGATGTTTTTGTGGATGTGGTATGGAGAGATCGATGTAGTATTCATAATATTGTGGATGTGGAGTAGAGAGGAATCCGCCTGCCAAGCCTGTTCGTAGCGCGTTGGACGACGGGTGACAAGCCCCATGTGAGTGCTGCTCAATTCCGCGGGCTGGTAGAAAAGCCACTAATCTCCAGATTTACAGTGTTCGTGGCACTGAACCGAAAGGTTACGATGTTCATGGCACCGAGCCGAAGAGCTGAAAAGTGCTTCTGAATCCAAAAAAAAATGTGTGAATGTGGACAAGAGAGAACGATGTAGCATATTGAAAATGTAGATGTACAACTCATGATGATGTTGTAAGCTTCTGTTGAATGCTGTATGCCAGTGCTGTCCAACCTGTTTGTATACTGTAGCATATCTTAGTGATGACTGGGGAGGCAGGGGCGTCTTGCGATAATGAAAATAGTAATATATTAATATATGTATATGTCCTTTTTCCTTTTTACAGACGGTCAATTGGCTAGTGTTTCACTGTAACAATTTTACAGACGGTCAATTCGCTAGTGTTTCACTGTAACAATTTTACAGACGGTCAATTGGCTAGTGTTTCACTGTAACAATTTTACAGACGGTCAATTGGCTAGTGTTTCACTGTAACAATTTTACAGACGGTCAATTGGCTAGTGTTTCACTGTAACAATTTTACAGACGGTCAATTGGCTAGTGTTTCACTGTAACAATTTTACAGACGGTCAATTGGCTAGTGTTTCACTGTAACAATTTTACAGACGGTCAATTGGCTAGTGTTTCACTGTAACAATTTTACAGACGGTCAATTGGCTAGTGTTTCACTGTAACAATTTTACAGACGGTCAATTGGCTAGTGTTTCACTGTAACAATTTTACAGACGGTCAATTGGCTAGTGTTTCACTGTAACAATTTTACAGACGGTCAATTGGCTAGTGTTTCACTGTAACAATTTTACAGACGGTCAATTGGCTAGTGTTTCACTGTAACAATTTTACAGACGGTCAATTGGCTAGTGTTTCACTGTAACAATTTTACAGACGGTCAATTGGCTAGTGTTTCACTGTAACAATTTTACAGACGGTCAATTGGCTAGTGTTTCACTGTAACAATTTTACAGACGGTCAATTGGCTAGTGTTTCACTGTAACAATTTTACAGACGGTCAATTGGCTAGTGTTTCACTGTAACAATTTTACAGACGGTCAATTGGCTAGTGTTTCACTGTAACAATTTTACAGACGGTCAATTGGCTAGTGTTTCACTGTAACAATTTTACAGACGGTCAATTGGCTAGTGTTTCACTGTAACAATTTTACAGACGGTCAATTGGCTAGTGTTTCACTGTAACAATTTTACAGACGGTCAATTGGCTAGTGTTTCACTGTAACAATTTTACAGACGGTCAATTGGCTAGTGTTTCACTGTAACAATTTTACAGACGGTCAATTGGCTAGTGTTTCACTGTAACAATTTTACAGACGGTCAATTGGCTAGTGTTTCACTGTAACAATTTTACAGACGGTCAATTGGCTAGTGTTTCACTGTAACAATTTTACAGACGGTCAATTGGCTAGTGTTTCACTGTAACAATTTCTGAGTTTTCGCTTGTCTCTCTTGTCTTTCAGCTCATCCCTAAGTCTCTCTTCCAAAGATTCTGCACCTTTGTGCAACCTAGCCTGGGCATCTGATATGGGGAATGTGCCTTGTCCATTTTGCACAAACCCCCTCTTTTCCCTACTGTTTAATCCAAAGGAAAGACACAGTCCATACGTTTTGAATCAAGCAGGATTTGCAGGGGATGCCAGAAAATGGAAGGAATACACATATAACCATCAACTGTCTTAGGGTCCCTCCCTCCGGTGTTGTGGTTAAGGTTTACTCCTCTAGCCCTCTGCATAACCGCACTGACCCATAGGGCAGTGGGGATTTTCTATTAGAGCTTACTCCCCTAGTCTTTAGTTCCCCCGAGCGCCCTACACAAGGCAGTGAGTTTAACAGTTGCAGATGATACCATCTACTGTTATATAATAGTAAAATAACATGTCACTATGAACACAAAAAAGCAATGTTCAACACAATCTTTCTCCTCACATTATGTTACCAGTGCCAAACCTGGACGCTGACAACAAATGATAGAGGAAAACTAGTCACAACAGAGATGAAGTGTTTACACAGAATACTGGGTGTAACAAGAAGAGACTGTTTTAGAAATGAAGACATCAGGAAAAAGTGGGTACAACATCAGTACTAGACTTCACCAAGAAACAACAAATTAAATGGTTCGGCCACGTAAGCAGATTACCATCAGACAGTGCACCTCAAAGAGCAATGCTGCTCCGGTACAATGGATACAAAGCAAAAGGCCGGCCACGCAAAGATGGACCTCAGAGATAACAGAGGCGACGAAGGACACTATCTACGATACCCATACAAGGGCCTGTTTTCGAAATTTCTTCTTGACTTGATGCTGTCAGGCAAAACAGGATTAGAGAAAAGAAAGAAAGAAATAATAGTAATATAATAGTAATATAATAGTAATATAATAGTAATATAATAGTAATATAATAGTAATATAATAGTAATATAATAAGTAATATAATAAGTAATATAATAGTAATATAATAGTAATATAATAAGTAATATAGTAGTAATATAATAGTAATATAATAGTAATATAATAAGTAATATAATAGTAATATAATAAGTAATATAATAGTAATATAATAGTAATATAATAAGTAATATAGTAGTAATATAATAGTAATATAATAGTAATATAATAGTAATATAATAGTAATATAATAGTAATATAATAGTAATATAATAAGTAATATAATAAGTAATATGAATGAAAATCGTGGCATATCCCAAAGGACGTAGCCATCAACCACAGTAAACAAGTCGTTGATTTTCTAGGCACCACTTATACGTTTAGTAGTTTGCCATTGCTTTCTGAACGGGTGGCGCCATCGTCCTTTGTTAAAATCAACGGAGACAATTTGCAAGCAAACTGTCCGCGATATAGTAGTAATATAATAGTAATATAATAGTAATATAATAGTAATATAGTAATAATATAATAGTAATATAATAAGTAATATCGAATGATATTAATACTAATTTTAAAACATATTAATACATAATAATTCATCTCGTAACGTTATACGTTACTTAGGGCTAGCAAGCAATTTCTCCATACCGCTCTATCCTGGGCAACTCGCTCAATCTCCTCCATGGAACTGAGACCGATATTTCTGCCTCTCTCAGCAAAGTTCGTTTCAGGGTCTCCTTAGGTCGACCTCTCTTTCTTGAACCCTTTGCATCCCACTTCAATGCCTGCTTTGATATTCGTTGATCATTTCTCCTCAAGGTGTGCCCAACATATATCCATCTTCTCTTTCTTATAACAGTTGTTACTAGTGGTTGACCAGACATTTCTCTGATTTCATCACTTCACCTGAATTCGTCCATTTTATATTCATTATTTTTCGCAGACATCTATTTTCAAATGCATTCAACTTGCTTTCTATATCTTTAGTCATTTTCCAACTCTCGCTGGCATATGTTAGGATTGATACAACATTTGAATTGAAAATTCGTAATTTAGTTTTAATACTATATAACTTGCAGTTCCATATTTTATTTAGACTTTTAAAAGCTGATGTTGCTGGGACAATTCGTATGATAATATTAATAATATATGAACAATTTAATCCTAACTCTTTCTTCTTCAAACGCTCCCTATCGGCCACTTGTTAAACCACTCTTTGTGATTTATATGTGATCTGAGCCTAAGAGGGGTTTGCCAGTTATGCGCCTACAAATATGTCACACATCCGATTTCTGCAACGCGTTTTATTTACTAGGACAGCTTCCCTAGGCCACTTCCTCTGTTACGACATGTCTTGAAGGTCGCAGTGTTACTAACTTCCTCTGTTACGACATGTCTTGTAGGTCGCAGTGTTACTATACTTTGATCCCCTTGTGAGCCCTGGCAATACACGGGCGGATGGTGTTGTTGATGTGGTATGGAAGAGTTAGAGCTAGTATTGGTAATAATGTGGATGGGGAATAGAAAGAGCGATTGATTGATTGCGGGGTAGGACCATCATCATTGCACTTCAGTGAGTAGCCATGTGTGCCCTTATCTCTTTCTGTTGGATAGAGATGGTCATGCGGCTGTATATTTTTTTTTTGTTCTTGTACTTTCTTGTCCACTTCTCTCTGATTCATCTTATTCATCTTTCGGACCGACTGGAAGCATTGCAAGACAGGAATTACTTTGGAACCCTTAAGGAAAGATGATTTGGGAATGGTCTGAGAATAACTGGAAAATAATAATAAAAGGATAGGCACAATGTGGAAAGAATTGGAAGGGATGGCAAGAGAGTGAGAGAAAGGGCTGGAAGAATATTGTTGAAGACCTGTGCTTCATTGGTAGTTGAAGAATGCAGAAGAAGAAGTGACAAAGGTTAGACCAATCTTTAAATAAATGTATTCTAAACATTCCAGGTCTCTAACTTAGTCAACGAAATGATTTTTGTTAACTGTCAAGTTCTTCTCCTTCTTCTGCACTCTTGACCCCAGGAAGCATATGTCCGCAACCATGGCCATCCAATCTCGCCTCTTCTTCTTCTTCTTCTTCTTCGCGTTCGTTCTTTACGACCAATTTTAATCACTCTTTGTGATATGTTTGATCTTTGCCAAGAACGTGTATACGTTGCATATTGGTTTGGTAGGCCCCTAAACGCATAGACTTCTACACGCATAGGACACATGCATCCGATTTCAGCCAAACCTCCTTAGTCGCCTCTTACGACATGTGTGGCAGGTAACAGTGGTTCTATTCTTTACACCCAAAATTTGGGCCCTGTTAACCACTCGGGCGCCAAGCTCGCCTATTTAATGACATCTTGTCCAGATCTCTCCACTCCCCATTTTCTTGCATTCCATCTCCAACTCCCGTCTCCAGCTATTTCTGTGTCTTCCCTTACTTCCGGTTTGAAAGAAGGTAAGCAACCCGACTTCCTTTCGAATGACATCTGCTCGCTTCATGAGTCCCTCCTTGCGGAGTTATTATTCTTCCTCGGGTGCCGAGCTATGCATTTTCTTGGTTGTGGTTTCTGTAGCTGGTTTCCCACGCCCAACCTCTTTAGTAACCTCTTATGACGTGCATGGCAGGTAACAGTGGTTATATTCTTTCCACCCCAATTTGGGCCACGGTAACCACTCGGACGCTGTCAAGTTTCGCAATTAAATTATGTGTCCGCCTTTGTTACCAGATCCAAATTTGACAAGCGGGTGTGTCAACAACTGAAAAAGGTGAGAAAATGTTATCTATGTAGGTGAGATCATTTCTGGTCAAAGTGCTTAGTTGTTACAAGTAAGGCAAACAGAGATATTAAAAACTAGGAAAAATGTCATTCAAAATGTCGTACTGTAATCTCTAGCATATTTCAGTATCTTTGGTCTAACCTGCTACAAAAGTCGCTTGAGACCGTCGATGACACAGTTAGCTTGAACACATCGCGGGTAATCTCTGCCATATTTTAGTATCTCTGGTCTAAACTGTTACAAAAGTCACTTGACCCCCTTTTTCTTTGCTGGTTCCACTCAAGTGCTTGTCTTAAGCTACTAGAACAGCGCAAGACAAAAACAGAAAACTACGACACTGGGCAACAACTCGATAACAGTATGACAACTAAAGAAAGAATGAAAAAGAAGATTGTCTCAAATATTCACACAAAAACGTTAATTACCTACATTAACCTATATCTCTATCAGCTTCACCTTCCATCGTTCATACCCAATCTTTATTACTTACCCGTGACATGTCACGATTATGCTCACCATACAACTGTCAACTTTTCATAATAATGAATATATTTACAGTAAACTCACTGACTTTTCTTGGTAATAACACATATTAGTGATTTCATTGGCTAAACATGTCACGTGGAGACCTTGACATTTAGACATAATGTATTAATTTATTATTACTGTAATTGTATTAATATTTTGTCGCGTTCATATCTCAATATTAATTAATCTAACAGGAATATAGGTCAGTACCAGAGACGAACGTCTGGCTGAATAGATTAGAGTGCGGCTCCTATCTGGTAGACCTGAGCTCAATCCCCTGTAAGGCCAAGGAGTTTTTTTTCTGTTGAGGGCATAAAGTAAACATCCAAACCTGAACAATTTCGCGACGACTGCACTAGCAATACTTACTTACTTATTCCTCTCTACTTCTCGTGGAGCATAGGGTCGCAACAGTTGTTCGGGACTCTTCTCTGTCTCTGGCTATTTTTTTAATGTTCTCACAGGATAGTCGAGCACTCTTCAGTTCCTCAAGGAGACTTCGTCTCCGGGTCTGTTTAGGGCGTCCTCTTTTTCGTTTTCCTTGCGGGTTCCACTCAAGTGCGTGTCTAGTGACACTCGAATGTGTCTTCCGTAAAATATGCCAGACCCATCGCAATTTTCTCTTCTTGACCTGGATCATCATGGGTAGGATCCTGTCCAGTTCTTATCAACAGGTCTTTATTTGTAACTTTTGCCATGCCATCTCAGTCTCTCTCTCTCTCTCTCTCTCTCGCGATCGTTCTTTTTGAATATTTTTATCTTTCTAATTGTGATATATAAACCGTCTTTGCCAAGAACGTCATTTTACGTCACATTGTTCATCGCCGTGTCATAGTCTGTCATAGCCCCCCCCCCCCCCCAGGTGGCAGCGGAGGAATGGACAGTTAGCCAGATAGTTAGTGTAGTATATAATTAGATATTTAATAGTTGAGACTATGTGTTGCACTCTCTAAACAGAGGCGCAACACATAACAACGAGACATTTTGACGTAATGAAAACTACGTAGTTGTGTAGTGACAGTAAGTTAGCAACAATTTTAGTAAACAGACAAGACTCATATAGGACGGACTACGAGAGGAGAGGACATGTTTGATGTTGTGTCCGAATATTATAAATAAAGGAAATATAAAAGAAACTGAACGATGGTGGTCCTTTATATTGTGACTGTCGTCTATTGTTCGTTATGTTAGTATGAGAATGCTACCAGAGTACAACGGTATGAACAAGAAAGGAAATTATATCGAAAGGAGAAATCAAACCGTGAGCAGGACCAAAATGACTTCAACCAGCAGAGAACAACATGAATGAATATGGGGTTAATTGGGGGACTATAACAGCCGTTTGGAGCTCTGGTGCTTATCCTTTGGTGAAGTGTTCGATTTCAGTCAGCGTTTACTGGGTTCGCTCTCCGTCAGCCTTTGACTGTCCCCAGCCGACCTGCAAGGCTGAGTAAGGTTGCTATTTTCTTTTAGGGTATCGACCTTTAGACAACCTGCCCTCCCGGGTTGTTGAGCGTCATCTGCTCAGGTTACCTGTTTTTTTGGACTACTTGGTTTTCCTACCGTCCAGTTTTGTGTATGGTTTGCTCCGCTAGCCTTTGATTGTCCCCAATCTAACTACCAGACAGTAGTAGTTCACTTCGAGGAGAAACGCGCACTGGATTCAAGCCTCTGCTGGGCTTTCCAGTTTTTCTGCTCATTTCGGCGATCCGCTCACCCCTACGCTTGTGTTGGTGCCTGCCCACCGTGTTTATCAGTTCTCGCCGTGCTTACATTCACCATGCCTCTATTCTGTCCTGACAGGGAGCTCAACTCGGGTTCCCACCTCAGCGTTCCGAGTTTCGTCCTATGTGGGACAACGTGCAACTCAATTGGGGCCTCCACCTCAGGGTTCTGAGTTTAACCCCATGTGGGCCACGTCTCTTTTCTGCATGCAGCTCTCACCCTTTTATGTTCGTTTGTTCAGTCTTTCCCACCTGCTTGCCGGGAAACTGTGGTAACTGTGGTGCGGCTGTTGCCTTGTTACTCTTTGTGCTTTTTGGACTCTTGCCCCCAAAGCCGACAACTTTAGTGCGGTCATTTACTCCGGGGGAGCTAACATTCGTTCGCAGATGACTCGTACATTACCGCTTCTTATGTTTCAACCACTAACTTCTCATCAGACTACGGTCAGATGCGTGCATTTTGTTCAGGGTTTTGGACCTGCGTTACTTTTCCGTGCTTGCACTGCTACCACTACCTGTAGCTCTCCTTCGATCCCTACCCGCTTAGCCAGACAGGAACCGTTGTCTGTTACCAGGGTCACCACGTGGAAGTGAGGTAGGATCTTGATTAGAGCCAGCTCACAATTCCTGGCGCGACGTTGTCCCTATGCGCCTCTGACAGTCTGACTCTGACCCCCTATCTCAGTCTGAGAATCCGCCGAAGACATCCGTTGACAAAGGTCTGGATCTTATTTGTATTTAACTTGATGACTCGATGTACTAGCCATGTTGCCATAAAATTCCACAGCCGCACGTCCCTCTAGTCCTACACCGACCTAAAAGTGGTAATACATGCAGTAACGACCAGGTTATGTGAGTCACTGTTAGCTTCTTCTTCTTTGAACGCTCCATATCGACCACTTGTCAACCACTCTGTGTGGTGTGTATGTGATCTGAGCCTAAGAGCGATTGTACGTTGTGCCAGTTATACACCTACAAGTAGACCAGCACATCCGATTGCTGCGCTGCTTTTTATTTACTAGGTAGCATCCCAGGACCTACATCAGCCGCCTCTTACGACATGCATTGTAGGTTAATAATAATAATTATAATTCCTCTCGTACCATTATACGTTACATAGGGCCTGCAAGCAATTTCTCCATACCGTTCTATCCTGGGCAGCTTTCTCAATCTGCTCCATGGAACTGAGACTGATATTTCCTGCCTCTCTCAGTAAAGTTCGTTTCAGGATCTCCTTAGGTCGTCCTCTCTTTCTTGAACCCTTTGCATCCCACTTCAATATCTGCTTTGATATTCGTTGATCATTTCTCCTCAAGGTGTGTCCAACATTGTAGGTTGCAGTGGTACTATTCTTTGCTTCCTCTGCGGGCCCTGCCCCACACGGGTCAACTATTAAATGTACTAGTTCCGGGATTCAATGTCAGTTTATGTGCACACCGAACACTGACTATATCAAACCCTGATCCTTGACTTGGACATGTGCACACCGAACACTGACTACATCAAACCCTGATCCTTGACTTGGACATGTGCACACCGAACACTGACTACATCAAACCCTGATCCTTGACTTGGACATGTGCACACCTAACACTGTTTAACTACATCAAATCCTGATCCTTGACTTGGACATGTGCACACCGAACACTGACTACATCAAACCCTGATCCTTGACTTGGACATGTGCACACCGAACACTGACTACATCAAACCCTGATCCTTGACTTGGACATGTGCACACCTAACACTGTTTGACTACATCAAACCCTGATCCTTGACTTGGACATGTGCACACCGAACACTGTTTGACTACATCAAACCCTGATCCTTGACTTAGAAATCTTCTTGTCCTACTTTACGATCGGTTTCGTATGCTCGTCTAAACAATGAGATGGGTTGCCTCTGTGAAGCTGCATGTTATGTGGAGTTCCTCCTGCGATTTGAGAATACAACACGTACTTCTGAAGTCGGATTAAGGGTGTCCTGAATTTCGATGGACACTTGTGACAATGAAAGCAAGCAGTTACGTAAAAATCAGTTAAGGCGCCATATAAGGTGCCATAACTGCCCTGGAATTCATACAGAAAGAACAGAAGGTTGAAAAAATGTCCAAATGATTCACACAGTTCGTAGAAGGAATACTCTTGAAATTATAATTTCAAGAAGAGACACTTAAATATTATTTTAAAAACAAACAGAAACTTTGCATGATTAATCTATCTGTACCCAGTGTTGTTGAACTCGCTTCGCAAGGCTGGTGGTCTGGGTTCAGCTCCCGCAATGGAAGTGGAATTTTTCCCGACCACGACGGCTCTCAGGTCGACCCAGCCTCAACTGGGTACCAGACATGCTCTGAGAAAGTAAAGGCGGCCGACGTGATGCTGACCACATCACCCATCGTGTGCCGACGGTCAATGAAAAAAACAGGCCTAACACTGTATTGACCTATATACCACGAGGTATGAAAGGGTTCCTTTACCTTTACTTACCCAGTGTTGTGACTTGATTTCACTTATTCCTCTCCGTTTCTCGTGGAGCATAGGGCCACAGCAGTTGTTTGCCACTTTTCTCGGTCTTTGACTGTTTTCATTATGGTCTCCCAGGACAGTCGCGCACTCTTCAGTACATCAAGAACTTCGTCTCCAGGTCTGCTTAGGGTGTAGCCTTTTTCGTTTTCCTTGCGAGTTCTACTTAATTGCTTGTCTATTGACAATCGACTGTGTCTTCCGTAAAGTATGCCCGACCGATCGTCATTTTCTCCACTTAACCTGGGTCATCATGGGTTCCTGTCTGGTTCTTATCCACAAGTCTATATTTGCAACTCTATCATACCATCTCACTCTGAGATTACACCCAAGACATCCGCTAACTAAGGTTTGAAGCTTATTTGTATTTAACTAAGTGACTCGCCAAGTTTCCAAGCCATACAGTAACCGATATTACACAATATTGTAATGTATGAGAATCCCCGAGGTCGACTGTATATTACACAATATTGTAATGTATGAGAGTCCCCGACGTCGACTGTATATTAGTTAACCCAAACTAACGGTTAACATATAGGAAGCTTTAATGCACGGATATGACGTCAGCAACAACTCAATCACTGAATGTTATTGACATAACGGTGGCCCTGAATCATATAAACACAACCATCTTAAAAGTGTGTTTTTAAACAAACATATCCTGTTTAGAAATTTAGTTATCACATAGACCCCCTCCCCGCTCTAATATTCTTACAGGTACAAACCTGTCTTAAGTCAGTATTCATAACCAGGTCCAACTTGTATGGGCACGAATACAACATATGCGTAGTTTTTTTTTTTTTTTAAAATACGTAATATCAAGTTGACAGTCTGTCACTTGTCTTAACCAGTTGTTGTCACATTTCTGTCTCGAGGAGGCAACCACGCAGCAAGACACTTAACAACGGTATCTATGTGCTAAGGAAAACAAAGTCGAGCACAAAATGTATCATTCTGGCAAAAGAAACAATAAAGAAAGGATTATGGACACATGATAGTTATGACAATAGCTTGTGTTTTTTCATAACTGGATTCTTAAGTTACCATACTCAAGAATGGTTTTTTTTTCTACTTCATTGTTCTTCTACTTCTACTTCATTGTTCTTCTTCTTCTTCTTCTTCATTGTTCTTCTTCTTCTTCTTCTTCTTCATTGTTCTTCTTCTTCTTCTTCTTCTTCATTGTTCTTCTTCTTCTTCTTCTTCATTGTTCTTCTTCTTCTTCTTCTTCTTCTTGTTCTTTCTTCTTCTTCTTCTTCTTCTTCTTCTTCTTCTCTTCTTCTTCTTCTTCTTCTTTTCTTCTTCTTCTTCTTCTTCTTCTTCATTGTTCTTCTTCTTCTTCTTCTTCTTCTTCTTCATTGTTCTTCTTCTTCTTCTTCTTCTTCTTCTTCTTCTTCTTCATTGTTCTTCTTCTTCTTCTTCTTCTTTTCTTCTTCTTCTTCTTCTTCATTGTTCTCTTCTTCTTCTTCATTGTTCTTTTCTTCTTCTTATTGTTCTTCTTCTTCTTCATTGTTCTTCTTCTTCTTCTTCTTCATTGTTCTTCTTCTTCTTCTTCTTCTTCTTCTTCTTCTACTTCATTGTTCTTCTTCTTCTTCTTCTTCATTGTTCTTCTTCTTCTTCATTGTTCTTCTTCTTCTTCTTCATTGTTCTTCTTCTTCTTCTTCATTGTTCTTCTTCTTCTACTTCATTGTTCTTCTTCTTCTTCTTCTTCTTCTTCATTGTTCTTCTTCTTCTTCTTCATTGTTCTTCTTCTTCTTCTTCTTCATTCTTCTTCTTCTTCTTCTTCTTCATTGTTCTTCTTCTTCTTCTTCTTCTTCTTCTTCATTGTTCTTCTTCTTCTTCTTCTTCTTTTCTTCTTCATTGTTCTTCTTCTTCTTCTTCTTCTTCTTCTTCTTCTTTGTTCTTCTTCTTCTTCTTCTTCATTGTTCTTCTTCTTCTTCTTCTTCATTGTTCTTCTTCTTCTTCTTCTTCTTCATTGTTCTTCTTCTTCTTCTTTTCTTCTTCATTGCTTCTTCTTCTTCTTCTTCTTCTTCTTCTTCATTGTTCTTCTTCTTCTTCTTCTTCTTCATTGTTCTTCTTCTTCTTCTTCTTCTTCTTCTTCATTGTTCTTCTTCTTCTTCTTCTTCATTGTTCTTCTTCTTCTTCTTCTTCATTCTTCTTCTTCTTCTTCTTCTTCATTGTTCTTCTTCTTCTTCTTCTTCATTGTTCTTCTTCTTCTTCTTCTTCTTCATTGTTCTTCTTCTTCTTCTTCTTCATTCTTCTTCTTCTTCTTCTTCTTCATTGTTCTTCTTCTTCTTCTTCTTCATTGTTCTTCTTCTTCTTCTTCTTCTTCATTGTTCTTCTTCTTCTACTTCATTGTTCTTCTTCTTCTTCTTCTTCATTGTTCTTCTTCTTCTACTTCATTGTTCTTCTTCTTCTACTTCATTGTTCTTCTTCTTCTTCTGCTTCTTCTTCTTCTGCTTCTTCTTCTTCTTCTTCTATTTCATTGCTCTAACAATAGTCCGATCACTTTTGAACATAAGTATCGCCCGTGTTTTGCCGAGGCTCGCAGGGGGAGCATAGAATAGTAACACTACAACATACAAGGCATGTCGCAAGAGGCAACTGAGGTAGGGACCTAGGGAGGTTATCCTAGTAAATAAAAAGCGTCATGGAAATTGGATGAGCTGGACTATTTGTAGGCGCATAACTGACACAAAGTACAATCCGTTTTAGGCTCAGATCACATACAAATCACAAAGAGGGGTTTAGCAAGTGGTCGATATGGAGCGTTCGAAGGAGAAGAAGTTCTCTTCGAACGTCATTCTCTTACATTGGATAAGTCGATTAATGCTCCATCCTCCAATACAGCAGTCGTTTAAGTGCTCCCACGCTTACTATACCCAAGCGATGTTGGATGATGCATCATTTCTCTCCACACAGTTAACAAGACAGACGTACTTTTCCCCGTTTAAGCCTCTTATGTGGGTATCTGTGGTGTGGAGGTTAGGCTCTCGTGCCAAATGTACCAGGTTCGCTCCCTTGTGAAGCCATCTGGATATTTTTCCAGAGATTCCTGATCTCAGTGTAGGTGAGATCGAGTTCCTAGTCCTTTCCGAGAAGGACGCTAAAACGTAGGTCCCGTGTTAAATTTGAGCACGTAAAAGAAACGTTGGTAGTTCAAAATCGAGAAGAGCAGGCTGGAAAACCGCTGCCCATGCAAAATTCATTAGAAAAGATTACAAATGAAATTCCTACAAAAATATCTTCCCCATCTTCACAATTACATCGGGGACCCTCGCCGGTGCTAAGGAGTTCTGCTCTGCAGCTGAGATCTTCATGTGTAAGAAAGAGATCGGAGCACACATGGTTGCTCACCGAAGTGCAATGATGGTGGTCCTATCAATCAACCTCTATTAAACTCAGGCAGTCTAAAAAAGCAACAACGCAGTAACATCTGCAGCTTTCGTCTCGAAGCATCCATACTCAACGCAGTATTTCGGTAACATCATTTTCTCCACTATTTTCTTAGTCAGACTGTCATGACTATTTCCAGAACAACCACCTTCTTCTTCTTCTTCTTCTTCTTCTTCTTCTGCGATTAACTTATGCTATGCGACTACTCCGGTCTGTGTTATTTTTTTTTTTCCGATCCAGAAGCACTTGAGCTTTTCAGCTCTTCGGCTCGGTGCCATGGACATCGTAACCCTTCGGTTCAGTGCCACGAACACCGTAAATCTGGGGAATCTGTGGTCTGTGTTATAAACAGGACGGTGCGCTTGAGGTCTTTATCGCTCTCCCTTAGTTCTGGAAGGTTCTTTCTGTTGGCCATATTTCTATTTTTACGCTGCTCAGGCTGGACAGAGCCAACTATAAACTTATGGGCCTTCGGACTCAGGTAAGAAGTATGGGAAATCATACCCCCAACTACACCACGTGACCCTGCCCGCGTGCCCAGCGTGTTCGTAGCGCGTTGGACTGTGGGTGACTAGCCCTCTGTGTGTACGGGTTCAATTCCGTGGGCAGGCAGAAAAAGCCACAGATTCCCCAGATTCACGGTGTTCGTGGCACCGAACCGAAGGGTTACGATGTCCATGGCACCGAGCCGAAGAGCTGAAAAGCTCAAGTGCTTCTGGATCGGAAAAAAACACCACGTGACCTCGCATTCCAGTATTGGTGTATATTGAAGAATTAATTTTAAAATCAACACAAAATGCTAAATCAAAGTTATATTATGCAACAAGTTAAGTTTAACAATAAGGAATATCAATATTATGAATATTTTTCACCAATAAATAACCATAGACTCACAGAATTGAGTAAAATTCCAAAAATCTTGCAGTGTTCTATCAAACATCTATAGTTAGCTGTGGGTTGGGGCAGTCTTGTAGGATGTGCTTTTGGTACTCTTTCGTGCTCCACATGTGCAGTCAACCGAGTCTATGAGACCCATTCTATTGAGGTGTTCTCTGAGACCACAGTGTCCCGTTCTTCTTCTTCTTCTTCTTCTTCTTCGTTCTCACTAGATTGGGATTTCGGATTCTCTAATAAAGGCAGCCGTCTGCCTCATATCATCAGCCACGCCATACAGTTTGTCATGGACGCTAGTGTAAGTGGGATACCTTTTTCTTCTCAAGTCTGCATACTAGGGGCAGTTCTGTGAGATATAATTCCTATGATTTCTGCTTCCCCATTTGTGCTGACCTCTTCAGCAGTAAGTCTTGGCCACCCTCGTGATGGTAGGTCTGACATTCTTACTGCGCGGCTAAGTCTCAAATTCAGATTGGCAACCGTAGAATCCATTATCCCATTCCTCATTGCAAGGGGTCGTTGCACCATGTTTTGCGCGTTACGGCCTGGTGCATCTGTTTTCTGCAAGCATTTGTTTCGGGTTAGCATTCCCTAACGGACACGTGCATCCGATTTCAGCCAAACCTCCTTAGTCGTCTCTTACGACATGCGCGGTAGGTAACAGTGGTTCTATTCTTTACACCCCAAATTTGTGCCCCGGTAACCACTCGGGTGGTGTCCCGTTCAAGTCTGAAGCTGGTAGTCTCCGCTTTTCTGTTTAATGTGTTTATGTTGTCGTATTTTGGGACCCCCCAGAACCCCACGTAGAGAGGAAGTAGGTTCGTAGTCAGATCTGGTTAGATGACCTCAATGTTTCATTTTTAACGTTATTCATCGTTTCTTAAACCTCAATGTTTCAGAACAAGGTCGATTAGTCATAAGCACCCACATTACTTGTTTACCAGAGCAACGCTCCTGTATAGATGTATTCTCTACAAACTTACCTGACTGTTCGTTCAATAGACTTATCTTCAGCCTAAATATATATATATATATCTTACGCTGTGCCTTTGCTGATGTCATTTTCAAACATTGATTGACAAAACGATCCATTTTTTCGTTCTCCGTTTATGGATTCAGACATAGTGAGGACGCCGAATATGGTAGCAGTAACTTATTTTTGCTTAAAGCTTGCTTTCCTTAGCATCAGTATCACCGGTCATTCAGGCGAGTCCTACTTGGACTTCTGAGGTACCTGTAATTTAGATCCCCAAGTAGAGGATAAGAGAAGCTGTAGTCCATCTGCGTACAGGGTGCGTACCGACAAATCTTTTGGCCCAAGTTGACATTAAAACCCAGAATTAGAACGGCACGTTGATTGATTGAATGACTGATTGATATAACCATCATCATTGCACTTCGGTGAATAACTACGTGTGCTCCGATCTCTTTCGTACACAGGAAAATCTCAACTGCAATTCACGAGCTCCGTAACACCGACGATTGTCCCAGATGTAATTTTGAAGATGGTGAACATATTTTTGCAAAATTTTATTTTTAATAATTTCTAATGAATTTTACATGGGCAGTGGCTTTCCAGCCTGCTCTTCTCGACTTTGAACTGCAAAGGGTTCTTTTACGTGCTCAAAGTGAGCACTCGACCTATATGTTATCGGTTGTCTCCGATAGGACTAGGAACTCGATCTCACCTTCACTAAAAACAGGGATCTTTGGAAAAATATCCTGATGGCTTCTCGAGGGAGCGAACCTGGTACCTTTGGCATCAAATACGAACACCCAACCTCTACGTCACGTACAGAGACCCCTTACTAACGAAAGCGTGTTACCGACTTCCACTGATGCCCAGACAAAACAGGATTTTTGTGTGGTTTTCTCCGATCCAGAAGCACTTGCTCTCTTTGGCTGGGCGCCATGGACATCGTAATCCTTCGTTCGGTGCGACGAACACCGTAAATCTGGAGAACCTGAGGCTTTTATGCCAGCCCGCGGAATTGAACCGCACTCACAGGGACTTGTCGCCCGTCGTCCAATGCGCAACGAACACGCTGGACAGGCGAGCCAACAAAACAGTTTAAAGACGTAGAATTGAATTTATTGTACCGGGTTTAGTTTCCTGGCGTATCAGGTGTCTGATTCATCTCAATCCTCTATTTTGGATAATGCTGCTCATATTCTCTTGTTGACAGTGTGCAACACTTAAGGAGATACTAGCAGGCTGTCAGTTTTCCACCACTCTTGTCTTCGCAGAATCTTGGGAATCTTTTGGCCAGTAAAAATATCCAATAACCAACTACTCCAAGATACAAGACAAGAGGCAATGAATGACATACTCAAAAAGAGAAGATGGAAATGGCTCGGACATGTTATGAGAATGAGACAAGAAATGCCTGCAAGGGTAGCCCTCACTTGGACACCAGAAGGAAAGAGAAAGAAAGGCAGACCACGGACAACATGGAGGCGCATGATGGAAGAGGAACTGGACACCGCATCTCTGACGTGGGCTCTGCGCTGACGGGACAGGAGAGCATGGAAAGTCCTTTCTGAAGCCCCATGTGTCACTGGGCATGACGGGATTAAGTAAGTAAGTAAGAAAGTGTGCAAGTTGTTCTTGGTTAGAGATAGTATTTGTATGATGGTGTTCATATTCTCTTGTTGACAGTGTACAAGTTGTTCTTGGTTAGAGATAGTATTTGTATGATGGTGTTCATATTCTCTTGTTGACAGTGTGCAAGTTGTTCTTGGTTAGATATAGTATTTGTATAATGGTGTTCATATTCTCTTGTTGACAGTGTGCAAGCTGTTCTTGGTTAGAGATAGTATTTGTATGATGGTGTTCATATTCTCTTGTTGACAGTGTGCAAGCTGTTCTTGGTTAGAGATAGTATTTGTATGATGGTGTTCATATTCTCTTGTTGACAGTGTACAAGTTGTTCTTGGTTAGAGATAGTATTTGTATAATGGTGTTCATATTCTCTTGTTGACAGTGTGCAAGTTGTTCTTGGTTAGAGATAGTATTTGTATGATGGTGTTCATATTCTCTTGTTGACAGTGTACAAGTTGTTCTTGGTTAGAGATAGTATTTGTATAATGGTGTTCATATTCTCTTGTTGACAGTGTGCAAGCTGTTCTTGGTTAGAGATAGTATTTGTATAATGGTGTTCATATTCTCTTGTTGACAGTGTACAAGCTGTTCTTGGTTAGAGATAGTATTTGTATGATGGTGTTCATATTCTCTTGTTGACAGTGTACAAGTTGTTCTTGGTTAGAGATAGTATTTGTATAATGGTGTTCATATTCTCTTGTTGACAGTGTACAAGCTGTTCTTGGTTAGAGATAGTATTTGTATGATGGTGTTCATATTCTCTTGTTGACAGTGTGCAAGCTGTTCTTGGTTAGAGATAGTATTTGTATGATGGTGTTCATATTCTCTTGTTGACAGTGTACAAGCTGTTCTTGGTTAGAGATAGTATTTGTATGATGGTGTTCATATTCTCTTGTTGACAGTGTACAAGCTGTTCTTGGTTAGAGATAGTATTTGTATGATGGTGCTCATATTCTCTTGTTGACAGTGTGCAAGTTGTTCTTGGTTAGAGATAGTATTTGTATGATGGTGTTCATATTCTCTTGTTGACAGTGTACAAGCTGTTCTTGGTTAGAGATAGTATTTGTATAATGGTGTTCATATTCTCTTGTTGACAGTGTACAAGTTGTTCTTGGTTAGAGATAGTATTTGTATGATGGTGTTCATATTCTCTTGTTGACAGTGTACAAGCTGTTCTTGGTTAGAGATAGTATTTGTATGATGGTGTTCATATTCTCTTGTTGACAGTGTACAAGCTGTTCTTGGTTAGAGATAGTATTTGTATGATGGTGTTCATATTCTCTTGTTGACAGTGTACAAGTTGTTCTTGGTTAGAGATAGTATTTGTATGATGGTGTTCATATTCTCTTGTTGACAGTGTGCAAGTTGTTCTTGGTTAGAGATAGTATTTGTATGATGGTGTTCATATTCTCTTGTTGACAGTGTGCAAGCTGTTCTTGGTTAGAGATAGTATTTGTATGATGGTGTTCATATTCTCTTGTTGACACTGTGTAAGCTGTTCTTGGTTAGAGATAGTATTTGTATGATGGTGCTCATATTCTCTGTTGACAGTGTACAAGCTGTTCTTGGTTAGAGATAGTATTTGTATGATGGTGTTCATATTCTCTTGTTGACAGTGTACAAGCTGTTCTTGGTTAGAGATAGTATTTGTATGATGGTGTTCATATTCTCTTGTTGACAGTGTGCAAGCTGTTCTTGGTTAGAGATAGTATTTGTATAATGCTGTTGATATTCTCTTGTTGACAGTGTGCAAGTTGTTCTTGGTTAGAGATAGTATTTGTATAATGGTGTTCATATTCTCTTGTTGACAGTGTGCAAGTTGTTCTTGGTTAGAGATAGTATTTGTATAATGGTGTTCATATTATCTTGTTGACAGTGTACAAGCTGTTCTTGGTTAGAGATAGTATTTGTATGATGGTGTTCATATTCTCTTGTTGACAGTGTACAAGTTGTTCTTGGTTAGAGATAGTATTTGTATAATGGTGTTCATATTCTCTTGTTGACAGTGTGCAAGCTGTTCTTGGTTAGAGATAGTATTTGTATGATGCTGTTCATATTCTCTTGTTGACAGTGTGCAAGCTGTTCTTGGTTAGATATAGTATTTGTATGATGGTGTTCATATTCTCTTGTTGACAGTGTGCAAGTTGTTCTTGGTTAGAGATAGTATTTGTATGATGGTGTTCATATTCTCTTGTTGACAGTGTACAAGTTGTTCTTGGTTAGAGATAGTATTTGTATAATGGTGTTCATATTCTCTTGTTGACAGTGTACAAGCTGTTCTTGGTTAGAGATAGTATTTGTATGATGGTGTTCATATTCTCTTGTTGACAGTGTACAAGTTGTTCTTGGTTAGAGATAGTATTTGTATAATGGTGTTCATATTCTCTTGTTGACAGTGTGCAAGCTGTTCTTGGTTAGAGATAGTATTTGTATGATGCTGTTCATATTCTCTTGTTGACAGTGTGCAAGCTGTTCTTGGTTAGATATAGTATTTGTATGATGGTGTTCATATTCTCTTGTTGACAGTGTGCAAGTTGTTCTTGGTTAGAGATAGTATTTGTATGATGGTGTTCATATTCTCTTGTTGACAGTGTACAAGCTGTTCTTGGTTAGAGATAGTATTTGTATAATGGTGTTCATATTCTCTTGTTGACAGTGTACAAGTTGTTCTTGGTTAGAGATAGTATTTGTATGATGGTGTTCATATTCTCTTGTTGACAGTGTGCAAGCTGTTCTTGGTTAGAGATAGTATTTGTATAATGGTGTTCATATTCTCTTGTTGACAGTGTACAAGCTGTTCTTGGTTAGAGATAGTATTTGTATGATGGTGTTCATATTCTCTTGTTGACACTGTGTAAACAGTTCTTGGTTAGAGATAGTATTTGTATGATGGTGCTCATATTCTCTTGTTGACAGTGTGCAAGTAGTTCTTGGTTAGAGATAGTATTTGTATAATGGTGCTCATATTCTCTTGTTGACAGTGTGCAAGTTGTTCTTGGTTAGAGATAGTATTTGTATGATGGTGTTCATATTCTCTTGTTGACAGTGTCAGTTGTTCTTGGTTAGAGATAGTATTTGTATGATGGTGTTCATATTCTCTTGTTGACAGTGTACAAGTTGTTCTTGGTTAGAGATAGTATTTGTATGATGATGTTCATATTCTCTTGTTGACAGTGTGCAAGTAGTTCTTGGTTAGAGATAGTATTTGTATGATGGTGTTCATATTCTCTTGTTGACAGTGTACAAGTTGTTCTTGGTTAGAGATAGTATTTGTATGATGATGTTCATATTCTCTTGTTGACAGTGTACAAGCTGTTCTTGGTTAGAGATAGTATTTGTATGATGGTGTTCATATTCTCTTGTTGACAGTGTGCAAGTAGTTCTTGGTTAGAGATAGTATTTGTATGATGGTGCTCATATTCTCTTGTTGACAGTGTACAAGTTGTTCTTGGTTAGAGATAGTATTTGTATGATGGTGTTCATATTCTCTTGTTGACAGTGTACAAGCTGTTCTTGGTTAGAGATAGTATTTGTATGATGGTGTTCATATTCTCTTGTTGACAGTGTACAAGCTGTTCTTGGTTAGAGATAGTATTTGTATGATGGTGTTCATATTCTCTTGTTGACAGTGTACAAGCTGTTCTTGGTTAGAGATAGTATTTGTATGATGGTGTTCATATTCTCTTGTTGACAGTGTGCAAGCTGTTCTTGGTTAGAGATAGTATTTGTATGATGGTGTTCATATTCTCTTGTTGACAGTGTGCAAGCTGTTCTTGGTTAGAGATAGTATTTGTATGATGGTGTTCATATTCTCTTGTTGACAGTGTGCAAGCTGTTCTTGGTTAGAGATAGTATTTGTATGATGGTGTTCATATTCTCTTGTTGACAGTGTGCAAGCTGTTCTTGGTTAGAGATAGTATTTGTATGATGGTGTTCATATTCTCTTGTTGACAGTGTACAAGTTGTTCTTGGTTAGAGATAGTATTTGTATGATGGTGTTCATATTCTCTTGTTGACAGCGTGCAAGTTGTTCTTGGTTAGAGATAGTATTTGTATGATGGTGTTCATATTCTCTTGTTGACAGTGTGCAAGCTGTTCTTGGTTAGAGATAGTATTTTAATTTGATGGTGTTCATATTCTCTTGTTGACAGTGTGCAAGCTGTTCTTGGTTAGAGATAGTATTTGTATGATGGTGCTCATATTCTCTTGTTGACAGTGTGCAAGCTGTTCTTGGTTAGAGATAGTATTTGTATAATGGTGTTCATATTCTCTTGTTGACAATGTACAAGTTGTTCTTGGTTAGAGATAGTATTTGTATGATGGTGTTCATATTCTCTTGTTGACAGTGTACAAGTTGTTCTTGGTTAGAGATAGTATTTGTATGATGGTGCTCATATTCTCTTGTTGACAGTGTGCAAGCTGTTCTTGGTTAGAGATAGTATTTGTATAATGGTGTTCATATTCTCTTGTTGACAGTGTGCAAGCTGTTCTTGGTTAGAGATAGTATTTGTATAATGGTGCTCATATTCTCTTGTTGACAGTGTGCAAGCTGTTCTTGGTTAGAGATAGTATTTGTATGATGGTGTTCATATTCTCTTGTTGACAGTGTACAAGCTGTTCTTGGTTAGAGATAGTATTTGTATGATGGTGTTCATATTCTCTTGTTGACAGTGTGCAAGCTGTTCTTGGTTAGAGATAGTATTTGTATGATGGTGTTCATATTCTCTTGTTGACAGTGTGCAAGCTGTTCTTGGTTAGAGATAGTATTTGTATGATGGTGTTCATATTCTCTTGTTGACAGTGTACAAGCTGTTCTTGGCTAGAGATAGTATTTGTATGATGGTGTTCATATTCTCTTGTTGACAGTGTGCAAGCTGTTCTTGGTTAGAGATAGTATTTGTATGATGGTGTTCATATTCTCTTGTTGACAGTGTACAAGCTGTTCTTGGTTAGAGATAGTATTTGTATGATGGTGTTCATATTCTCTTTTTGACAGTGTACAAGCTGTTCTTGGTTAGAGATAGTATTTGTATGATGGTGTTCATATTCTCTTGTTGACAGTGTACAAGCTGTTCTTGGTTAGAGATAGTATTTGTATGATGGTGTTCATATTCTCTTGTTGACAGTGTGCAAGCTGTTCTTGGTTAGAGATAGTATTTGTATGATGGTGTTCATATTCTCTTGTTGACAGTGTGCAAGTTGTTCTTAGTTAGAGATAGTATTTGTATGATGGTGTTCATATTCTCTTGTTGACAGTGTACAAGTTGTTCTTGGTTAGAGATAGTATTTGTATGATGGTGTTCATATTCTCTTGTTGACAGTGTGCAAGTTGTTCTTGGTTAGAGATAGTATTTGTATGATGGTGTTCATATTCTCTTGTTGACAGTGTGCAAGTTGTTCTTGGCTAGAGATAGTATTTGTATGATGGTGCTCATATTCTCTTGTTGACAGTGTGCAAGCTGTTCTTGGTTAGAGATAGTATTTGTATGATGGTGTTCATATTCTCTTGTTGACAGTGTGCAAGCTGTTCTTGGTTAGAGATAGTATTTGTATGATGGTGTTCATATTCTCTTGTTGACAGCGTGCAAGTTGTTCTTGGTTAGAGATAGTATTTGTATGATGGTGTTCATATTCTCTTGTTGACAGTGTGCAAGCTGTTCTTGGTTAGAGATAGTATTTGTATGATGGTGTTCATATTCTCTTGTTGACAGTGTGCAAGTTGTTCTTAGTTAGAGATAGTATTTGTATGATGGTGTTCATATTCTCTTGTTGACAGTGTACAAGTTGTTCTTGGTTAGAGATAGTATTTGTATGATGGTGTTCATATTCTCTTGTTGACAGTGTGCAAGCTGTTCTTGGTTAGAGATAGTATTTGTATGATGGTGTTCATATTCTCTTGTTGACAGTGTACAAGCTGTTCTTGGTTAGAGATAGTATTTGTATGATGGTGTTCATATTCTCTTGTTGACAGTGTGCAAGCTGTTCTTGGTTAGAGATAGTACACGCTTAAGATATTTCGCATACACGTTGCATTCATAGCGGTGTGTTGCCGAACCTAGCAAGGGGAGCAAAGAATAGTAACACTGCGACCTACAAGGCATGTTGTAAGAGGCGACTGAGGTAGGGGCCTAGGAAGCTCATCCTCATCATCAGGTGCCATAGCCGGCTGGCGCAGGTGATCATGGATCTCCACAAATCTCTGTCTTTGGTGTTTGCTATCATTTCAGATGTTGACGCTCTACCGTGACATGAAGTTAGGCTATCCAAAAATGTGTATCTCTCTCTTTCTCTGTCTCGTCTACCCTCGATTTTACCGGTTGTCACAATGTGTTCTAAACCTCAACTCCCCGTCACATGCCAGAAAAATGATGACTGCCTCTGTCTTATATTGATGATAAGCTTTTAGGGAAGCTACCATAGTAAATCTTCTTCTCTTCTTCTTTGCGTTCGTTCTTTACGACCAATTTTAATCACTCTTTGTGATATGTTTGATCTTTGCCAAGAACGTGTATACGTTGCACATTGGTTTGGTAGGCCCCTAAACGCATAGACTTATACATGTTTAGGACACATGCATCCGATTTTAGCCTAACCTCCTTAGTCGCCTCTTACGACATGTGTGGCAGGTAACATTGGTTCTATTGTTTACACCCCAAATTTGGGCCCCGGTAACCACTCGGGCGTTCATAAATAAAAAGCGTCGTCGAAATTGGATGTGCTGCTCTACTTGTAGGCGCATAACTGGCACAACGTACAATCGCTGTTAGGTTTAAATCACATGCTTCTTCTTCTTCTTCTTCTTTGCGTTCGTTCTTTACGACTAATTTGAATCACTCATTGTGATATGTTTGATCTTTGCCAAGAACGTGTATACGTTGCATATTGGTTTAGTAGGCTCCTAAACGCATAGACACGTTTCTTCTTCTTCTTCTTCTAACCAGGGCTGCGAGTTTTCACTCTTGGGCAGCCAATGCCAGTTTGTAGAATCTGCATGTGTTCTGTAATTGTGGAAGACTTCTTCTAACCAGGGCTGTGAGTTTTCACTCTTGGGCAGCCAATGCCAGTTTGTATAGAATTTGCATGTGTTCTGTAATTGTGGAAGACTAGTGTAAAGGGTATTATGAACAGATGGGTGTGGTGGGAGGAGTTCTTGTCTATCTTTATGCAGTCCAGGACATTCAAGCAAGATATGCTGAACTGTCTCACATGAGTGACTGCACTTTCTACAGTGTGGTAGGTGTGTGGGGTTTATTCTGTGTAGGTGGTAATTCAGTCATAGACACGTTTAGGACACGTGCATCCGATTTCAGTCAAAGATCACATGCTAATCCCAAAGAGTGGTTTAACAAGTGGTCGATATTGAGCGCTCGAAGAAGAAGAAGAAGAAAATAAATAAAATTGCAACTTAAACTTGCATCTTTAGCGTATCCACTTTATAATCTCGACAAAAACGAAGGACATAAATAAACAAGCTATTAATAAGTACACGAGAGCAATAAGTTCAGAGGACGCGCTAGATGCATCGTAAACCATGATCTAATATGCCACTCTACCAAACAGGTAATGCATGAGAGCCTTTCTAGCTCATCCTAGCAATCTATATTTAGTAACGACGTCAGCATGTGTCCTAGTTTTTCGTTGATGAAGGTCAGACTTGTTCACTAGTCAGCTCTGCTCTTTACCGTAAACCATCTACTGTTAGTAGACAGTGAATTATTTACATATTATGAGACATACTGGGTAATAGTTTTAGGTCAATAATTTCATTGACCGACGGCACACGATGGTTGATGTGGTCAACATCACGCCAGCCACCTTGATTTTTCTTGGTATCCAGCTGAGGTTGGGTAGACCTAAGCACCATAAAAAGGTCGTTACTGCTTTTTAGGGCGGTCTAGGACATGTGGGACGTGAGCCTGCTGAATTTAATAGCAGCATTGCTAGTGCAGTCGCGGCGAAGCTGTTCCGGTTAGGATTTTTCATTTTTGTCCACAACAGTAAAAAATCATTGACCTTTTCGTGGATTGAACACAAGTCTCCCTCAAGGGAGCCGCGATCTAATCCATTCGGTCAGACATTAAGGAGGAAAATATATTTCACGCCCACTGTGAAAATGAACCCGTACCACGTTTCTAAGATGCTAGTTCACTAACAACTTTGCTACTGCGGCTTTCCTTCTGTTTTGACATCTACCGCTCAAGAGAGGATTAGAAAAATGCAAGACGTCTGACTAAGCAAAACATCTTACGAGCTCCAGATCTATGCAGATAGAAATGATTCTAGAAGCATCTATGATAAACTTAGAACTGTTTATGGCCTTCAACATTCTCACTCCACCCCTGTACTGGATGCAGATGGAGCAAGGCTGCTAACTGACAAGCCTCAGATACTAAACCGCTGGGCAGAACACTTTCGTTCTGTTCTCAACCATCCATCCACCATATGTGATGACGCCATAGAGCACATGCCTCAGGTCCCAATCAATGCCATGCTTGATGATCCACCTACCTTAGAAGAGGTCAAGAAAGCAACAGGTCAGATGTCCAGCGGAAGGCACCGGGTGAGGACTCAACACCGACCGAAGTGTACACAGAACAAGGCCCCCATGCTTAAGTTGACAGATCTCTCTGGAGCAACGAACGTGTACCACAGGAACAAACGGATTCCCCTATTGTCCATCTGTATAAAAGCAAAAGCAATCGCCAGGTCTGCGATAATCACAGGGGGATCTCACTCCTGTCAATTTCTGGCAAGATACTGGCCGTAGTTTTCCTCAATCGCTTAATCGATCATCTGGAACATGACTTACTCCCTGAGACCCAATGTGGCTTCAGAGCGGGTCGTGGAAGAGCAGACATGATATTTGCTGCTCGCCAACTACAGAAGAAATATCAAGAGCAGCACCGTAACCTCTACATGGTCTTTGTCGATCTGACGAAGGCGTTCGACGCGGTCAACAGAGAGTGTCTATGGAAGATCATAGAAAAGTTTGGATGTCCAGTGAAATTCATTAAGATCGTCCAACAGTTTCACGAGGGCATGATGGCACGTGTACTTGATGAAGGGAGCTGTCGGAAGTCTTCCATGTCACCAACGGCGTCAAATAGGGCTGTGTACTGGCCCTAACACTCTTCAGCATGATGTTTGCTGCCATGCTCACGGATGTCTTTTGGGAAGGCGACGAACATGGGGTAAAGATTAGATACAGGACAGACGGTAATCTATTCAATCTTCGGAGGTTAAAATCCTCCACCAAGGTAAAAGAATCAACTATCTCAAACCTGTTGTTTGTTGATGACTGCGCCCTCGCTACCAACTCTGCGCAAAAAATGCAAACCTACATGGACAAGTTCTCCATGGCCTGTAATGTTTGGCCTTACCATCAACACCACGAAAACTGAGGTCATCATTTTTCATCTTGCCTCTAGAGAGCAGTACTTTCTTCTTCTTCTTCTTTGCGTTCGTTCTTTACGACCAATTTTAATCCCTTTGTGATATGTTTGATCATTGCCAAGAACGTGTATACGTTACACATTGGTTTGGTAGGCCTCTAAACGCATAGACTTCTACACGTTTAGGACACGTGCACCCGATTTCAGCCAAACCTCCTTAGTCGCCTCTTATGACATGCGTGGCAGGTAACAGTGGTTCTATTCTTTACACCCCAAATTTGGGCCCCGGTAACCACTCGGGCGTCCAGAGTGCAGTGCAATAACCCAGTCTTGAGATAGAGGGAACTATGTATGATCTAATTGAGAAAATATATATTTTTTGTTCTCTTGTGCGAGATGAGATAGATTAATTGATTGATTGATTGATTAATTAATTGATTGATTGATTAATTGATTGATTGATTGATTAATTAATTGATTGATAGATTGATTTATTGATTGATTGATTAATTGATTGATTAAATTATTGATTGATTAATTATTGATTGATTGCTTAATTGATTGGTTGATTGATTGGTTGATTTAATTGATTGATTAATTAATTAATTGATTGATTGATTAATTAATTAATCGATTGATTGATTAATTGATTGATTGATTAATTAATTAATTAATTAATTGATTAATTAATTAATTAATTAATTGATTGATTGATTGATTGATTGATTGATTGATTAATTGATTGATCATTGCACTTTGGTGAATCTTCTTCTTCGAAAGCTCCATATCGATCACTTGTTAAACCACTCTTTGTTATCTGTATGTGATCTAAGCCTAAGAGCGATTGCACGTTGTGCCAGTTATTCACCTACAACTATTGCAGCACATCCGATTTCTGCGATGATCTTTATTTACTAGGGTAGCTTCCTATCCGTACCTCAGTCGCCTCTTACGGCATGCTTTGTAGGTCACAGTGGTAAGTAAAAAAAAAAGCAAAGGAACCCTTTCATACCTCGTGGTATATAGGTCAATACAGTGTTAGGCCTGTATTTTTCATTGACCGTCGGCACACGATGGGTAATGTGGTCAGCATCACGCCGGCCGCCTTTACTTTCCCAGAGCATGTCTGGTACCCAGTTGAGGCTGGGTCGACCTGAGAGCCGTCGCGATCGGGAAAATTCCACTCGCACTGCGTGAGTTGAACCCAGACCACCAGCCTTGAGAAGCGAGTTCACTAACAACTACGCTACCGCGGCTCTCAGGTCGCAGTGGTACTATTCTTTGATCCCTTCGAGGGCCCCCGCAACACATGGGCGTTTCCCAATATATGGAACTTTATATTTCCTTATGTGAAACCCATTGAATTCAGACAGGAAATATGTAATGGAATTTTTTAATGACTGTGTTTACTATTATGGCTCTAGTATTTCACATAATTTGTCTTGTATGTTTTCTTTACCGTCTTAGTGTGTATCTAAAATTAGAGTTGCATATTTCGTTGCAGATAGATAAATTACTTCCATTTTGGGACTTGCACAATCTCTCTCTCTCCTTCTCTCTCTCTCGCGATCGTTCTTAAGCCGTTTTTATCATTCTATTGTGATATATAAACAGGCAAACATCAGAACGTGATGTACGTGCACAGCCTTCAGTACCAATTGGAGCTCAAGTGCTTATCTTTCGGTGGTGTGTTCAGTTTCAACCAGCGTTTACTGGATTCGCTCTCCGTTAGC
This sequence comes from Arion vulgaris, assembly GCA_020796225.1. Taxonomy (NCBI): domain Eukaryota; kingdom Metazoa; phylum Mollusca; class Gastropoda; order Stylommatophora; family Arionidae; genus Arion; species Arion vulgaris. Next base: position 4,248,450 of record CM036769.1, read on the forward strand.
CTTCTGCTGTTCCCAGCCAAAACCCACAAGGCAGCAGGTTGCTATACCTGCCCTCCGGGCTGATGAGCGTCATCTTCCCAGTTGCACAATCTGAGAAAACTTCGACGACATTTGTGAATAAAGAATTATATATATATTGTTTTAGAGTATAGATTCCCAAACTTTTTCGGCTCACCGCCCACTTTGTACAACATAAACTTTGTAACGCCCTCCTCCACATTATAACAGTTTGCCAACGCCCCTCCCACATATATACATGCTCTATTTTCTCTTTGACTTAGAAAATTGATATTTATTTCTGTAATGCATGTTCAATTTTCAAATGATTATATGAATGAAAAAGAAAATTGATGGAAAAATGGATCGTGTAAGAAGGGTACAAGATGAATTAATATGCAGAATTCAAATTTTAAATGATTATTCAATCGTAAAATCACGAAAATAATTTATTTTTAAAATATTCATTATTAATTTCTTCTTTAAGGAGTCATCGACCTATTATCGTCTGAACCCCCCAATTCTTCGGAACCCACTATCCCCCATAGAACGCTTTAACGCCACTGGGGGCGATACCGCCCACTGTGGGAAACGCTGTTTTAGAGAGAAATGAGAAACGACACTTACAGGAATATAGAAAATAGAATATTGTAAAGAATATTTTCTATACGTTGTCTGTGGGCTATTCGATCACAACCCGTGTACTACCTTGTTCAACCTTCACGACGGGCAGTTTGGAAGCACATTTGTTCCCGTACTAAAAACTGTCATTACTGTATGTAGTACCGCTTTTTATTGCGGTGTAGGACAGGAGGGACGAGAGCCTCAGGAATTGAATTGCCGCATGGCTATTGCGGTCGCTGTTCAAGTTAGGATTTTTCATTTATGTCCCAACAGAAAAACATCATTGGCCTTACCGTTAATTTAATACGGGTCTCCTCAAGGAGCCGTTCGGTCAGACGCACCTCTCCAGTGGTTACGAGCGGTGAGAATAGACCTCGATGTTCAGAAAGCAATGGCAAACTACTGAACGTATAAATGGTACCTAGAAAATCAACGACTTGTTTACTGTGGTTAATGGCGACGTCTTTTAAAGGATATGCTACGATGTGTTCAAAGTTGTATTTTTTATAACTTATTTACGTTCTTTGCATAGTGAGAGCCGCTGTAGCGTAGTTGTTAGTCAACTCGCTTCTCAAGGCTAGTGGTCTGGGTTCAGCTCCCGCGGTATGCGTGGAATTTTTCCCGACCACGACGGCTTTCAGGTCGACCCAGCCTCAACTGGGTACCAGACATGCTCTGGGAAAGTAAAGGCGGCCGGCGTGATGCTGACCACATCACCCATCGTGTGCGACGGTCAAAGAAAAATACAGGCCTAACACTGTATTGCCCTATATACCAAGAGGTATGAAAGGGTTCCTTTAATTTTTTCTTACTTTACTTTGCATAGTGTCTGAAATTTAAAATATTTTGTTTAACTTTTCTTTCAAGTTGGCTTGAAAATTGTGAAATAAATATTTGTAAACGTACGAACCCGCGCCTAATCTAGGATTATCTCAGTACAGTTAGGGTAACCCAGTTTTAACATGCCGTTTCTGTAATATCTGATAATGTGGTTATAAAACACTTTTGAATTGTTATTTTTAATCGTAGGAAGAAAATAACAAATGCTACAAAAGAGTACCTAGATTATCATGGATAGAGAAAATAACAAATGTTTCTGTTCTGCAACAGCTTGATATTAGAGAGAGTTGGCTATTAAAGAGCATTACATAAAGGAAAATTAAATATTTCGGACACATCAAACGACGTGAGTGACTGGAGAAGATAATTTTGGAGGGAATGGTGCCTGGAAGAAGAATGAGGAGAACACCTAGAAGACGAGGGGCGCAAAATGTCATTAACGATCTTCTTTTTCTGCGTTCTTCCGCTGTGACTTCGGGCGTTAGCCATGACGCCTGGTATGACGCTTCTGACCGATTTTTGCGTTAAAGCTTACTTTACCATTTCACTGGTGTCCCTTGTCATGCAGGCGGGTCTTTGCCGACTTCAGAGGCAGGCGGGTCTTTGCCGACTTCAGAGGCAGGCGGGTCTTTGCCGACTTCAGAGGCAGGCGGGTCTTTGCCGACTTCAGAGGTGTATTAACGATCTGATGACTGCTGCTGACATCGGTCAACTTGCACAGAACAGAGAGTTTTTCGGGACTGTTGTCAAAGGAAGCCAAGTTCCCGAAGGGACGAGCTACTTGATGATGATGATAATGAGGAATAAGATATTCAATAAATATAATAAGCCCAGTTCGTGTTGTTGAACACAAGTAGTCACGACAGAGATGAAGTGTATATGCAGAATGTTGGGAGTATCAAGAAGAAAACTAGTCACGACAGAGATGAAGTGTCTAAGCAGAATGTTGGGAGTATCAAGAAGAAAACTAGTCACGGCAGAGATGAAGTGTCTACGCAGAATGTTGGGAGTATCAAGAAGAGAACTAGTCACGACAGAGATGAAGTGTCTACACAGAATGCTGGGAGTATCAAGAAGAAAACTAGTCATGACAGAGATGAAGTGTCTACACAGAATGTTGGGAGTATCAAGAAGAAAATTAGTCACGACAGAGATGAAATGTCTACACAGAATGTTGGGAGTATCAAGAAGAGAACTAGTCACGACAGAGATGAAGTGTCTACACAGAATGTTGGGAGTATCAAGAAGAGAACTAGTCACGACAGAGATGAAGTGTCTACACAGAATGTTGGGAGTATCAAGAAGAAACCGGTTTGGAAATGAACTCATCAGGAAAAAAAGTAGGTACGACATCAGAACTGAACTTCATCAAGAAACAACAAATTAAATGGTTCAGCGCAATTTGCAAAGTTATTTTCAAGTAACTTGTCCATACCGCTCTGTCCTGGGCAACTCGTTTAATCTCATCCATGGAAATGAGTTCGATATATCTCTCAGCAAAGTTCGTTTCACGGTTTCCCTAGGACGCCCTCTCTTTCTGGAAGTTTTGTCTCCCACTTCAATATCTGCTTTGGTTTTCGTTGAACATTTCTTCTCAAGGTATACCCAACATATCTCTATCTTCTCCTTCTTATAACATTTGCTACTAGTGGTTGACCAGACATTTCTTCTCAAGGTATACCCAACATATCTCTATCTTCTCCTTCTTATAACATTTGCTACTAGTGGTTGACCAAATATTTCTTCTCAAGGTATACCCAACATATCTCTATCTTCTCCTTCTTATAACAGTTGTCACTAGTGGTTGACCAGACATTTCTTCTCAAAGTATACCCAACATATCTCTATCTTCTCCTTCTTATAACAGTTGTCACTAGTGGTTGACCAGACATTTCTTCTCAAAGTATACCCAACATATCTCCATCTTCTCCTTCTTATAACAGTTGTCACTAGTGGTTGACCAGACATTTCTTCTCAAGGTATACCCAACATATCTCCATCTTCTCCTTCTTATAACATTTGCTACTAGTGGTTGACCAGACATTTCTTCTCAAAGTATACCCAACATATCTCCATCTTCTCCTTCTTATAACATTTGCTACTAGTGGTTGACCAGACATTTCTTCTCAAGGTATACCCAACATATCTCCATCTTCTCCTTCTTATAACATTTGCTACTAGTGGTTGACCAGACATTTCTTCTCAAAGTATACCCAACATATCTCTATCTTCTCCTTCTTATAACAGTTGTCACTAGTGGTTGACCAGACATTTCTTCTCAAGGTATACCTAACATATCTCCATCTTCTCCTTCTTATAACAGTTGTTAATAGTGGTTGACCAGACATTTCTTCTCAAGGTATGCCTAACATATCTCTATCTTCTCCTTCTTATAACAGTTGTTACTAATGGTTGACCAGACATTTCTCTGATTTCATCACTTCTCATTAATTCGTCCCATTTTATATTCCTAATTAATTTCTCGCAGACATCTATTTTCAAATCTATTCAACTGGCTGGTCCTGGTGCTACAACATCTATTTTCAAATCTATTCAACTGGCTGGTCCTGGTGCTACAACATCTATTTTCAAATCTATTCAACTGGCTGGTCCTGGTGCTACAACATCTATTTTCAAATCTATTCAACTGGCTGGTCCTGGTGCTACAACATCTATTTTCAAATCTATTCAACTGGCTGGTCCTGGTGCTACAACATCTATTCTCAAATATATTCAACTGGCTGGTCCTGGTGCTACAACATCTATTTTCAAATCTATTCAACTGGCTGGTCCTGGTGCTACAACATCTATTTTCAAATCTATTCAACTGGCTGGTCCTGGTGCTACAACATCTATTTTCAAATCTATTCAACTGGCTGGTCCTGGTGCTACAACATCTATTTTCAAATCTATTCAACTGGCTGGTCCTGGTGCTACAAATAAGTATGAGAAACTTGAAGTATTTTGGGCATATAAAAAGACACGAAGGGCTGGAGAAGACCATCATGGAAGGAGGCATTACGGCAAAGAGGAGAAAAGAAAAACCACGAGAAGACGGATTCAGGATGTAACTGATGGTTTGAGCATGACGGCTGCAGAGGCAAGACATCTGGCATATGAGAGAAATTCAGAATTACTGTTACGATGGCAAAGTTCTGCTAAGGACAAGCTATTTGATGATGATGATTCAACGTACTTTCAGTTATATGAGAGCTATCATCATAACACTCCGGACACGTCCATAGGTTCTCCGATCGCCACCTCAACAAATCCAGCAGCGTCCAGCTACCCAACATGCCAGTTCGATGTTGATCTCTTAGCATATTTGGTATGTCGTTCTTTTCGGGCTGCACCAATATCGACACCCATCTCTCTCAATCTGGTCAGCGAGTGGATTCACAATCCTGAAACTCCTCTGTTCGGAAAGACTCTCTCAATGCGTTTAGAATATCATTTCGATCTATAACAGCTCTCTCTCTGATATTGTAACCAAGCCAACCAATCTATCAGCTCGTTCGTTACCACTTATCCCTGCGTGCCCAGGGACAAAAATGAAAATATCGCTTCAACTTACTTTCTATATCCTTAGTCATTTTCCAACAATTTGTAGAAACATATCGTCGTTAATTGTGCATACTTAATCTCCCTGTCCGACTTAGTATGAGATTGATGTCTTCAAGAGCTCATTGCCGACAACAGCTTGTTCTATTCTCTGTAACAGAAGTTGTATTCGAACTAGCAGCTGGTACATTTAGCGCATAGGTTCTCAAAGTGGGCGGTACAGCCACCCTCCAGTGGGCGCTGAAGCTTTCTAGGGGGAGGGGGAGATAGCGAATTCAGAATCATTTGGGCGGTGGGGGTTTTTTCCTCGTGTTTGCGATTGAATAATCATTTAAAATTTGAATTCCGTATTTCACCGAGAGGTTACAGGGGCCCAAATTTGAGGTGTAAAGAATAGAACCACGGTTACCTGCCACGCATGTCGTAAGGGGCGAGTAAGGAGGTTTGGCTGAAATCGGATGCATGTGTCCTAAGCGTGTAGAAGTCTATGCGTTTAGGGGCCTACCAAACCAATGTGCAGCGTATACACGTTCTTGGCAAAGATCAAACATATCACAAAGAGTGATTATTGGTCGTAAAGAACGAACGCAAAGAAGAAGAACTCCGTATTTTAATTAATCTTATGCTCATCTTACACGATCCATTTTTTCATCAATTTTCTATTTCATGTATAAAATCATTTGAAAATTGACCATGTATGTCAGAAATATATATCAATGTTCTATGTCAAAGTGAAAATAGAGTTTGTATATATATATATATATATATATATATATATATATATATATATATGTACGTGAGCGTCTGTAGCTCAAGCGGTAGTGAACTCGATCACAAACCCAAGCGTACCTGGTTCAAACCCCACGGCGGCAAGTTTGGAAGCAAATTCGTTTCCATGGGATTTTTACAAACGGTAAAAATAGACCTCACCATTCATAAAGCAATGACAAACTACTGAACGTATAAGTGCTGCCTAGAAAATCAACGACTCGTTTACTGTGATTGATGACTACGTCTTTTGGGATATGCCACGATTTTCATTTCATATATATATGGGAGCCCCCCTGTTATAATGGGGAGCAGGGCGTTACAAAGTTTGTGTCATGCACAGTGGGCTCTGGGCTGAACAAGTTTGAGAATCTTTGATTTAGTGATATATATATATAATAAACGCAGATCCATTTCCGAAGGTCACCAACGCTTACATACATATATTTCTACGCGTCTTAATGTCAAGGTTGTCACGGTCATCAACACTAACGCGTAATCAACATTATCATGATGTGCCGTGCCGGCTTACGTATGCGATAATGGATCGCCACAAACGTCTGTCATTTGTGCTGACTGGCAGTTCTAATGTTGACACTCTTCCGTGCCAGGAAGCTAGACTGTCTAAAATTTTCTCTCTGGATATTTTCTTTCTGGTCTCCTATTAAGATATTGCTGGTTTTCACAGTCAGTTCTAAATCTTCCTTTCTCATCACATCACAATATTTTTAGGTTATTTTTCCAGAAACCCGTGATCTCAGTATATGTGACAGCCACCCGTGAGGTGACGGGCCCCCAAGGGAAGCAAAGAATGGTACCACTGCGACCTACAATGCATGTCGTAAGAGGCGACTGATGTAGGACCTAGGAGAGCTACCCTAGTAAATAAAAAGCATCTTAGAAATTTGATGTGCTGGCCTACTTGTAGACGGATAACTGGCACAACGTACAATCACTCTTAGGCTCAGATCACATACAAATCACACAGAGTTGTTAACATGTGGTCGATATAGAGCGTTCGAAGAAGAAGTATCTGATTGATTTATTGATTAACTGATTGATGAGACTGTGAAAGTAGAACTGGATGCCTGAGGAGCAGATTGATAAGTGTGTTTAATCATCGAGCTACGGGAGCCATCGGTATGTATACTCTTCAATATCTGTTGGGGAGACTGAGCACCTATGGGTCTGCCCGGAGTGCAATGCCGCCAGTTTAGTAACCAATAACCAATCTTACCATGAAATACGACCTATCCTTCTGTATATTTACACCTCAAAAGCATTAATTTTGTCACGAAAATGTTGTTAATTGTCCATGTTTCTGAACCATACTTAGTACATATAGTATTTGATGATTCTTATCTTTAGCTTATTTATTGTTGGTTTAAATAAGAGACAAAATTAGAAATGAAGAAATCAGAAGTAGACTGGGTCCTGCAATTCATAAAACAACAACAGATTAAATGGATAAGACGCATGACAGTAATGTCTTGTAACGTCTACCATAGAGAGCCAAACTGAAAAAATATAAGAATAAAAAAACAAGAGGACGTTCACGAAAAAGATGGAGCGATGGCATCAAAAACAGCCTTAAAAACCTCTGTAGTCGGAGGAGAAGGCACGTCTGTATGGCAGGGGACACTGTTCATAAGGAAAGCAAGCTTTCACGCAAAAATCAGCTAGAAGCGCAATACCAGGCACCCTGACTACTCTCGATTATATAGCCGGCGAACGCAGAAGAAGAGGAACAACAGCTTACAAAGTGCCTTAGAACAAGCACACACAAGATCACTACCACCCCCTCCACCCCACCTACACTACATCTATAAAGAAGTAACTGGTGGAAGAGAAGACGAAGAAGTTGCTGGTCTGCTTGTAAGAAACCTGTTTCTGTTATTAAATGTACTTTTGGCCATTCCTATTCTTTTCCCAATCTATTTTTTTCACATCTGACACCATTTGTAATCAGGTGTCCTAGATATCAGATATTGTTTACTTCGTTCAGTAGTTCGCAGTGCATTTTTATATTTAGTTTTTTCTCTTCTCCATTTCTGTGCTGATATCCATAATATCTGTTTTCTGGATGTTAATGTTTTCTGTGGTGTAGAGGCTAAGTGCTCGCTTCTCGTACCAAAGGTACCAGGTTCGTTCCCTCGTAGAATCATCTGGATATTTTTTCCAGAGAACTCTGATCTCAGTGTAGGTGAAATCGAGTTCTTAGTCCTATCGGAGACGGACAATAAAATGTAGGTTCAGAGTTCAATTTGAGAACGTAAAAGAACCCCTGGCAGTTCAAAATCGAGAAGAACAGGCTGGTAAGCTCGGTGGCCGGCTTCGGAGATCCTCGCTGGTGCTACGGAGTTTGTACACTGCAGCTGAGATCTTCCTGTGTAAGACACGAGATCGGAGCACACATGGTTACTCACCAAAGTACAATTATGATGGTCCTATCAATCAATCCTTCCATTGTTCTCCGTGCATATATATATATATTGTTGGCTTCTCCCCTTCTTTGCTGCATAAGTATTCGTTTTCTGAATGTTAATGCGTAATCTATATTTCTTGCTTGTTTGAGCTAGGTGAACTACTATAGTTCTTGTAGTTCTCGTAGTTCTCGTAGTTCTCGTAGTTCTTCTAGTTCTCGTAGTTCTTGGTAAACCTCTAAAGTCGGAGAAGACCCGCCTGTATGACGAGGAAACCAATAAAACGGTAAACAGGCTGTCACGCAAAAATCAGTCAGAAGCGCCACACTAAACGCCATGTCTGCACCTGAATTCATAGCACGCGAATGCAGAAGAAGATGAAGAATCCACGGTAAGGTCAAAGAGTTTGTCTGTCGAGCTAAGGAAAACATCAATACTTGAACAGTTTCGTGACGACTGCACTAGCCATGAGGTCATTAACTTGCACCGGCTCATGTCCCTCCTGTCCTACACTGCCCAAATACGGATATTAGTCATTTATGTCCTACTTCAGTCGCCTCTTACAGCATGCCTTGTAGATCGCAGTGTTACCATTCTTTGCTCCCCTTGTGAGCTCAGGTAACACACGGGCGTGTGACGCTTGTTATTTACTAAGGTAGCTTCCCATGCCCCTACCTTAGTCACCTCTTAGTCCAGCAGGTAGCTTCCCAGGTCCCTACCTTAGTCATCTCTTACGACATGTCCATCAGGTAGCTTCCCAGGTCCCTACCTTAGTCACCTCTTAGTCCAGCAGGTAGCTTCCCATGCCCCTACCTTAGTCACCTCTTAGTCCAGCAGGTAGCTTCCCATGCCCCTACCTTAGTCACCTCTTAGTCCAGCAGGTAGCTTCCCATGCCCCTACCTTAGTCACCTCTTAGTCCAGCAGGTAGCTTCCCAGGCCCCTACCTTAGTCACCTCTTAGTCCATCAGGTAGCTTCCCATGCCCCTACCTTAGTCATCTCTTACGACATGTCCATCAGGTAGCAGTGTTAATATTCTTGAATCCCCTTACGAGCCCCGGATACCAGAACCATGAATACTAACTGTATTTACAAGCGACACCACTTCACACCACGGATCCAGATTTACATCACAGATTTAATTACCACTACCTGTACATGCATCAACCAGTCTGCGAGAATCTAGATCACAGGTTCCCAAACTTTTTCAGGCCACCGTCCACTTTGCAGGACATAAACTTTGTAACGCCCCTCCCATTATACTAGTCCCCCTCCCCCAACACATACATATACTTGCTCTATTATCTCTTTGACATAAAAATTGATATATATATATATATATATATATTTCTGCCATATATAGTCCATTTTAAAATGATTATTTCAATGAAATAGAAAATTGATGAAAAAATTGATCGTGTAAGACGGGCATAAGATGAATTCAAATGCAGAAATTAAATTTTAAATGATTATTCGCACAATCACGAAAATAATTTATTTAAAAAAATAGATATTATTAATTTCTTCAATAAGGAGCCACCGACCCATAATCGCCTGAGCGCCCTCCAAATGCTTCTGATCCCAGTAACACCCCCTCCCCGCTTCCAGAAGGCTCTCAGCGCCCACTAGGGGACGGTACCGCTCACTTTGGGAACCTATGATCTAGAACAAGATAACACATGTTGAGGGTCACTTAATAAAAAGAAATTTCTCAAGTAGCAACTTGCGTGTGGTGTATCAATCATAGACTTGCCAGACATGCTAATAGTGCAACCCACGTGCCCAGCTTTTACTCGTTGCATCTGTCAAAACAGGAAAGAGCCTTCTGGCCAGATTTAGCACGCACTCCAGTTTGGCAACTTAAAAATCTTTGAGTTTGTATAATGCCACCTGTGTGTTTCCGGGGCTCGCATGGGGAGCAAAGATATTCGACCTTCAAGGCATGTCGTAAGAGGCGACTGAGCTAGGGGCCTAGGCAAGCTACCTTAGTAAATAAAAAGTGTCGCTGAAATCGGATATGATGATCTACTTGTTGGTGCATAATTTGCACAACGTAGAATCGCTCTTTGGCTCAGATCCCATACAAATCACCAAGAGTGGTTTAACAAGTGGTCGACATGGGTATATGGTCCTTCAGAATTTCTCTCCCTCATAGGATAGATGTCTTTCCTGTGCATTCGTCAAGCTCAAACCATCAGTCACATTCTGAATCCATCTACTCCGAAGCCAACCTCTTTTTCTCTTTGCCGGGAAACCTCATTCCGTGATGGTTTACTCCAACCCTCCGTGTCTTTTTGTATGCCCAAAATACTTCATTCTTAATTATATCATCAGCCAGTTTTCTTTGATTTTGAATTCTTTCTTCTTCTTCTGCGTTCTCACTAGATTGGGATTTCGGACTCTCTAATAAAGGCAGCCGTCTGCCTCAGATTATCAGCCACACCATACAGTTTGTCTTCTGCGTTCTCACTAGATTGGGATTTCGGATTCTCTAATAAAGGCAGCCGTCTGCCTCAGATTATCAGCCACGCCATACAGTTTGTCTTCTGCGTTCTCACTAGATTGGGATTTCGGATTCTCTAAAGGCAGCCGTCTGCCTCAGATTATCAGCCACACCATACAGTTTGTCTTCTGCGTTCTCACTAGATTGGGATTTTGGATTCTCTAATAAAGGCAGCCGTCTGCCTCAGATTATCAGCCACGCCATACAGTTTGTCTTCTGCGTTCTCACTAGATTGGGATTTCGGATTCTCTAATAAAGGCAGCCGTCTGCCTCAGATTATCAGCCACGCCATACAGTTTGTCTTCTGCGTTCTCACTAGATTGGGATTTCGGATTCTCTAAAGGCAGCCGTCTGCCTCAGATTATCAGCCACACCATACAGTTTGTCTTCTGCGTTCTCACTAGATTGGGATTTTGGATTCTCTAATAAAGGCAGCCGTCTGCCTCAGATTATCAGCCACGCCATACAGTTTGTCTTCTGCGTTCTCACTAGATTGGGATTTCGGATTATCTAATAAAGGCAGCCGTCTGCCTCAGATTATCAGCCACGCCATACAGTTTGTCTTCTGCGTTCTCACTAGATTGGGATTTCGGATTCTCTAATAAAGGCAGCCGTCTGCCTCAGATTATCAGCCACGCCATACAGTTTGTCTTGGACGCTGGTGTAAGTGGGCCACCTCTTTCTTCTCAAGTCTGCATACTGGGGCAGTTCTGTAGGATATAATTCCTATGACTTCTACTTCCCCGTTTGTACCGACTCTTCCCGCAGTAAGTTTTGGCCACCCTCATGATTTTAGGTCTGCAATTCTTACTGCATGGCTAAATCTCCGAGGCAGATTAGCGACCGTTGAATCCGTTATCCCACTCCTCATTGTGAGGGTCGTTGCACCATGTTATGCGCCTTACGGCCTGGTGCATCCGTTTTCTGCAAGCATTTGTTTCGGGTTTGCATTCCCTAGCGGACACGTGCATCCGATTTCAACCAAACCTCCTTAGTCGCCTCTTACGACATGCGTGGCAGGTAACAGTGGTTATATTCTTTACACCCCAAATTTGGGCCCCGGTAACCACTCGGACGGAATTCTTTCTGAATAGATCTATTTGTTTTCTTCTCTGTGTATGATATATAGAGAACTCTTCTGTAACACTTATATTTCAAAGCACACATATATATATATTTTCCACTGCCATTGTAAGGGTTTAAATCCTTTTCATGTTTTAGATAATTGAGACATTTTGGACATATAAAAAGACATGAATGGCTGGAGAAGGACATCATGGAAGAAGGCATACCGGCAAAGAGAAGAAGAGGAAGACCACGGAGAAAATGGATTCAGGATGTAACTGATGGTTTGAAAATGACGGCTGCAGAGGCAGGACATCTGGCCTATGAGAGAGAATTTCCGGAGGACTGTTGGGGTGGCAAAGTTCTGCTCAGGACAAGCTATTTGATGATGATGATAAATCCTTTTTATGCCAGCGAGAATTGAAAAAATGACTAAAGATATAGAAAGCAAGTTGAATGAACTTGAAGAAAGATGTATGCGAAAAATAATGAACATAACATGAGACGTATTCAGGAAAAGGGATTAAATCATAGAAATGGCTGGTCAACCACTAGTAACAACTGTTATAAGAAGGAGAAGATGGAGATATATTGGACATACCTTGAGAAGAAATGATCAAAGAATACCAAAGCAGGCATTGAAGTGGGGCACAAAGTGTTCAAGAAAGAGAGGATGTCCTAGAGAAAACGCGGAACACACTTTACTAAGAGAGGCAAGAAATATCGGTGTCAATTCCATGGAAGAGATTCTTCTTCTTCTTCTTTGCGTTAGTTCTTAACGACCAATTTTAATCACTCTTTGTGATATTTTTATCTTTGCCAAGAACGTGTATATGTTGCACATTCGTTTGGAAGACACCTAAGCGCATAGACTTCTACACGTTTAGAACACATGCATCCGATTTCAGCCAAACCTCCTTAACGCCTCTTACGACATGCGTGGCAGGTAACAGTGGTTCTATTCTTTGCACTCCAAATTTGAGACCGGTAACCACTCTGGCGATGGAAGAGATTGAGCAAGTTGCCCAGTTCAGAGCTCAAGTAGTAGTATGTCTCTTGAGGAACTTCGCATTCATCACAGCCCGTCTGAAAAGCTCTCTGTCTCTTGCAAGTTCTCCTGGCCTCTTCTAGAATCATGTTCAAGATTTCTTCGATGTCCTGCTGCCACCTTCGTGTTGGTCGTCCCCTGCCTCGTTTTGCTGGAACCATGGCTTCCATTACCTTTCTCTCCAGACCACTGTGGCGTTTAATGTGGTCAAAATATTTCATCTTCTGGAAATTATGTTACTTATGAGCCAATGCTCCTTGACAGGCAGGTCCTTGTTTCTTCTCTTCTCTGTCCAGGATCTTCTAAGAACTTTTCTATAGCACCTGCGAGTCATGGACAATAAACAACCAGATCGAAAAATCTCTGGAGGCCACAGAGATGTGGTTTTACAGAAGATTGACAAGAATTCCATGGACTGCTAAAATCACTAATGTTGAGTTGTTGAATGAGGTCAAGACAGAGAAAACTTATCAATATAAGAAAGAGGCAGTCATCATTTTTCGGACATGTGATGAGGAGGGAAGTTTAGAACATATTATAACAACTGCTAAAATCGAGGGTAGACGAGACAGAGGAAGACAGAAAGAGAAAATTGTGGATAGCCTGACTTCATGGCACAGTAGAGCGTCAACATCTGAGTTGATAGCAAACACCAAAGATATATATTTATGGAGATCCATGATCGCCTACGCCAGCCGGTACGGCACCGGATGATGATGATGCTATGTTCCACGATTCGCATCCATATGTTGTCACAAGGAATATGTATGTTCTCAGAAGTGTGAAGAAGTTCTGACAGGTCAGGACAGAGTAATAGGTTGTAATAACTTGCATGCCCTATGTAACGTATGACGAGATGAATTAATATTTGTAATACTCTTTAAGCCGGTGAACGTTCCCGCCTGCCCAGCATGTTCGCAGCACGTTGGACTACGGGTTACTATCCCACTGTGAGTGCTGGTTCAATTCCGCGGGCTGGCAAAAAAGCCACAGGTTACCCAGATTTACGGTGTTCGTGGCACCGTACCGAAGGGTTACGATATCCATGGCACCGAGCCGAAGAGCTGAAAAGCTCAAGTGCTTCTGGATCGGGAAAAAAAGCAGGTGCACGTCACTTTCAACCGAAAACGAATCTTTTATTCGTGTAGTTCTTTATTTTTCTTCTTTTGTCCTTCTCTGCTTTTTTGTCTCTAGGCGTAGCAGGTTTAAGTGATGATCGGTTTCCGAGATAATGCACGCTCGGTCGATTGATATGGTGTAGTATTGTGGAGTTTTAAGATGTCTGTAACTCCATCAACCCATCTTTTCCTGGTCTGCCCCTTTCTCTTTATGATTCCATTTTCAGGTTGTACGCTCTTGCAATTGGTGTATTCGGGTTCATTCTGACCAAGTGGCCAAACCATTTGAGTCTCTGTTTTTCAATGAATCTTTTTTTTTTTTTTTCCGCTTTCAACTCAGACGAAGTTTCATCTCTGAAACTGATTTTTGCGTGAAAATCTGTTTTTCCAATTTCTTACAATGGCAGCAGCGTGACATTGTAAATTACTTTACACTGGCAGCCGTGTGCTCAATGTACTCGTAATTAGTATTCCCTCGCCATACAGGCAGATTTTCTCCGACTTCAGAGGTACTCACGTTATCGTCCTGAGTAAGACCAGGGACTCGAACAAATGCCGGATAGTGGGTTCGAACCCGAGCTATGAGGCGTCTCACAGCTAGCAGGCCGAGCTACTATCAACTACTCTAGGCAGTCCCCGTTAATGAATCTAATAGCAGGTGTTGTTCCGACTGTTCTAATTTCCTCATTTCTTATATGGTCTCTTCTTGTTTTATTTACAGTTTTCCTCAAGAATCTCATTTCACATGGTGGTAATTTTCTTTTCTTGTTCTTTAGTCAGTGCCCATGTTTGACTCTGGTAGCACAGTGTTGGTATAAAGATTGAATTTATAATAGGTCTTTTAGTCTCTACTGGAATTGCTGGGTGTTTCAAGATTGGAGTAAGTTGGTATGTAATGTTGTTGGCTCTGCTGGATTCTAGTTTCGATCTCTCTGTCCAGTCTACTATCAGATGTGAAGATACTTCCAAGGTATTTGAATTCTCTCACCTGCTTTAAATTTTGGTCATTTATTTGTATGTTGATATCTTTATGTTCTCTGCTTATAGTCATGCCTTCTGTCTTTTGAATGTTGATCTTCATGTTGTATTTGAGGCAGCTATTGTTGAGTAAGTTTATGTGTTCTTGAAGCTGTTCAATATTATTATGGAATAAACACTGGTCGTCAGCAAAGAGCAGTTCATTTTGTTGGTCTGCGTTGAGTGATGTTTCGTCTATTTTGGTGATACTGTCCATGTATATAATAAAGAGGAGAGGCAGTGGCGGCTCGTGGTCAGTTTTCTTGGTGGGGCCAGACACACATTTTCGGAAAAATCATGGTTTTTGGAGTATTTACTATTATTTGTCCATTCCGGGAAATTATTCTCCCTTTCGATTATTTGTGGGGCCGGACCCCACTGGCCGTAAATAACGAGCCGCCTCTGAGGAGAGGTGATAAAACACATCCTTGCCGTACTCCTGATGTTACTGGAAACCAATTCGTGTAGCTAACATACATTAAAATAATCAGAAATAATACCTCCTCGAGGAGACGCCAAAATTAGTTATATACACATTTCAGCAGTTTTACAGTCTACGCTGCCAGCTCATATAGGTCACGCCAGTATATATAACGGATTCTCTCATCAGCCTGGGATATCAGCAGCCTATATCTCATCTCTCTCTACCCGTCTCCAACGTAAACAACCAGGTTCCGATTCTAGACAAACTGTCTTAAGACATACCCCACGTATAGAACTTTTAACTCATTCGTCTCTCTTAGCAGATATAATGTCTCGTAGTATTTTTTTAATGACTCTTCTTCTTCTTCGGACGCTCCATATCGACCATTTGTTAAACCACTCTTTGTGATTTGTATGTGATCTGATCCTAAGAGCGATTGTACGTTGTGCCAGTTATGCGCCTACAAGTAGGCCAGCATATCCGATTTCTGTGACGTTTTCTATTTACTGTGGTAGCTACCCAAGGTCCCTACCTCACGCGTCTTATGACATGCCTTGTAGGTCGCAGTGTTACTATTCGCTGCGCCCCTTACGAGCCCCGGCAACACAGGGGCTTGTAATGACCCACAGTCAGTATACTGACTAATTCCTCTTCTGCGTTCTCACTAGATTGAGATTTCGCATTCTCGAATTTATTAATAATTTATTTCGGTCCAGAAGCATTTGAACTTTCTGCTCTTCGGCTCGGTGCCATGTACATCGTAACACTTCGGCTCGGTGCCATGTACATCGTAACCCTTCGGCTCGGTGCCATGGACATCGTAACTCTTCGGTTCGGTGCCATGGACATCGTAACCCTTCGGGTCGGTGCCATCGACATCGTAACCCTTCGGTTCGGTGCCATGGACATCGTAACCCTTCGGTTCGGTGCCATGGACATCGTAACCCTTCGGCTCGGTGCCATGGACATCGTAACCCTTCGGCTCGGTGCCATGGACATCGTAACCCTTCGGCTCGGTGCCATGGACATCATAACTCTTCTGTTCAGTGCCATGGACATCGTAACTCTTCCGTTCGGTGCCATGGACATCGTAACTCTTCCGTTCTGAGCAATGGACATCGTAACCCTTCGGTTCGGTGCCATGGACATCGTAACTCTTCGGTTCGGTGCCATGGACATCGTAACTCTTCGACTCGGTGCCATGGACATCGTAACTCTTCGGCTCGGTGCCATGGACATCGTAACTCTTCGGCTCGGTGCCATGGACATCGTAACTCTTCAGCTCGGTGCCATGGACATCGTAACTCTTCGCTTCGGTGCCATGGACATCGTAACTCTTCGGCTCGGTGCCATGGACATCGTAACCCTTCGGCTCGGTGCCATGGACATCGTAACTCTTCGGTTCGGTGCCATGGACATCATAACTCTTCTGTTCAGTGCCATGCACATCGTAACTCTTCCGTTCGGTGCCATGGACATCGTAACTCTTCCGTTCTGAGAAATGGACATCGTAACCCTTCGGTTCGGTGCCATGGACATCGTAACTCTTCGGTTCGGTGCCATGGACATCGTAACCCTTCGGTTCGGTGCCATGGACATCGTAACTCTTCGGTTCGGTGCCATGGACATCGTAACCCTTCGACTCGGTGCCATGGACATCGTAACCCTTCGACTCGGTGCCATGGACTTCGTAACCCTTCGACTCGGTGCCATGGACATCGTAACTCTTCGGCTCGGTGCCATGGACATCGTAACTCTTCGGCTCGGTGCCATGGACATCGTAACTCTTCGGCTCGGTGCCATGGACATCGTAACTCTTCGGTTCGGTGCCATGGACATCGTAACTCTTCGGCTCGGTGCCATGGACATCGTAACCCTTCGGCTCCGTGCCATGGACATCGTAACCCTTCGGCTCGGTGCCATGGACATCGTAACCCTTCGGTTCGGTGCCATGGATATCGTAACCCTTCGGTTCGGTGCCATGGACATCGTAACCCTTCGGCTCGGTGCCATGGACATCGTAACCCTTCGGCTCGGTGCCATGGACATCGTAACCCTTCGGCTCGGTGCCATGGACATCGTAACTCTTCGGTTCGGTGCCATGGACATCGTAACTCTTCCGTTCGGTGCCATGGACATCGTAACTCTTCGGTTCGGTGCCATGGACATCGTAACTCTTCGGTTCGGTGCCATGGACATCGTAACCCTTCGGTTCGGTGCCATGAACATCGTAACACTTCGGTTCGGTGCCATGGACATCGTAACCCTTCGGCTCGGTGCCATGGACATCGTAACCCTTCGGCTCGTTGCCATGGACATCGTAACTCTTCGGCTCGGTGCCATGGACATCGTAACCCTTCGGCTCGGTGCCATGGACATCGTAACCCTTCGGCTCGGTGCCATGGACATCGTAACTCTTCGGCTCGGTGCCATGGACATCGTAACTCTTCGGCTCGGTGCCATGGACATCGTAACTCTGTCTCTATATTTCTCTCTGCACCTCTCTGCGTCTGACTTTGTAGATGTGTCTTCTTCTTCTTCGGCAATAACCTGCTGTATATCCAGACGTTAGTAATTACGCCTGGTTTTGCGCTTATGATTGATTTTTGCGTGAGGCCTGTTTATCATTTGACTGGTGTCCCACGTCAGGCGATTGACCTTTGCCGACTTCAGAGGTTATCTGTCTCTCTTTCTCTACATGTTCCTCTCTACGTCTTACTCTGTCGATGTGTCTATCTTCTTCTTCTTCTTCTTCTTCTTTGCGTTCGTTCCTTACGACCAATCACTCTTTTAATTAAACATTTTAATCACTCTTTGTGATGTTTGATCTTTGCCAAGAACGGGTATACGTCGCACATTGGTTTGGTAGGCCCCTAAACGCATAGACTTCTACACGTTTAGGACACGTGCATCCGATTTCAGCCTAACCTCCTTAATCGCCTCTTACGACAAGCGTGGTAGGTAACAGTGGTTCTATTCTTTACACCCCAAATTTGGGCCCCGGTAACCACTCGGGCGATGTGTCTATCTGCTCCTATATATATGCGTCTGACTGTCGCTGTCTCTATCTGTACCTCTTACTCAACTTGTTTCCTCTCTGCGTCTCACTCTTTCAGTCTCTACCTGTCCTCCTTTCTCTGCCACTCTATTACACTCTTTCATAACTTCTCTCCCTTATTCTGACTGTTTCGCTCTACCTGTCTCTATTTACCCTTCACATACCCAGATTCTCTTTCTCTTTTACCCTCTGTGTCTGCATAATTTCCTCTCTGCTTCATTCTGTCCACTTTCTCTCTCTCCAAACATTCATTTTCGTTACAAACTTTCCCTCCGTGTCCCATTTATACTCGATAAACTCTCAATACTACCAACTTTCATATGAAACTGTGCCATGCCGTGGCCGACTGACACCATTTACTGCGGAGAGAAATACCAGGCAAGTGTAATCGTTCCAACATATAAGATCGCGTCAGTGTGGGTTATAGTAATAGCTTCTATGTCAATGGTTCTCTCGCCCCTGTGCTGCCGGGGTCTACATGGAGAGCAAAGAATAGTACCGCTGCAACCTACAAGGCATGTGGATAGAAGCGACTGAGGTAGGGGCCTAGGATAGCTACCCTAATAAATTGTTTTTGTTTTTTTTGGATCCAGAAGCACTTGAGCTTTTCAGCTCTTCGGTTCGGTGCCACGAACACCGTAAAATCTAGGGAAACTGTGGCTTTTTCTGCCATCCCGCGGAATTGAACCCGCACACACAGAGGGATAGTCACCCGTAGTCCAACGCGCTACGAACACGCTGGGCAGACGGGCACCCTAGTAAATTAAAAAGTGATACAGAAATCGGATGTGCTGGCCTACTTGTAGACGCATAAATGGCATAACATACAATTCCTCTTAGGCTCAGATCACGTACAAATAACTTAGAGTGGTTAACAAGTGGTTGATATGAAGCGTTTCGAAGAAGAAGAAGTTGGTGTTCATTTTTATTTCAAATAGAAAGAACTACCTGCGAGCGGAAACAAGCACTGGCCTTAACCTCTGCTGGGCTTTCCAGTCCCTTTGCACACTTACGTGGTACAGAGTAAACTTGATATAATTACTAAAGTAAACAAAATAATTATTTATTATCTTACCCCAGGTCGATGATGGAATTGAATATAAGTTATTTGTATTGCTATAGATATTGATGAAAGAAGACTGTCTAGTTATTTACCATATTCATTGGCTTCCTTGCTTCCCCTGGGGCTCTTAAAATTCCGTATTCACAAGTAAGTGAAACACATATGACTAATATATGAACATATCGACGCACTATGATTTGAATCATATCCGAGTGAATCATGGGAAGATTAGTTAGAATTTCCTCTAGCGTGACCGACGGACAACAACCGGAACAAATTACTTTTATAAACTATCTTCTTTGCGTTCGTTCTTAACGATCAATTTTAATCACTCTTTGTGATATGTTTGATCTTTGCCAAGAACGTGTATACGTTGCACATTGGTTTGTAGGCCCCTAAACGCATAGACTTCTACACGTTTAGGACATGTGCATCCGATTTCAGCCATACCTCCTTATCGCCTCTTACGACATGCGTGGCAGGTAACAGTAGTTCTATTCTTTACACCCCAAATGTGGACCCCGGTAACCACTCGGGCGTATAAACTATAACATTTTGATGTGGTTTTTCAGTTTCGGTGTTATCATGTTTTCATATATTTGCTGTGATGCAGCGTAGATATTTTTACATCTACATAATGTGGACTTTGTGGCGTAGTGGTTAAGTGCCCGCCTCGTTCAAAATGTACTTGGTTCGCCCCCTCGTGGAACACTCGCGATATTTTTCCGTAGATATTTTACAGTTCTTAGTCCTATCGGAGACGGACGATAAAACGTAGGGTTCCGTGTGAAAGTTGAACACGTAAAAGAATATTCGGAAGTTCAACTCGACATGAGCCGACTGGAAAGCCACTGCCAATGTTAAATTCATTAGAAAGTTTAAACTGTGAAATTCCTACAAAGCATTTTCATCATATTATACATTTCATCGGGACCATCGCCGGTACTACGGAGTTCGTGCTCCCCCGCTGAGATCTTCATGTGTAAGAAAGAGATCGGAGCACACATGGTTATTCATCAAAGTGCAATCATGGTGGTCTTATGAATCAATCAAACCTTTTCATAATCATCGGTAGTTGTCAGTACACTTGTATTATATATGAAGTTTCTATGTCAAAGTGTTTTCATAATCATCGGTAGTTGTCAGTACACTTGCATTATATATGAAGTTTCTATGTCAAAGTCAGTGAGACGTTCGCGTGTCGTTACATTCTTCTTCTTCTTCTTCTAACGCTCTATATCAACCACTTGTTAAACCACTCTTTGTGATTTGTATGTGATATGAGCCTAAGAGCGATTCTGCGTTGTGTCAGCTATGCGTCTACAAGTAGGCCAGCAGATCCGATTTCTTCGACGCTTTTTATTTACTAGGGTAGCTTCCTAGGCCACTACCTCAGTCGCCTCTTACGACATGCCTTGTATGTCGCAGTGTTACTATTCTTTGCTCCTCTTGCGAGCCCCGGCAAAACACGGATTTGTGTGATTAACTCTTAGTGGACCAGGGCAAAAGTCATGTTTTTACAAGCGTTTTCACATTTTGATAACCAAACGCCACTTAGCGTGGCGGAATGTAAAATAGCGTCCACTTCAAACGCGACTTAGCGTGGCGCTTGGTCCACTAAGAGTTAAAGGTTGTGGTTTCGAATCTTGACCGAGTCACATGTGCATTATTTTAATGGGATCCCTATGATTGTTACCGGAGCTACGGAGTTCGTGCAAAACTCTAGGCATATATGCCCGCAGATTCGGAGTCTATCTATTCTCTAATCCTGTTTTGTCTTTCAGCGTCTGGTCGAAAAAGGAGACACCTGGAACGAGCCTCTCTATGTACCTTGTCTTTCTTTCTCGTCTCCAGTCCTGATTTGCCTGTTTCATTGTAAGAAGAGATTTCTAGAACGGGCTTTTGTGTGTGCTTTATTAATAGTGTCTTTAGTCGTCTCTGTTAAATCTGAGGACCACCTTTTGCGTGGCCGGCCTTTTGCTTTGTATCCACTGTATCGGAGCAACATTGCTTTCTGTGACGCACTGTCTGTTGGTAATCTGCTCTCTGTGACGCACTGTCTGTTGGTAATCTGCTCTCTGTGACGTACTGTCTGTTGGTAATCTGCTCTCGGTGACGCACTGTCTGTTGGTAATCTGCTCTCTGTGACGCACTGTCTGTTGGTAATCTGCTCTCGGTGACGCACTGTCTGTTGGTAATCTTCTCT
Organism: Arion vulgaris; assembly: GCA_020796225.1. NCBI lineage: Eukaryota > Metazoa > Mollusca > Gastropoda > Stylommatophora > Arionidae > Arion > Arion vulgaris. Next base: position 4,270,164 of record CM036769.1, read on the forward strand.
CTGTGACGCACTGTCTGTTGGTAATCTGCTCTCTGTGACGCACTGTCTGTTGGTAATCTGCTCTCTGTGACGCACTGTCTGTTGGTAATCTGCTCTCTGTGACGCACTGTCTGTTGGTAATCTGCTCTCGGTGACGCACTGTCTGTTGGTAATCTGCTCTCTGTGACGCACTGTCTGTTGGTAATCTGCTCTCGGTGACGCACTGTCTGTTGGTAATCTGCTCTCTGTGACGCACTGTCTGTTGGTAATCTGCTCTCTGTGACGCACTGTCTGTTGGTAATCTGCTCTCTGTGACGCACTGTCTGTTGGTAATCTGCTCTCGGTGACGCACTGTCTGTTGGTAATCTGCTCTCTGTGACGCACTGTCTGTTGGTAATCTGCTCTCTGTGACGCACTGTCTGTTGGTAATCTGCTCTCTGTGACGCACTGTCTGTTGGTAATCTGCTCTCTGTGACGCACTGTCTGTTGGTAATCTGCTCTCTGTGACGCACTGTCTGTTGGTAATCTGCTCTCGGTGACGCACTGTCTGTTGGTAATCTGCTCTCTGTGACGCACTGTCTGTTGGTAATCTGCTCTCTGTGACGCACTACCTGCCTGAAGGATGAAGTTATACGCGGAAACACGATACAAGGAGGTCAATCTTTTCTTTGAAGATATTTTTTGCTTTACATGTGAATGGTCCTGGGTTCAGTTCCACAGTGAGAATGAAGTTTAGTATTTGTCGACCGCAACAGCTCATAGTTTAAACGAATGTGGAAATGTATAGGTCATGTGTGTCGTATGCCAGTAGGAACATTGGTTAGGAGAGTTCTCTGGTGGACAACGGATATGAAAAGAAGACCTCTCACAGATCTCACAGCTCCCACTCTCTATTCGATCTAACAATTCCCACTCTCTCGTCAACCTCACAACTGACAACATCTTCAAGTCACCAATCATCTCACCTATCACACAGTTACCACTCTCTCGTCGACCTCACAGTTCACGACATCCTCAAGTCTCCAATCATCTCACCTATCACACAGTTCCCACTCTCCAGTCACTCTCTACAGTTCACGACATCCTCAAGTCTCCAATCATCTCACCTATAACACAGTTCCCACTCTATTATCACTATCATACAGCCTCCACTCACTCTCTACCGATCTCGCAGCTCCCACTCGCTCGTCAACCTCTCAGTACGCACTCTCTCACCGATCTCTCTCTCTCTCGCGATCGTTCTTTTTCGGCCAGTTTTTATCATTCCTATTGTGATATTTAAACAGCCTTTGCCAAGAACGTAATTTTACGTCACAACGTTCAGTACCATTTGGAGATCTAGTGCTCGTCCTTCGGCGATGTGTCCGATTTCAACCAGCGTTTACTGGGTTCGCTCTCAGTCAGCCTTTGACTGTCCCCAGCCAACAGGTTCTCACCGATCTAACAGCTCCCATCCTCTCGCCAACCTCACAACTCATACGAACTTTGTGTCTCCAACCCGCTCATCAGCCACACAGCCCCACTCTCTCATTGATCTCCCATCGTCCAATAACTCTCTCAACGAACTCACATCCACCACTCCCTCACCGACCTACCTACAAACTAAATAAAAACTGACTACGCATTTTTTGTTATCTCATCACTAATCATATCCATCTATCCCTCACGTTATCTTCGCCACCATCACACATACCTCCCACATATAACGCAACTGCCCACACCAAACGTCACTCACTCACACATCAAAACACAAAATCTGCACAAGCATTCACTTAAGTATGATGTTAGTTGGTAACAAAAGTTACAAACAGTAAACCTGACTCATTGACTTCTTCTTTCGCCCGAGTTGTTACCGGTGCCCAAATTTTGGGTGTAAAGAATAGAGCCACTGTACCTGCCATGCATGTCGTAAGAGGCGACTAAGGAGGTTTGGCTGAAATCGGATGCATGTGTCCTAAACGTATAGAAATCTATGCGTTTAAGGGCCTACCAAACCAATGTGCAACGTATACACGTTCTTGGCAAAGATCAAACATATCACAAAGAGTGATTAAAATTGGTCGTAAAGAACGACCTCAGCCAAAGAGAAGTGACCGTACCCATGAAAAGTTGATTAGGTATACCTTCTCTCTCTACCACGAAGAAGACACTGTCCCCAGCCAAACCTGCAAGGCAGCATGTTGCTATTTTCTTTTAGGGCAGCAACCCTTACACGACATACCCTCCCGGGCTGTTGAGCGTCATCTGCCCAGAAAATATGTGTTTTTCTGGACTACTTGGTTTTCTTGCAGTCCAATTTTGTGTACGGTTTGTTCTGCTATCATTTGATTGTCCCCAATCAAACTACAAGGCAGCAGTAGTTCCCTGCGAGCGGATACAAGCACTGGCCTCAACCTCTGCTGGGCTTTCCAGTCCCTTTGCACACTTGGGTGGCACTGAATAAACCTGATATAATTACTAAAGTCAACGAAATAATTATTTATTATCTTGCCCCAGGTCGATGATGGAATTGTTTGTCCACTTAATGTCGGTAAGCGTAGGAGTGAGAGCTTTAATTTGCGTTCCAGGGCCAGATGAGTCAACCTTGTTGTGTTATATCCGTGTTTACGAGTATTTAGTGTTGTCTTGATATTGTCTGTCCATCTTTTTCTTTGTCTTCCCTTAGCTCTAGTACCTGATCTCTTTTTATTCTATGCTGTTATTGGTGGTTGGTTGTATTCCATTCTCATTAAATGTCAGAACCAATGCATATGTTGAGAGCCGCTGCAGCGTAGTTTTTAGTGAACTCGCTTCGCAAGGCTGGTGGTCTGGGTTCAGCTCCCGCAATGCGCGTGGAATTTTTCCCGACCACGACGGCTCTCAGGTCGACCCAGCCTCAACTGGGTACCAGACATGCTCTGGGAAAGTAAAGGCGGCCGGCGTGATGCTGACCACATCAACCATTGTGTGCCGACGGTCAATGAAAATACAGGCCTAACACTGTATTGACCTATATACCACAAGGTAGGAAAGGGTTCCTTTTACTGCATATGTTGTCTTTAAATGTATTCTGTGCGCCTGAGTGATTACCGTGGCCCAAATTTGGGGTGTAAACAACAGAACCACTGTTTCCTGCCACGCATGTCGTAAGGGGCAACTAAGGAGGTTTGGCTGAAATCGGATGCACATGTCCTAAACGTGTAGACGTCTATACGTTTAGGAGCCTACCAAAGCAATGTGCAACGTATACACGTTCTTGGCAAAGATCAAACATATCACAAAGAGTGATTAAAATTGGTCGTAAAGAACGAACGCAAAGAAGAAGAAGAATGTATTCGATGCATGAAGTTATGCCCACTCTGCTTCTGATGTCCTCATTTCGTAGTCTATCTTTCCTGGTGACCCCACTGCCTTCCTCAAGCATTTCATTTCACACGTGGTGAGCTTTCTGTGATGTGTTGCTGTAAGAGACCAAGTTTGGCACTGGTAACAAAGTGTTGGTAGGAAAATTCTTTTATCATATGTCATTTCACTTCCATCTTAATCTTTGGGTGTTGTAGTAATGATGCCAGCTGGTAGGTCACTGCCATATTCGGTACATGAAGTTATGCCCACTAAGCTTCTGATGTCTTCTTTCCGAGGTGCTTCTTTCCCAACAATATCTCCCCAAAACGAAATATCACACAAATTGTCACATAAAGAGATACAGCTAACAACTAAAGCAAATCTTATAAGTACGATTTTCTGGCCAATACTCTGTTACCAGTGACAAACATGGACAATACTATGTTACCAGTGTCAAACATGGCCAATAACAGCAGGCGTCTGTAACTCAAGTGGTAGTGAGCTTGATCACGAACCCAAGCGTACCTGGTTCAAACCCCACGGTGGGCAAATTTGGAAGCAAATTCGTTTCCGTTGGATTTTTACAAAAGGTAAAAATAGACATCACTGTTCAGAAAGCAATGGCAAACTACTGAACGAATAAGTGGTGCCTAGAAAATCAACGACTCGTTTACCGTGGTTGATGGCTACGTTCTTTAGGATATGCCACGATTTTCATTTTTCAACGAGCGGAAAATCATAACGACAGAGATGAGGTGTCTTAGAAGAGCTGCAGGTGTGACAATAAGAGACAAAATTAGAAATGAAGAAATCAGAAGAAGACTGGATGTAAAACCAGTCATGCATTTCATAAAAGAACAAGAGATTTAATGGTTTGGACACCTGACAAGAATGCCCTGGTATCGCCTACCACAGAGAGCCACACAGAAAAAGTATAACGAGTACAAAGCGAGAGGAAGACCACGCAAAAGATGGAGCGACGGCATCAAGAACAGTCTTACGAACATGAATATCAGCTTACAAGTGCCTTAAAACAAGCACACACAAGATCACTACACTCCCCTCAAACACTTCTATAAAGAAATAAATGGTGGAAGAAAAGTTATTTCCCCAAAAACGAAACAAACACAAATATTGATATGAAATGTTATATCGCTTACTGAGACATGCATCTGCGCACAACATTTAGATACAACAGCTTTACAAATATAATGTTACAGCCCCCACATCTCTTCCTCTCCTATTCAATTTTTAAAAATATATTTTGTATTTACACATATGACAAGCACGCATATCTCTGTTTCTGTACTTGACCCGAGATAGTGTAGAGGTTGCGTAGTGCAGAGGTTACATAAGCCAGAGGTTACGCAGTGCAAAGGTTGCAGTGCAAAGATATTGCATTGCTTATAGATTTTTTGTTAAGGCAATCTGCGAAACAATATTAAGTTCAGTATTTCCATGAGTTCTGTTATATGATATTATCTTAAGTTATATTATGTTATATGATATTATCTTAAGTTATATTATGTTATATGATGTTATAATATTCTTTTTTTTTCTTGGAACGATCCATATTGACAACTCTTTGTATGTGATCCAAGCCTAAGAGCGATTGTACGTTGTGCCAGTTATGGGTCTACAAGTAGACTAGCACATCCGATTTTTGCGATGCTTTTTATTCACTACGATAGCTTCCCTAGGCCCTTACCTCAGTAACCTCTTACGACATGCATTGTAGGTCGAAGTTTAACTATTCTTTGCTCCCAATTATGGCCACACACGGGCTGTTATGTTATTCGATCGACGACATGGCACATTGGGCAGTCCCATGCGTGCTTGCTATGTCCTCCGCTGCAGCAGCCATCACAAAGTACACTTGCTGACCGTACCCATGAGAAGTTGATTAGGTGTACCTTCGCTCTCTACCACGAAGAAGACACTGTCTGGCATGTCCAAACTTAACTCTTAATTCTCGCACTCGTTCAAGTGTCTGAGACTCACCCATATTTCTCTGTTACCGATATTGTCTTTCGGTCTCAATGATATAGCAGCGGTTGGGTCCTTGTCTTTCGGTCTCAATGATATAGCAGCGGTTGGGTCCTTGTCTTTCGGTCTCAATGATATAGCAGCGGTTGGGTCCTTGTCTTTCGGTCTCAATGATATAGCAGCGGTTGGGTCCTTGTCTTTCGGTCTCAATGATATAGCAGCGGTTGGGTCCTTGTCTTTCGGTCTCAATGATATAGCAGCGGTTGGGTCCTTGTCTTTCGGTCTCAATGATATAGCAGCGCTTAGGTTCTTGTCAATTGGTCTTAATGATCTATCGGTGCTTTGGCTATTGTCCTTCAATCTCAGTACTGTTGCAGATTCGACACATGTCCGTCCGCCTGTATCTTATGTGTTAGTTAGTTTGTGAATTAAGCATCTGCACATGGCCGATGCACACTCATTTCAATCACTAAATAATTTGGGTTTTTTTCTTGGTTATATCAGGACGTATTTGCCGTCTTTCTTTGTGTGGTCATGTGGTCTCGAGCTGGTCCTAAAACGAACTGTTTATTATCTATTTACGTTCTGGTCTGTAGTTTAGCCATTATTGTTTGTTTGTTAACTAGGGGATCCTCTTCTTCTTCTTTGCGTTTGTTCTTTACGACCAATTTAATCACCTGTGATAGAGGATTTGTTCTAGGATTGGACTCTACAGTCACCTCCACACACACCAGAGGGGGGCAGCAGCACACGCCTGAGGCTGTTGTTATCATCGTTTGCGATGGACGGCTATTATTATTATTCTTTGCTCCCCTTGCGAGCCCTGGCAACACACAATCGGTGTCCATGAGAAGGCATCTGTTCTTCACTACACATCCAGTTCTTCACTACACATCCAGTTCTTCACTACACATCCAGTTCTTCACTACACATCCAGTTCTTCACTACACATCCAGTTCTTCACTACACATCCAGTTCTTCACTACACATCCAGTTCTTCACTACACATCCAGTTCTTCAATACACATCCAGTTCTTCATTACACATCCAGTTCTTCACTACACATCCAGTTCTTCACTACACATCCAGTTCTTCACTACACATCCAGTTCTTCACTACACATCCAGTTCATCACTACACATCCAGTTCTTCAGGTCTGTCTACCAAATGTTTGTTCAGTGGCCATGTTTCCCAAGTTAAAAGATAAAGGTGAAATCAGTGGTTTCCGTTTTTGTTTGTAGGTGACCGAAGTTCAAAGGTCAGGTGGGGTTCAAATCCGTCTGACCTGAATACAAAAATATGGTTTGCAATGTTTCTCAGGACAATCCATTTGTCAACTTCAAGGCCTTGAATACGGATTAGTGTCTAAAGGTCAATGGACGGAATATAACTCTAATTTGTGGTTGAATGCGACGTGTATCTCTTATCTCTGTTTAATATAATCGTTTTTTTCTTTAATTATCCAGCTGCACTTCAGCTATTGCCATTCGTCCCGATGCTATGTAGTGGTATCTGTATGTGTTTGTAAGTTGTTCTTTTGTTCCGTATAATGTGTTCCATTTATCTGGCCTTGGAGGAAGGAGAATCTTCCTGGCATCGTCTAGTGCTTGACACCTGAAGACCTCTTCCGTTGATGAACGGTTTCATGATGATGTGCACACAGTTGGCACTCTGGGGTGTGTTGTGGTTGAATTCTCTTCATGTGATGGTCATGTGATTGAAAGAGAATAGGAATGGCCAATTATAATTTCAATATTATGAGAAAGTTACTGACATCCAAACAAATTACAAACAGGTTAAAAATGAGAATGATCAAATGCTATATATATCTTATATTAATGTATGGCTCGAAACATGGACAATGAACAAGCAGTTAGAAGACAGAATTTATGCATTTGAGATGTGGATATATAGAAGAATAGGCAGAGTTTCATGGACAGAAAAACAGACAAATAAACACGTTTTAGGAAAACTAGGAATGAAGAAACAATTATTAAGAGAAATAAAATTCAGACAAATGAAGTATTTGGGCACATAAAAGACATGACACCTTGATAAAATCTTTACTAGAGAGGAAAGTTGAAGAGCCTCTCATGAGGCCATTACCTTGTAGTGGTGGGAGGCTATGTGTCAATGATAGAGTGAGCTAGGACGGCGGGAACTTATGTTCCCGGAAGGGTAACAGCCGAAAGGTCACTGAAGAGGGACAGACGAAGCATGGTCTCCTGGTCCTCCAGGTTGGTTGGGCTTGGACTAACGATCCCATCCTCTAAAAAAATTTAAAATTAGGAAACAACAACAAACATACAACCTATCTACGGTCATGAAGGCTACAGGACATTGACTCACATGACTGGAAGTGGTGAAAGCCGAAAGGAAGCTACTTATGAGGACGAAGTCCTGAATGCCAAAACCAAGACCAGAATTGGATGCTGAAATGTAAGAACAATGTACGAAACTGGAAAACTATCACAAATAACAGCAGAAAGGAGAAGATATAATCTACATATCCTAGGGTTAGCGAGCAGATGGACAGGAAATGGAAGTACCACTGCAACAGGTGAAACAGTCCTTTTTTCTGGACGAGGCGATGACCTACACCATGAAGGATAGCAGTAACTAAGAAGGCGTGGAAAAGTGTCTGTTAGAATGGAAACCATCAGCAGCCGCTTGATAAAGATCAGACTAAAGGAAGCATACAACCATCACAATCCTACAATGCTATGCGCCAACTAATGATAGCGAGGATACAAAGAAAGACTCGTACTACGAAACCCTACAAGCAGAATTAGACAAGTCACCATCCCATGATGTTATCATTGTTATGGGAGATCTCAAAGCGAAGGTCGGACAAGACAACACGCATAGTTATAGAACTATGGGAAAATATGGATGTGGTATGATGAACGAAAATGGGAACGTTTAGTAAACTTCTGCAGCATGAACAATCTCGTTATAGGAGGAACCTATTTCAACATTTAGATATCCACAAATTAACATGGTATTCCCCTAATGGCAGAGATAAAATCCAAATAGACCATATAATGATCAATGGACCATGGAGACGCTCGCTGCTAGATGTTGTAGTCAAGAGAGGTGCAGATGTTGGTAGCGACCACCACCTAGTCACAGCTATGTCAAACTTAAACTAAGAAAACAGGACAACAGAAAGACTTCAAGAGGTCGATGTGGATAGACTAAAGACACGAAGTAAGAATACGTTTAAAATGCAGATAAAGAACAGATTCAAGCCCTAGAAACGTAATGAAAATACGGATGAAACTGACAACATAGATAGAACATGAGACAACATAGCATCTTATAGCAGAGCAGATGAAGCGTCTGCGTACCGCACAAAGAAAAGAAAAGAATGGATAACACCAACAACATGGAAAATAATAGACAGCCGAAGAATATTAGAAAAGAAATTGTTAGAAGCAAAGTCCGAAAGACTGAAAGCAAGATACCAAGAACAGTACAAAAGCGCAAGTAAAGAAATCAAACGGCTGTAGAGCTGACAAAAGAATGTATTTGAAGACCTGGCAGTACAGGCAGAAGATGCAGTAAAAAAGTGTGATCAGGGAACAGTGTACAAAATTACAAAGCTAATAAGCGGAAAACATTACAGGAGATCAAATACTCTCATAAAGGATAAGAATGGAATACTATTGACAACGGAAAAGGAACAAAAAATACGATGGACAGAACATTTTAAAGAATTGCTAAACAGACAACCGCCAACGGTAGTAGCAGACATACCAGAACCAACAGAGGAATTAGCATTACAACCTAGATTGGCATTGAAACACCCAGCTGGATGAGATCACTACAGCAATTAAATCTCTTAAGAATAACAAGGCACCAGGGAATGATAACTAAACGCAGAACTATTCAAAATAGACCCAGAACTTGCAGCTAATATATTGCAACCTTTGTTTACTACTATATGGAATGCCCAAATAATACCTGATGCATGGAACAGAGGTCATCATCAGATACCCAAAAGGCTCCCTTGCCGATTGTAATAACTGGCTGGAATAACACTGCTTTCTGTCCCAAGTAAAATCTTAGTAAAATCATCGTACAACGCATTACTGATGCTGTGGATAAAAACTGAAAAGGAACAAGCAGGATTTCACAGAGGACGGAGCTGTATAGGCCATATATTTGCTCTTAGAAATATCATAGAGCAATGCAGAACAGCAAAGCAAACTCTATATCAATTTTGTAGATTTTGAAAAGCTTTGATAGCATACACCGGAAAGTCTATGCGTATCTTAAGATGGTATGGAATCACTGTGTTTTATAAATATTATAAAAAGCTGCTACAGTAAGTTTGCATGCAGTGTTGAAACCTCAGAACTAAAGTTTGAGTAAAACAGACGTGCGACAAGGATTGTATATGTCAGCCATTATTCAACACTGTCATAGATTGGGTGATGCGTAAAACAACGGAAGATAAGGCAAAGGGTATTAGATGGACGCTCACATCCACTCTGGAAGACCTAGATTTTGCAGATGACATCGACTCCTATCTCATAACATAGAGATATCCAGGAAAAGACCTGCCGCCCTTTACCAATATAGTGAGATGGTTGGGCTGAAAATAAATCAGAAGAAAACTGAAGTAATGACTCTGAACATAGCAACCCCAGCACCAGTCAAACTAGAAGGTAAAACCTCCGAGATACAACCGCTTTCACATACCTTGAAGTGTTATTGCAATGAAGGAGGCGCTGGATCTGACATTAAAACAGACTGAGTAAGGCACGAAGTGCATTCATGACCCTTCAGACCGCCTGAAAATCTGCCCAATACAGCATCAGAACCAAGACTAGTATCTATAACAGCTGTGGCTGTCACATTGCTGTACGGATCGGAATGCTAGAGAATGACAGAACAGGATATGTCCCGACTCTCCACCTTTCATACAACTTGTCTGCGAAAAATCTTACGCGTGTACTGGCCGACTACTATCTCGAACCAAGAATTGCTTGCACGATGCCAACAAGAGAAAATGGGCACTATCATCCGAAGACAACGCTGAGATGGATTGACATGGATGCGCATGAAGACTGGCTCCGACATGAAAACTGACTGAGATGGACTCAGAGGGTAGGCGAAAGCGTGGAAGACCCAAGACGGCCTGGAGGAGAACGATAGAGCAAGAACTGAAGAAATGAATCATAGCTGGAACACAATACAGAGGAAGGCCATGAACAGGAAGAATGGTGTACGTTTGTTGCTGCCCTAACGCCAAGGGCGTAACAGGCTAAAGAGGAAAGTTGAAGAGCAAGAGGAAGACCGAGAGATAAGTGGGAGTTAAATTTAAAGAAATGAACAGAATATAGTCTGGCAGAGTGCAACACCAAGGCGAAAGACAGAGGATGCTACAGATTCATTGCAGCCAACCTTCAATACGGAGATGGCACCTGATGATGATGATGATTGTTATGTGTTGGGTTCAAATTCTACATATGGTGCCTATTTTTCATAAAGTGGTTGATGATGTTATTTGGGGTTTAGTTGGTCACGTGTCTGTAAACCTCTCTCCCAAGTCTCCATGCTCCATCTGCTCAGATTCTACATATGGTGCTCATATCTTTTCATAAAGTGGTTGATGATGTTATTTGGGGTTTAGTTGGTCACGTGTCTGTAAACCTCTCTTCCCAAGTCTCCCATGCTCCATCTGCTCAGATTCTACATATGGTGCTCATATCTCTTCATAAAGTGGTTGATGATGTTATTTGGGGTTTAGTTGGTCACGTGTCTGTAACCTCTTCCAAGTCTCGCATGCTCCATCTGCTCAGCTAAATTTCCTTATTTTATGTTTTTATGTCATCACTTCTTCTGAATTCGTTCCATTTTACATATTTATTATTTTTCGCAGACATCTATTTTCAAATGCATTCAACTTGCTTTCTATATCTTTAGTCATTTTCCAGCCTCGTAGCATATGTTAGGATTGATACAATATTTGAATTGAAAATTCGTAATTTATTCTGTCCCAATGTTTAGTTTAGTTTTATTTTCATACCGTTGGGGATTTGTTGTGCACTTGTTTATGTCTACCGTGTAAGAAGTGAATTTCTTCACTTCTAATATATGTTTTGCTTGTTAAAGGTATTTTGATCGAAACGTCACAGTGTATTGTTATTGTTTTTGTCTACAGTATTTTATTTTTATGTATTTCTTTCTGTTACAAATTATCAACTATTTTCTGGGGATCATTTCTTGCTTTTACGACGGTATCAACCACTGTTTTTTGTACTTTATAAGACTACAATATTTACGACAGTATCAACGACATCCTTCAGAAGGCAAGGCAAATGGCGTTATCCTTCAGAAGACAAGGCAAATGGCGTTATCCTTCAGAAGGCAAGGCAAATGACGTTATCTTTCAGAAGGCAAGGCAAATGACGTTATCTTTCAGAAGGCAAGGCAAATGGCGTTATCCTTCAGAAGGCAAGGCAAATGGCGTTATCCTTCAGAAGGCAAGGCAAATGGCGTTATCCTTCAGAAGGCAAGGCAAATGGCGTTATCCTTCAGAAGGCAAGGCAAATGGCGTTATCCTTCAGAAGGCAAGGCAAATGGCGTTATCCTTCAGAAGGCAAGGCAAATGGCGTTATCCTTCAGAAGGCAAGGCAAATGGCGTTATCCTTCAGAAGGCAAGGCAAATGGCGTTATCCTTCAGAAGGCAAGCAATGACGTTATCCTTCGAAGCAAGGCAAATGGCGTTATCCTTCAGAAGGCAAGGCAATGGCGTTATCCTTCAGAAGGCAAGGCAAATGGCGTTATCCTTCAGAAGGCAAGGCAAATGGCGTCATCACTTCGTTGAAATAGCCTCCCAAACCCATACCTCTCCTGACTCTGTAGAGTCCTGTGGCTGAGAGGTTAAGCCCTTTGCTTGTGGGTCGATGGTCGTGGGTCGAATCGACCACGGCCTTCTGTCACGAGTGCAGTTTTTCCAAAGACCCATAGGATTGTTGCCGGAGCTACAGAGTTTGTGCAATACTCTCGGCAGGTTTCGTTATTTCTCGGAGAGGACGAGCATGAGGTAAACCTGTGCAATAAGTCAATCCTTCGCTTGTTTAACCTCTCTATAGTTTTGCAGCCGTAAAAGTGATTTGGCCATTTTAATAAGATACAAGTCTGCTTCCAGACACACTGCAAACTTTCTGACATTCTTTCTAACCTGTTTGATTGGATCAGCATTGTACTTTGATGAGTAACCATGTGTGCTACAGTCTATTTCCTACACAAGAAGATCTCAGCGGCAGAGCACGAACTCCGTCAACAAAATACCGCTGGTGATTTCGCTGAAGAATGGAAGGGTTAAAATAACCGCCGTAAAGGTTTGAATGAAAATCATGGTATACCCTTGACAGGATCGTAGATCACCACATAAACGAGTCGTCGATTCTAGGCACCACTATACGGCAGTAGTTCCATTACTTTCTCAAGGTGAGGTCTGTGTTTTAACATTCATGAAATTTCACGCGAACAAATTTGCTTACAAGTCCTGCAAGAGTTTGAACGGTTATTTCAGAGAACTAACATTTCAATATGAAGGAGGTCTGACTTCGCTTCGCTCATGAAAAAATTACAGAATTATCTTGGGCCCCGTCTACAGCCAATGGAGGACATTCTTTTGTGATATTTTCCATACCTGGCCTGGTTTGTGCATACCATACCTATCAATTAAATCAATGACCCAAATAAAGGTGTTCTCGTCGAGACAGGATACTGCCTGTCTAGCGTCCTACATTTATTGTCCTGACTAAGTCCCGTTTCTTTTCAAAAGGACATGTCAGAATAGGCCTGGCTAGAAACATCATCCCCTTGATAAACTGACGACCATCCTATACAAGGTTTTGTGAATAGAAGTACAAACGGGTGTTTTCAAGATTCAACCTTGTGATATGGAAGTTAAACATGGACAATCAATTTGCGTAGGAACAGCACTGGATGTCACACAGGTGTAGTATTACACCAAAATATTCGCATGTGTGTTGCTGGGGAGCAAAGAATAGTAGCACTGTGACCTACAAGGCATGTCGTAAGAGGTGACTGAGGTAGGGGTTTAGGGAAGCTACCCTAGTAAATAAAAAGTGTGGCATAAATCGGATGTGCTAGCCTACTTTTAGCGCATAACTTTCACAACGTTCAGTCGCTCTTAGGCACAGATCACATACAAATCACAAAGAGTGATTTCTTCTTCAGCGTTCTCTGCTCATGTGCTTAATTTACTATGGACCACAAACTGGGCGGTCAGCTTCAGGTCTGTCAGGTTTCCTTCTTCAGCAATCTCTGGTCATGCGCTTAATTTACTGTGGACCACAAACTGGGCGGTCAGCTTCAGGTCTGTCAGGTTTCCCCAAAGCTTTGTTTTCAGGTCGAACTGGGTGTGGCCACATGTTGCTTCTCAGCTCACCCAGGAGAGGACATTCTTTCAGGATATACTTCGGTGTCTGTCCCGCCTGCTGACACTGGCAGAGAGCTGTTTGACTTATTCCTAGTCTATATAAGTGTTTGTTGAGTCTGTGGTGGTCATGCGCAAAGAGAGGTTTAGCAAGTGGTCGATATGGAGAGTTGGAAGAACAAGAGCAAGACACAAAAATGTTTACAAGCAAGACTCAAGAATATAACAGACAACTGAAAATTAAAATCATGCCATATCTTTTACTGGACTTAGTCATCAAACCACAGGAAACGGGTCGTTGATTTTCTAAGCACCACTTATACGTTCAGTAATTTGCCAATGCCTTCTGAACGGCGAGGAATAGTTTTGCCGTTGTTTATCACGGGAAATGAATCTGCTTCCAAACTTGCCTACCGCGGAGTTTGAACCAGGTACGCTTGGTTAGGATCGAGCTCACTACCCTGCTACAGACGCTGATAGTGAGTTAATTACCAAGAAAGATAAAAGTCTGCTTCCAGACTAGACACTCTGCAAAAGTTCTGCACATTCTTCAATGACTTGATTGATTAATATCACCATCATCATTGCACTTCGGTGAGTAACCGTATGTGCTCCGATCTCTTTCTTACCCAGGAAGATCTCAACGACAGAGCATGAACTCCGTACCCCACTGGCGAGTGTCCTCGATGTAAATTAGAAGATGGTGTAAATAATTTGTAGTAATTTTCTCTTTGCGTTCGTTCTTTACGACCAATATTAATCACTCTTTGTGATATGGTTGATCTTTGCCAAGAACGTGTATACGTTGCACATTGGTTTGGTAGGCCCTTAAACGCATAGACTTCTACACATTTAGGACACGTACATCCTATTTCAGCCAAATATGTCGGAATTTTATTTTTTATTTGCCTAATGAATTAACGGTTTCCTTCTCGATTTTGAACTGCCAATATTCTTTTAGTTGTTCAGCGTTAACACGGGATCTCCGTCTTATCGTCCTTCTCCGATATGACTAGAAACTCGATCTAGTCGACACCGAGGTCAGGGATCTCTGGAAAAATAGCCCGAGGGCTCAACGAGAGAGCGAAACGAGTACCTTTGGAACTAGAGGCCAATGCCTAGCCTCTATACCACAGTGATCCCCAAACTATCCTTTAGTTCTTCAACTTCAGGTCTTTGCCAATTTTATCTTCTCCACACAAGCCTAACAATGCCTGTCACTCACTGCCCCAGTTGGACGGAGTCCATGTCACGGCTTGCCTTGTTGACAGTCACTCACCACTGTCATCAATATTCGACAGTGGACACATGCCTCCCAGCTTGAACCAATTCTTTTACTACTTCAGAGATTCTCAAATTATTGAGTCCCGACCACTGCATGTAATTCTTGATGGATCTCTGTGACGTAGAGGTTACGTGCTCGCTTTCATGTCAAAGGTACCCGGTTCGCACCCCTCGTGGAGACATCTAAACAATTTTCCAGAGATCCCTGATCCCAGTGTAGGTGATATCGAGTTCCTAGTCCTATCGGAGACGGACGATAAAACGTAGGTCCCTTGTTCAATTTGAGCACGTAAAAGAACCCATGGCAGTTCAAAATTAAAAAAAACAGACTGTAAAGCAACTGCCTGGACAAAATTCATTAGAAAAAATATAAAATAAAATTCCTAAAAAATATCGCTACCATCTTCAAAATTACATCGGGGACCCTCACCGGTGCTACGGAGTTTGTGCAATGCAGCTAAAATCTTCCCGTGTAAGGAAGAGATCGAAGCACACATAATCTTATACAACATAGTTCTCAGCGATGTCATTGATGATTAGTCCCTTTCAATCAATCTTCAATCAATCGATGACATAAATGTCCCATAATCTTTGCAGACCGAAGGTAAACCAAGTCTTTAGAATGCAAGGCAAATGACTTACCACTAGCCAAAAGAACCTCTTCCGAATCCATCCTCGCTGAGTTTGTAGGCGTAAGAATACATCAAACTCCACAGTCTACAACATAATCTTCTACAACATAGTCTTCTACAACATAGTCTTCACAAACGTCTTTACAACATAGTCTTCTACAACATAGTCTTATACAACATAATCTTCTACAACATAATCTTCTACAACATCGTCTTCTACAACATAATCTTCTACAACATAATCTTCTATAGAATTTTAGTCTTATACAACATAGTCTTCTACAACATAGTCTTATACAACAGAGTCTTATACAACATAATCTTATACAACATATTCTTATACAACATAATCTTATACAACATAATTTTTATACAACATAATCTTATACAACATATTCTTATACAACATAATCTTATACAACATATTCTTATACAACATAGTCTTCTACAACATAATCTTATACAACATAGTCTTCTACAACATAATCTTCTACAACATAGTCTTCTACAACATAATCTTCTACAACATAGTCTTATACAACATAGTCTTCTATAACATAGTCTTATACAACATATTCTTATACAACATAGTCTTTACAACATATAACTTATACAACATAATCTTCTACAACATAATCTTCTACAACATAATCTTCTACAACATAGTCTTCTACAACATAGTCTTATACAACAGAACATCAGGAAAGAAGGTGAGAGGTGAAGGGAGCGCACAAAATATGGTTAGATGGCATAGAAGAGCCCTGTAAGAGAGCTAAAATAACTATCACCCAAGCTCCTGGGGCAGCACAAGGCAACAACCAAAAACCACAACACTTGGCAACAACCTGGTAGCAGTGTAACGTTAAACGAGGAAAAAGAAGAAAATGAGCACAACCTACGTACGCTCTCTTGGTGGATGACCCATGGGAAGCCCCAAAAACTGGGGAACATGTGATTGTTGTAGAGCAAACATATGTTGTATGTTCGTTCATATTTTCATTTTATGGCCATTAGTGATTTATTGCATGACTGTATATGTCATGTCTGTCGTATTGGAAGTCTCTCTCTCTCTCTCTCTCTCTCTCTCTCTCTCGCGATGGTTCTTTTACGGCCGTTTTTATCATTCTAATTATGATATATAAACAGCCTAACACCAAGAACGGGTGTACGCTCACAATCTTCAGTACCATTTGGAGCTCTGGTGCTTATCTTCGGTGATGTGTCATTTACACCATCCTGTTGTTATGATTTTCCCCAAAAAGCTGCCGTGTGCAGCCAAACCTCATAGTGTTGCAGAAGTTCTGATAAAGATTTGCTTTTTTTCACTATTTTGTGATAAAGTGGTGTTAAACGTTCCCGGGTTAGTTAAATTTTTTCCCTATCGAAACTACATCTGTGATTTTACGTATTTGCCCTCAACTTGTTAAACCACTCTTTTTGTTATGTGTCTGATTCAAGAGCATTATTTCACCTTGTCCGTGCCATGAAATTGTACCCCTACGGTTGGTGTCACGAACACAATTCTGAGAACTTCTTTTGCCAGGGATATTGACTCGCACTCACAAGTTTCGTCCCCCTTAGGCGCCTTTACGACATGCCTTGTAGGTCGCAGTGTTACTATTCTTTGCTCCCTTGTAGACCCCCGGGAATAAACTAATGGGATTGGTTAATTCAACAGTCCTTCTTCTTCTTCTTCTGCGTTCACTAGCTAAGATTTCAAGCTTAGTCAGGTCGTCGCCTTGTGTGTCACTTTTGATTGATTTTTGAGTGAAGACATTGTTTCTTTATTATCAGTGTCTTCCGCCATTTTTTCTCCCGATCCAGAAGCACTTGAGTTTTCAGCTCTTCTAATCGGAGCCATGGACATCGTAACCCTTCGGTTCGGTGCCACGAACACTGTAAATCTGAAGAACCTCTGACTTTTTTGCCAGCCCGCGGAATTGAACCCGCACTCACAGAGGGCTTATCACCCGTCGTCAACGAGCTTACGAACACGCTGGACAGGCGGGCAATTTGAGCGTCCTTAAAGCAGTTGACCGCCCAAGGTAACTCATCTAAACCATCTTCCGCCATAGAGTAGTGCTTCAGAAGAAATCCACCAATGATTTGTCAACGTCAGAAATACCATTTCCTCTTCTAAGTATACATATGGAGGAAGGTCTGGGAAACGATTCCAATGCGGCTTCAATGCTGGATCGATTCCAATGCGGATTCAATGCTGGAGACCCATGTTCATTTCACGATAAGGCCAATGATTTTTTTTCTGTTGTGGGCATAAATAAAAAATCTTAACCTAAACAGTTTTGCAGCGACTGTACTAGCCATGTGGTCATTAAATTCCTCAGGCTCTCCTCCACTGTCCTACACAGCTCTTAAAACGCGGCACTTCAGGCAGTAACAAAAGTGGTTTTTTTAAGGATACATATCTCCCAGTTTGGGAATCCCTGATGTCGGCTAAACTATCAAGCAGTCGTTTGGTGGTGGGTAATAGTAGAAGCAGAAGGGGTCTTGGTTTCAATAGCTTCCACCAGCAATACCAAACACGCAGACACATTGTTTGTGTCTATAGTCACCGTACAGAAGCGTCACCTTTGAGAGGGTATCCGCCGTGTGTGCCGGGGCCCGCAAGGGGAAACAAAGAATAGTACCACTGTAACCTGCAATGCAGTGTAAGAGGCTACTAATGTAGGCCCTAGGAAAGCTACCCTAGTAAATAAAAATCAGAGCAGAAATCGGATATGCTGGCCTAATTGTAGGCGCATAACTGGCACAGTATACAATCGCTCTTAGGCTCATATCACATACAAATCACACAGAGTGGTTGACAAGTGGTCGATATGGAGCAGTTGTAGGAAGAAGAAGAGAGGGATTTCAATATCCAAGAAACATTTCCTCAATGAAATAATTGAAAATCTATGGTATCTTTAAAAAAAATTCAGAAGGATTGATATCATCGCACCGGGTTTTACCCCATATGGCTCGGTCCTCTCCGCAGAAATGGCACGCTACCTGCAGAGAGTATTGCACAAAGCACGAACTCCGTAGCTCCGGCAACAATCCTAGAGATCTCTGGAAAAAATGCACTCGTGAACAGAAGGCCTTGGTCCGGATTCGAACACAAGACCTCCGAAAAGATATGGTATCTTTTACAGACCATAGGTTGTTTCATCTCATATATAAGTTAATTTGATAGTCTACGTGGTTCATGTCATATATAAGTTAATTTGATAGTCTACGTGGTTCATCTCATATATAAGTTAATTTGATAGTCTACGTGGTTCATCTCATATATAAGTTAATTTGATAGTCTACGTGGTTAAGCTGTTGGCTTGAGGTCCGAAGGTAGGGGATTCGAATTCTAACAGTGGCATTCTGTTCATTTTTTCTAGAGATTCCTAGGATTACTGCCGGAGATACGGAGTTAGTGCTTAGTGCAATACTCTCGCAGGTGCAAGCCAAGAAAGGTTCAACACAAGAACAAGTCACGGTAACAACTCTCCATACAACAAAGCAGATCCTAATGACCCAAAATAAAGGATTTTGGCTGAACAGATAGGCCATGAGAGACACGGGAAGAGAGGTTTATAGACATATGGCCAGCCCTAACCTTAATGACAGCATCATCCACCTTACAAGAAGAGATCAGAGCATCATTTTCAGACTCCGAACCCAACACATAACACTTAATAATCACTTGAACGGAATTCAAACACAGCACACTTCAAAGTGCCAGCTGTGTGCACACCATCATGAAACCGTTCACCACCACTTCTTCAAGTGTCAAGCACTAGATGATGTCAGGAAGACCCTCCTTCCTCCAAGGCCAGATAAATGGAACACATTATACGGAACAAAAGAACGCACGTTCTTGGCAAAGATCAAACATATCACAAAGAGTGATTAAAATTGGTCGTAAAGAACGAACGCAAAGAAGAAGAAGGAGAACAACTTACAAACACATACAGATACCACTTCATGGCAATGGGCCGAAGGGCAAGAGCTCAAGCGCCGCTGCATCACTGAAGAAGAAGAAAAGTGGATAGAAATCGAGTCGTATTCTTCTTCTTCTTTGCGTTCGTTCTTTACGACCAATTTTAATCACTCTTTGTGATATGTTTGATCTTTGCCAAGAACGTGTATACGTTGCACATTGGTTTGGTTTGCCCCTAAACGCATAGACTTCTACACGTTTAGGACACATGCATCCGATTTCAGCCAAACCTCCTTAGTCGCCTCTTACGACATGCATGGCAGGTAACAGTGATTCTATTCTTTACATCCCAAATTTGTGCCCCGGTAACCACTCGGGCGATCGAGTCGTATTAATACCCGGAGCAATGAAATCAATCCTTCTACCTGAAAACTCCCTTTATATCTGTATGCAAGACCACCATTTTGCACAGAAACTTGGTTGATCTCCGCCCCTGAAGTTTGACACTGCTGTATGTGACACTTGTATGTTTGTCTGTTGACCTAGCCAGGCCTGGCGCGGAAATGACGGCCTCGGAAAGTGATTTTTGCTGAGTTTGTTCAATTGTTGAGTGACAAGTCGAAGGTCGCTGGAATCTCGATTCAAGTTTCAGGTGATGGGACGTCTGGTTTTAGGCATTAGCTGACGAATGAGCATCTAGGCGTCTAAGCATAAATTATGATAATGTTGTGAGTTATCTCCAATAGAAATGGGATGAAGGAAATTAAAAGAACAAACTTTGCCTTGCACAAACTTCAACTACAACAACTACAACGCGCACTATGGGATGGAACTGATAGGAAAACAAAGATCTGAATATTACGATCTGGACAGAGATGGACAAAAATGGAGACAGACGTACAAAGATGAACAAAAATGGACAAAGACGGACATAAATGGAGACAGATGGACAAAGATGGGCATAAATGGACAATAATGAACATAAATAGACAAAGATGGACAGAAATGGACATAAATAGACAAAGATGGACACAACTAGACAAAGATGGCCACAGATGGACAAAGATATGCATAAATGGACAAAGATGTACAAAGATGGACACAAATGGACAAAGCTGGATCCATGGAAGACAAAGATGGACAATAGCGAATTGTCGTCATTTACTATTTGTCACATCATTACACCGAGTTTACCCGTATGAATCCGTCCCTTTCGGTGGAAATGGCAAGAAAGATCTCTTGAGTGTTGTACACATCTTGGTATAATCTCCGGGAACAAGATGTACGTGGTACATTTCTTCTTCTTCTGCGAACGCCCGCTTTCAATTCAGGCGGTTGTCATGGCGCATGGTATTGCGCTTCTGACTGAATTTTGCGTGAGGCCTACTTACCGTTATACCAGTGTCCCTCACAATGCGGTCTGCCTCGCCGTCTTCAGGGGTACTTGAAGTTTAGATCCTTCAAGTGTGATCGTTATAAGAAAAGTATGTCTACAGGATGCGTCCTTTCTGACTGTGTGAGGTCGTTCCGCATTAGGAACATTCTCAGTCATTGGGGACGCATGTGCTTGTCACGAAAAACGATCTTTTTGGAAGTTTTAATGGCCTCTATATGATCTGAGTCATGGTGTTTGGACGTCACCTTATTCGGTGTAGGGTGATCGGCGTCTGAAAAGTATCGCCCTTCGCCAATGTTTGGGTTTGTACCAGTCAAGCCTTTGCCTAATCGACTTTACTTCTCTATTCACGGTGGGTATATTCCAGAAAAGGAGTATGCTCAACAATTTCGAGTCGCGTGTCGGCAATTTTCAATGTCTACTCTGCATACTCTACTCTGTTTCCGGGAAACACTGGACTTAGGCTGCGCACAGATATTCTAAAGGGTCGTTTCTTCGGCGCTAGCAACGCAACTGAAGTTTTGCTCTCGCCAACATCACCGACCCCAGTTCTTCTGGGGATATTAGTTGTTATTCCAAAAGTACCTCTCGGTTGTCCCAGGGGGGATAGTTTCGTTATGCCCTAGAACGCAGCTTTAGGATTTGCGATCGGCCAACCATACCCAATAAATGTATCTGCGCTTGGCCTCTGATACGGAGTTTACTGCAATCTTCCCTGGTGTCGTCCCGACACGTTTCATCTTTACCGACGATTTTTGTCGAAGGCTGGCTGATTGGTTGCGACCATTGTTTCGAGGGTACGTGCCTCTTGACGACTCGTACCTTGTCTGTTTTAACGATTCGTTTTTATTTATTCAGCTCTTCCATTCGACCGTGAGAGTGGTGCAAGAAGTATTCACTCTGAGATTCTGTTCGTCTGTGTTGCGAGCAGATCTCATCAAACGTAACTACATCTGCATCTCTACATATACCAGTGTAGCTCTCCCTCGATCCCTACCCGCTTGGCCAGACAGAATCATCTGTCTGTTTCCAGGATCACCACGTGAAGGTGAAGTAGGATCTTTCTTAGTACCAGCTCACTAAACCTGGCGCGCGAGGTTGTCCCTACGAACGCGCCTTTGACCCCACATGCTAACTAAACGACCTGATCGAACCCACAATCTTCAGAACTATAGGCAAACGTCTCAACCACTTTGCCACAGACACCCCACCCCTGTCAGTCACTGATTATTTATCTCTAGTCCTTTCTTGGGCGTATGTGGCTTAGTGGTTGTGCGCTCATTCACAACCAACAGTACCTGGTTCAAACTGGTACCTGGATCAGTTACGAAAGGGTAAAAATAGGCCTCGCCGTGTCAGAAAGGAATGTCAAACTACTGAACGTATACGTGGTGCCTAGAAAAAATCAACGATTCGTTTACTACTGTGGTTTGATGGCGACGCCATGTAAATGATTCTTTCTCTCCTCTGTCTGTTATCTCAGATTATAAAGCCAATAGGTCGCCCGAGTGGTTACTGGGGCCCAAATTTGGGGTGTTAAGAATAGAACCACTGTTACCTGCCATGCATGTCGTAAGAGGCGACTAAGGAGGTTTGGTTGAAATCGGATGCACGTGTCCTAAACGTGTAGAAGTCTATGTGTTCAGGGGCCTACCGAACCAATGTGCAACGTATACACGTTCTTGGCAAAGATCAAACATATCACGAAGAATGATTAAAATTGGTTGTAAAGAACGAACGCAAAGAAGAAGAAGAAGAGCAAATAGGCAGCTAAACAAAATATAAGAATTCCGAGCAGCTCCCGTTTGAAAGCATAACGATGTTAGGAATTTTACACGTTTAACATGTCCCAACTATAAACGTATGGGCCTTTGTACTCAGGTAAGAATTATGGGAAATCAGACCACAACTACACCACGTGACCTCGCATTCCAGTATTGTTGTATATAGATGAATTCATTTTAAAATCAGTACAAATGCTAAATCAAGTTATATTATGTAACAAATTAAGTTTAACAATAAAGAATATCAATATTATGAATATTTTTCACCAATAAATAATCATAGACTCACAGAATTAAGTAAAATTGCAAAAAAGCTACAGTGTTTACGAGTATCAAACATCTATAATTTCTTTCCCCTTTTTTGATCTAGATCAGGGCATCCTCGGTCAGTTGTCTGGCCTAGTTATCTAGAGTTGGCTGTGGCTCCACCCTCTGCGTCACTGGAGGGTAAAAGCCCAACACTAATTTAAAAGAAAAAAAAAACTGTAACTGATATGCAAGGATTTTCATTTTGAGTCCTTCCACAATTTCCAACCCATGACTCATTAAATACATGGTGGCAACACGACTACGTGTTAAGACTTTGCCGGAGGCTAAAGTTAATCCGTTACTGGGCTGTGTAATGTGCCGCAAGTTCCAAAGATCACGTACAGTGAAGTCGTGGTTTAAGATTCTTGTCAACTTACGTGTGGTGTGAAACGGAGACTAGAGTTTAGCGCATTCCGTACCAACTGCCGTAGACTGTGACAAGGTTATCTATTAAAAAATCCCAACTCGCATACAACGTCAAGAATTGTTTCATTTAAAATAAGTACTAACTTAAATTCATGCATTCTGATAATATTTTCGGTTCTTAATCTACCGCAATGATATCTATATCATCATCAAGGGTTGGTCGAGAACAGGGTAGCATTCGTTAATTTGATCTGCAAATCTGCTGATCTGCAGCTTAATGATGTGTACACACATCCCGTGAGTTTTCTTCTTCTTCTAACGCTTTATATCGAGGACTTGGAAATCACTCTGTGTGATTTGTATGTGATCTGAGTCTAAGAGCGTTCGCACGTTGTGCCAGTTATACGCCTTGGGTGTCTC
This sequence comes from Arion vulgaris, assembly GCA_020796225.1. Classification (NCBI taxonomy): domain Eukaryota; kingdom Metazoa; phylum Mollusca; class Gastropoda; order Stylommatophora; family Arionidae; genus Arion; species Arion vulgaris. The sequence continues at coordinate 4,293,997 of CM036769.1, forward strand.
TGTGGCTAAGTGGTTAAGCCCTGTGCCTTGAGAGTCGAAGGTCGTGGGTTCGAGTCCGGACCGCGCCATTCTGTTCACGAGTGCATTTTTATTTCCCAGAGACCACTAGGATTGTTGCTGGAGCTACGGAGTTCGTTTCTTTGTGCAATACTCTCGGCAGGTGACGTGCCATTTCTGCGGAGAGGAACCGAGCCGTATGGGATAAAACCTGATGCAATGAAGTCAATCCTTCGGCTTTTAAACCTTTTTTTTCCTCCAAGTTGTTACCGAGGCCCAAATTTGGGGTGTAAAGAATAGAACCACTGTTACCTGCCACGCATGTCGTAAGTGGCAACTAAGGAGGTTTGGCTGAAATCGGATGCACGTGTCCTAAATGTGTAGAAGTCTATGCGTTTAGGGGCCTACCAAACCAATGTGCAACGTATACATGTTCTTGGCAAAGATCAAACATATTACAAAGAGTGATTAAAATTGGTCGGAAAGAACGAACGCAAAGAAGAAGCCTTTTTGTTTAGTTATACGCCTACAAGTAGACCAGCACATCCGATTTCTGCGCCGCTTTTTATTTACTAGGTAGCTTCCTAAGTCACCTCTTACGACATGCCTTGTAGGTTGCAGTGGTACTATTTTGTGATTCCTATGCGGGCCCCGGCACCACGCTGGCGGAGGTCTATTGCAAGAAATAATCGATTCGGATCTAGATGATGATGAATTATATTTACAGTAATACTGACTTAGTCTGATTCACTATTGGTACGTCGAAGTATTTCGAGATCTTGAGAGCTATCAAATTGATGTACAACTTCATATACTAACCTATATCACCTGTAACACAGATGCTCCGGTACAGGTTCCGAATATTTTTACGTCTAGCTCAATTTCTGATCCAGGCATTTGTACCATTTCCCAAAAGGCCAGATCTGACCTAGATTTGCGAACGAGACACACAACACTTGACCTAAATCTTGGCTGACTGCTCTCCCTTTCCTTGTACTGCTAGTATTCAGAACAGAGATAGACAGACGCAAGCACACAAGGCAAGTGTTTTTTTTTATACGTGTAGAGTCTGTAGCTCAAGCGGTAGTTAGCTCGATCACAGACCCAAGCGTACCTGGTTCAAACCCCACGGTAGGCAAATTTGGAAGCAAATTCGTTTCCGTGGGATTTTTAAAAAAAGTAAAAATTGACATCACCGTTCAGAAAGCAATGACAAACTACTGAACGTATAAGTGGTGCTTGAAAATCAACGACTTGTTTACTGTGGTTGATAGCTACGTCCTTTGGGATATGCCACGATTTTCAGAGTCTCTGTGGCCTAGAGGCTAGGTGTGCGTCTCTAGTGCCTAATGTAACCGGTTCGCTCCCTCGTAGAACCACCTGGACATTTTTCCAGAGATCCCTGATCTCAGTGTAGGTAAGATCGAGTTCAGAGTCCTGTCGGAGACGGACGATAAAACGTAGGTCCTGTGTGCAATTTGAACATGTAAAAGAACCCACTTCAGCTCAAAATCGAGAAGAGCAGGCTGGACAGCCAATGCCCAAGCAAAATTCGTTGAAAAATGAAGATCGTGGCATATCCTTTACAGGACGTAGCCATCAACCACAGTAAACGAGTCGTTGATTTTCTAGGCACCAGTTATACGTTCAGTAGTTTGTCATTGCTTTCTGAACGGTGAGGTCTAGTTTTTACCTTTTTGTAAAAAAAAACCACGGAAACGAATTTGCTTCCAAATTTGCCCACCGTGGGTTTGAACCAGGTACGCTTGGGTTTGTGATCGAGCTCACTACCGCTTGAACTACAGACGCTCAAAATTCATTAAATAGATTAAAAATAAAAACTCCTACAAAATATCTTAACAATCTTCAAAATGATATCGGGGACGTTCGTCGGTGCTACGGAGTTCCTGCACGGCAGTTGAAATCTTTCTGTGTAAGAAAGAGATCGGAGCACATATGGTTACTCACCGAAGTGCAGTGATGACAGTCCTTCATCTTCTTCGAACGCTCCACAACGACCACTCTGTGTGATTTGTATGTGATCTGAGCCTTTGAGCGATTGTATGTTGTGCCAGTTATGCACCTATAAGTAGGCCAGCACATCCAATTTCTGCGCTGCTTTTTATTTACTAGGGTAGCATCCCTAGGGCTTACATCAGTCGCCTCTTACGACATGCTTTATAGGTTGCAGTGGTACTATTCTTTGTTTCCCTTGCTGGCCCCGGCACCACACGGGCCACAGATGATGGTCCAATCAATCAATCAATCAATCAATCAATCAATCAATCAAGACTAGACACGACAAGACAAAAATATATGAAAAACAAACTTAACAATAACGAACACATTCAAGATATAGCTGGCCCCGGCACCACACGGGCCACAGATGATGGTCCAATCAATCAATCAATCAATCAATCAATCAATCAATCAAGACTAGACACGACAAGACAAAAATATATGAAAAACAAACTTAACAATAACGAACACATTCAAGATATAAAAATTCTCAGGAATAAGTCGCAGAAAGGAAAAACAACAGATAAGCAAAGTGTCTCCATAGCAGCAGGAATTGATAGCATTTGTGATTAGTCAGTGAGAGTCAACGGAAGCATGACGGGACGGGAAACGTCGATTGTATGAATCAGTCACGGGGAATGTAAATCTACATATGTGATCTATGTGAAGATCAGACTATGAATATCTGGTGTACGTAGGCTAAGCTTTCAGGTTTTATTTGATAAACAGTTCTTGTGTCAATTTTAGAACATGTATTGTACATTCTTCTTCTATTGTTGTCATCACAAAGCTACCAGGTTGTAGTGCAGTGTCGGCGTCTACTTTTGTAGTTTCAATGCTACCAGGTTGTAGTTCAGTGTCGGCGTCTACTTTTGTAGTTTCAATGCTACCGGGTTGTAGTTCAGTGTCGGCGTCTACGTTTTGTAGTTGTCAATGCTTACGTGTCAGTACGGTTGTAGTTCAGTGTCGGCGTCTACTTTTGTAGTTTCAATGCTACCGGGTTGTAGTTCAGTGTCGGCGTCTACTTTTGTAGTTTCAATGCTACCGGGTTGTAGTTCAGTGTCGGCGCCTACTTTTGTAGTTCCAATGCTACCAAGGTGTAGTCCAGTGTCGGCGTCTTCCGTGTTTATCATGCGGCTCTTGTGTTGTGATATCAATTTCTGAACCTTTTGACATGGTAGAAACACACATCGAAGAGCGACTGGCCGAGTGAGTTAGAGCGCGGCTCCCATGCGGGAGACAAGTGTTCAATTCACGGTAGGACCACGGATTTGTGTTGTGATTTTTCTGTTGTGGGCATAAATGAAAAATCCTAACCTAAACAGCTTCACGGCGACTGCACTAGCCATGCGACCATTAATTACCTCAGGCTCACGTCCCACCTGTTCTACACCGCCCTAAAAGCGGTACTACAGGCAGTAAAAAGTAAGGAACCTTTCATACCTCGTGGTATATATATAGGTCAATACAGTGTTAGGCCTGTATTTTTCATTGACCGTCAGCACACGATGGGTGATGTGGTTAGCATCACGCCGGCCGCCTTTACTTTCCCAGAGCATGTCTGGTACCCAGTTGAGGCTGGATCGACCTGAGAGCCGTCGTGGTCGGGAAAAATTCCACGCGCATTGCGGAGCTGAACCCAGACCACCAGCCTTGAGAAGCGAGTTCACTAACAACTATGCTACAGCGGCTCTACTACAGACAGTAACGACCTTTAAATTTTTTTGTAATAGACACCATATCCATCTTATCTTTGGTCCTTCACAACGAAGCTATGCCGTAGAAGGCGTTATGGACAGCTGGGTCTGGTTGTACTCTTACTAGGTGGTCTAAGCATTTTACTATCAGTTTTACGATGTAATTAAACGAGGCCGTGTTTCAATCTTCGCTTTGATGCTGTTATTTGTGACCCTGTCTCTGTTTGTGTTGTTCATGATCCTTCTGAGACAGCGCATTCCGTGTGGTTATTTTCTGTTCCTATGCTTTATTCATTGTCCATGTTTTGCGCTGGAAAGTATAAATTCGAAACTAAATGCTACTTCTTCTTTGCGTTGTTAGTATAAATTCGAAACTAAATGCTACAGAAAGATCCTACGAATACTATGGAAGGAAAAAAAAAGAACACTGATGTCCTGAAAGAACTAAATGTTAAAGAGAATTGGCTGATAAACAACATACTATATAGAAAAATTAGATACTTTGGTCACATCAAACGTCATGATGGCCTGGAGAGAACAATACTAGAGGGTAGGTTCCCAGACGCAGAGGCAGACCAAGAAGAAGATGGCTACAAGATATTAAAGAAACCATGAATATGACCATCGACGAAGTCGGTGAACTGGCTAGAGACAGAGTGAATTTCAGATGTGCTGCAAAGAGAGTAACGTCCTATAAAGAATACGCACCTTGATGATGATGAGTATAAATTAGGAAAGCAGATGTTTTTGTTCATTTGTTACTTAGCTGACAGGAAGATCGCTGAGTAGTATGGCTATAATAGTTGCTAGGTGACCAGAATCTGGGCACTAGTTTCTATGGTAGTATGGCTAGTTGGTAGGTAACACGAATCTGGGCACTAGTTTCTAAGTCCGTGTCGAGTCTTTTACCTTGTGTAAATATTATATAGGGCTTGCAGCAATTTATCAATACCGCTCTATCCTGGATAGTTCGCTATATCTTTTTACTAGAAATGAGTTCGAGATTCATTGCCTCTTTCAGTTAATGTCGTTTAATGGTTTTCCTAATGCGTCCTTTGTCTATTTGACTCCAATTTCAATGCCTGATTTGTGATTCTCTGATCATCTCTACTCAAGGTATACCCAACATATCTCCATCTTCTCCTTCTTATAACAGTTTTTACTAGTGGTTGACCAGACATTTCTTCTCAAGGTATGCTCAACATATCTCCATCTTCTCCTTCTTATAACAGTTGTTACTAGTGGTTGACCAGACATTTCTCTGATTTCAACACTTCTTCTGAATTCGTCCCATTTTATATTCATTATTTTAGTCGAGCACTCTTCAGTTAATCAAGAAGACTTTGTCTCCAGATCTGTTTAGGGCGTCCTCTTGCTTGCTTCTTCTTCTTCTTTGCATTCGTTCTTTACGACCAATTTTAATCACTCTTTGTGAAATGTTTGATCTTTGCCAAGAACGTGTATACGTTGCACATTGGTTTGGTAGGCCCCTAAACACATAGATTTCTACAAGTTTAGGACATGCATCCGATTTCAGCCAAACCTCCTTAGCGCCTCTTACGACATGTGCGGCAGGTAACAGTGGTTCTATTCTTTACACCCCAAATTTGGACCCCCGGTTACCATCAGGCGTTCTTGCTTGTATATTTTTAGTCATTTTTCAACTTTTATTGCGATATTTTTAAATCTATCTTTCTATTCTCTATTCTTGTTTTGCTTCACAGCGTTAGGTTAAGAAAGATTTCCAGAACGGGTTTTTATGTGCGCTTCATAATCAGTGTTTTTTCACCGCCAGTGTTATTTATTACAATGTATAACAAATGTATAACTTCTACTTCAAACGCTCCATATTGACAATTGTTAAACCACTCTTTGTGATTTGTATGTGGTCCGAGCCTAAGTGCGATTGAACGCTGTGCCAGCTATGCGCCTACAAGTAGACCAGCACATCCGATTTCTGCGACGTTTTTTATTTTCTAGGGAAGCTTCCCTAGGTCCCTACCTTAGTCGCATCTTACGACATGCCTTGTAGGTCGCAGTGTTACTATTCTTTGCTCTCCTTGCGAGTAACGACAACACACGAGCGTAAGTATAACAAATGCGAAAATATGAAAACATCAAGTAAATTAGTTTTACAGCTTGCGACAACTGGTTTAGACGACAGATCGTACCTTGCGACCGCTTGAACTTTACATACTAAATTCCTATTATTATTGATACCATCTTTTCCCACGATCTACAACATATATATATATCTTGTGCCTTTGTTCACCCCTGCTGGGGGGCATAGGCCCTCAGCCAAGTCATGCCAGTCTTCATATAGCTTGCTATCTCTTGCAGCGACTTCCAGCTTTTCTGTATATTTTTAATTTGTGTTCTGTCTGCCTTCAGGTCTCTTCTTTATGTGTTTCTAAACATCTTTCCCGCCTGAGTGGTTACCGGGACCCACATTTGGGGTGTCAAGAATAGAACCACAGTTACCTGCCACGCATGTCGCAAGAGGCGACTAAGGAGGTTTGGCTGAAATCGGATGCACGTGTCCGCTAGGGAATGCTAACCCGAAACAAAGGATTGCAGAAAACGGATGCACCAGGCCGTAAGGGGCATAACATGGTGCAACGAACCCTCACAATGAGGAGTGGGATAACGGATTCTACGGTCGCCAATCTGCCTCGGAGATTTAGCCAGCAGTAAGAATGTCAGACTTACCATCACGAGGGTGGCCAAAACTTACTTCGGTAATAGGTCGGCACAAACGGGGAAGCAGAAATCATAGAAATAATATCCTACAGAACTGCCCCCAGTATGCAGACTTGAGAAGAAAGAGGTGGCCCCTTTACACTAGCGTCCAAGACAAACTGTATGGCTGGCTGATAATCTGAGGCAGACGACTGCCTTTATTAGAGAATCCGAAATCCCAATCTAGTGAGAACGCAGAAGAAGAAAACATCTCTCTATTTTCGCCAGAGTGGTTGCCGGGGCCCAAATTTGGGGTGTAAAGAATACAACCACTGTTACCTGCCATGCATGTCGTAAGAGGCGGCTAAGGAATTTTGACTGAAATCGGATGCATGTGTCCTAAACGTGTAGAAGTCTAAGCGTTTAGGGGCCTACCAAACCAATGTGCAACGTATACATGTTCTTGGCAAAGATCAAACGTATTACAAAGAGTGATTAAAATTGGTCGTAAAGAACGAACGCAAAGAAGATCTTTCTATTTTGTTTTACCTGCTGGTTCCAGCAAAGGGCCCTTCTTGTTATACTTCCCTCAGGTTTTCTCATAGTGTGCCCTATCCAGTATGAGCACTGGTATCTGTCTCTTTCTCTTCATGTTCATCATTTATGACCTGATCCTATTAAAACCCTTCAGTCCTTTCGTTCTGCGCACATACCAGCTGATGTATTTCTTCATGATCGTTAGCGATCTCTGGTCAGGCGCCTAGTTTACTGTTGACCACAAACTGGGCGGTCAGCTTAATATCTGTCAGGTTTCTACAAAGCTTTGTTTTTAAGGTCGACTGGGTGTAGCCACATGTTGCTTCTCAGCTCACACAGAGAGGACAGTCTTGCAGGATATGCTCTGATGTCTGTTCCGCCTGCTGACACTGGCAGAGAGCTGTTTGACTTATTCCTAGTCTATAAAGCGTTTGTTTAGTCTGTAGTATCCGGTGCGTATGCGAAACATAATGACCTGGTCTGTTCTGCTTAGGTCTTTGAGAGAGTCTTTTCCATAATCATATCCAGTGTTTGTCTTCCAGTCTACTGCAGATTTTCTCTGTATGAGGGTTTTGACCTCATGAAAAGACAAGGGTTGGTAAAGTTACTCTTTGGCACTGCCCTCCTTAGCTAAGACATCACCACTCACATTGACTGCAATGCCACAGTGAGATGGAATCCACTGCAAGTGAATTTATGCATTTTCTGAAAGTTGAACAAGTTCTCTTTCTAAGTTAAGTACCGGGCTGGTAGCAGACTTAGCCTCCAGGGCTTCTATAGCTGACAGTGAGTCTGTAAGAAATACCATCTTGCCTGCAGGTGCTTGCAGCTTATTCATGTGTTGTGATGCCATCAGAAGGACCCATTTGTACTGAGCAAACACCAGTTGGTGAATGACATTTATGTATATACTGTAATTTCTGGTTCCACTTGTTTCGTGTCGAGTTACACATTTTTGCACCTGATGGTTACCTGTCTGCACTTGCTTTGTGTTTCCTACAGCACCATCTTGTGTTCGCATTGCGTTCTGAAAGAAGTGGGTTCAAATAGAACCGTGCCGTTCTGTTCACTAGTGCATGTTTTTCAGTGACCCTAGGGTTGTTGCCATAGCAACGGAGTTCATGTTTGTGCAATACTCTCGGCAGGTAGCGTATCATTTAGGTAGAGAGGACCGAGCCATATGGGATACAACCCAGTGCAATGAAGTCAATCCTTTGTTTTTGTGATCAGAAGCACTTGAGCTTCCAGCTCCTCGGTTCGGTGCCACGAACACCGTAAATCTGGAGAACCTATGGCTTTTCTGCCAGCCTGCGGAATTGAACCGCACTCACGTGGGACTTGTCACACCTTCGTCCAACGCGCTACGAACACGCTGGACAGGCGGACAAGTCAATCCTTCAAGGATGTACCTTTTTTTTGAAATAATAAATGTCCACATGTGGCTCGGTTCAGCTTCTTCTTCTTCTTCTTCGAACGCTCCATATCAACCACTTGTTAGCCACTCTGTGTGATTTTATGTGATCTGATCCTAAGAGCAATTGTACGTTGTACCAATTATGCGCCTACAAGTAGGCCAGCACATCCGATTTCTGCGAAACCTTTTATTTACTAGGGTAGCTTCCTAGGGCCCTACCTCAGTCGCCTCCTATGACATGCCGTGTAGGTCGCAGTGGTACTATTCTTTGCTTCCTTACGAGACACGGCATCACACAGGCAGGACCTCGCTGTAAACTGTGAGAGAACATACAAGCCTTTTTTTCAGTGCGAAGGGGGAAGGCAGGGGTTAAACACAAATATGATATGAGTACAAGAAAATAATAGCGAAACCAGGTCAAAGGTTAAAAGCGCTAGGAACGGTCCGTACATTTTTGTGGTGTATCAGTCGACGAACGAACAAACAATACTCACATACAGGCACACGTGAAACGTGCCCGTTGGACCCGAAAATCAGCAAGACAGTTATATTTGCCCAGCTGTAGTTGGGAAGGTTACTCGGTGCGAAATTAACTGTTTCCGAATGTCTGTTGTATTGTCATTAGCCTTGTACCGTACTTCCCCACATAAACATATCTATTAATATTATTATTTGTATTGGGATTGACAATTCAGTCATTTGCACTTTACATGTGTGTACAGTCATAGACAAATTGTAAAGCACATATTTCAAGACTGTCCCACATATAACCCTTCCTTCCTTCCTTCCTTCCTTCATGCTAGCCTTCCTTCTTTCCTTTCTTTCTGCATACTATCATGTGTGCCATCGTTCCTTCCTTCATACCTGCCTGTCTTCCTCCTTCCTTCTTTCATGCTAGACTGTCTGCCTTCCTTACGTCCTTCTTTCCTTTCTTTCTTTCTTTCTTCATACTAGCCTGTCTTTCCTTCCTTCCTTCACTCCTCCACTCCTTCCTTAATTCCTTCCTCCCTCTTTTCCTTCCTTCATTCATTCATTCCTTCCTTCCTACCTTCCTTCCTTCCTACCTTCCTTCCTTCCATCCTTCATTCCTTCCTCCTATCTTTATGCTAGCCTTCCTCATATCTTCATGCTAGCCTTATTTGCTTCCTCATGCCGGCTTGTCTGCTTTCCTTCCTTCATTTATATTAGCCTCTCTGCCTTTGGTCCGTTCTTTCTTTCTTCCTTTATGCTAGCCTTCCTTTCTTTCTTCCTTCATGCTAGCCTGTCTACTTTTCTTTCGTTCTTTGTTTCTTTCTTTCTTCCTTCATGTCTTCCTTCCTCTATGTCGGCCTGTCTGCTAGCTTGTCTGCCTTCCTTTCCTTCTAGCTGTGCATGGAACTTTCAACATTCTTCTCAGAAAGCACATTTCTGTGGCTTCTAATGTTCTTACCATTTGTCTGTTAAGCACTACTAGTGATGTCTTCTGTGGCTTCTAATGTTCTTACCATTTGTCTGTTAAGCACTACTAGTGATGTCTTCTTCTTCTTCTTCGAACGCTCCATATTGACCACTTTTCAACCACTTTGTGTGTTTTTTATGTGATCTGAGCCTAAGAACGATTGTTCGTTGTGCAAGTTATGCGCCTCAAGTAGGCCAGCATTTTGATTTCAGCCCTGCTTATTATTTACTAGGGTAGCACACCTAGGGTCTACATCAGTCGTCTCTTACGACATGCATTATAGCTTGCAGTGGTACTATTCTTTGCTTCGTTTGCGGGCCCCGGCGCCACGTGGACGGCCAGCGATATTAAACAGTAATGACATTTATTCGGTAAAATACGGTAGTGCACACATCGACGACACAAACAAATGAATTTCATGCTCTGTCCTTTAATGACTTTTGTAAATAAACTATCTGCAGGATCTGTTTACATTCATTTTTATAATACGGGAGAGAGGGGGTTGGGAGGAGAGGTGCGTTGGGGGTCATTTGGTGCGGAATGGTGTATGTAGGTCACAGGAAATTAGCAGCCTGTTTCTAGCAAGACAAAGTTATTCTTTGGGAGAAGCATAGGTGAAAACGTCGTGTCAAGACGTGATTTGTTATTGAGTTTAAGAGCAATGGTAACACTGAAGATATGATTGAGTTTAAGAGCAATGGTAACACTGAAGATATGATTGAGTTTAAGGGCAATGGTAATACTGAAGATAGGATTGAGTTTAAGAGCAATGGTAACACTTAAGTTAGGATTGAGTTTAAGGGCAATGGTAACACTTAAGTTAGGATTGAGTTTAAGGGCAATGGTAACACCGAAGTTATGATTGAGTTTAAGGGCAATGGTAACACTGAAGAAGAAGAAGAAATTGCTGAAGCTATGAAGCTCGTGCTTCATGCAATATTTTCAGCACGTGATGTGATATTTCTGCCGAGACGGATTGTTGGGAAACCCGGTTCAATGAAGTCATTGCTTTGCCTCTAGATATTTTTTTACAACTCCAAATGTTAATATTGTTACATTGTTCTACTTTGATTCATGTTCTCATCTATTTCCCTTATTACCACTCACTCCCATCCTATTTCAAATTCTCATCTGCTTCCCCAATCGTATTCTCATAGACTCCCTCTTTTATACACTCTACTCTACTCCCTATTTCAAATATTTATTTCTTCCCCTATTTCACATCTATTCTGCTCATCTATTTCACCCCATCTATTACTTCGTACATCATCTATTCTCTATCTATTACATCTATTCTGATCTTTCACTCTATTTTCTATTCATCTCTTCTGCACTTTTCACTCTCTCTGTATCTATTTCACCTATCTATTTATCTTCTGCTCATCATCTATTTCTCCACATTATCTTTCTGCTCATCTATTTCACATCTTTCTGCTCATCTATTTCACATCTCTTCTGCTCATCTATTTCACATACTTTTCTACTCCGTTTAGTTGAATTATTATCTAATTCCCCATTTCACATTCTTCTCTATTTCCATATTTCTTACCAGTGGCGGCTCGTCATTAAGGGCCAGAGGCAGGCCCCACCAAAAATAATATGTAACGTCTATTTATTATTTAATAAATTAAAATATAACATAACCCAAAGCTATGATTTTCCCGAAAATTTGTGTCTGGCCCCACCAACAAAAACGGTCACAAGCCGCCACTGTTTCTTACTACTCCCATACTGTGGGCGTCTGTAGCTTAACCGGTAGTAAGCTCGATCACAACACAGGTGTACCTGCTTCAGACACCGTGGCGGGCAGTTTGGAAACAAACTAGTTCACGTTGAATTTTATGAACGTAAAAAGTAGACCTCGCCGTTCAGAACGCAATTGTAAACTACTGAACGTACAAATGGTGCCTAGAAAATCAACGACTTGTTTAATGTGGTTGATCGCGAAGTTCTTAAAAGGATACGCCCAGATTTTCTTTTCAATGGTTTAAAAGGATATATAAACACACAAAAAGACATATATATAGACATTCTTTTTTCCAATCCAGAAGCACTTAAGCTTTCAGCTCTTTGGCTCGGTGCCATGGACATCGTAACCGTTCTGTTCGGTGCCACGAACACTGTAAATCTGGAGAACATGTGGCTTTTCTGCCAGCTCGAAGAATTGAATCGCATTCACAAGGGGCTTGTCACCCGTCGTCCAACGCGCTACGAAGACGCTGGGCAGGCAGACATATATATAGACATATAAAGACACACAAAAAGAGACATAAAGACCAAGGACTGAATGTCGATTGACAGGAACGAGTTTCAAATGTATGTTGAGAGCCTGTGCTCCAGTATGCGCACGTAGAAAAGTATATTATTATTATTATGATAAACAGTTCTTTTTTTACGTCACTCTAACGACCTTGACAATCCCAGGCCAGTTCGTTCTATCCTATACTGACAGTCCCAACCTGTGTATGACGCAGTATATAAAATATCAATACAGACCACCCACTACATTACATAGATTTTTTCCCGATCCAGAAGCACTTGAGCTTTCAGCTCTTCGGCTCGTGCCATGGACATCGTAACCCTTCGGTTCGGTGCCACGAACACCGTAAATCTTGGCTTTTCTACCAGCCCGTTAATTGAACCGCACTCACAGGGGCTTGTCACCCGTCGTCGAACGCGCTACGAATACGCTGTGCAGACGGGGCAAATTACATAGATACAGAAATGATGGTGAATGGTGGGTGGTAACATTTTGTGTGAAATGAAATTGTGGCCTATCCCTTACAGGAGGTCTCCACCAAGCACAGTAAACGAGTCGTTGATTTTCTAGGCACCACTTATACGTTCAGTAGTTGCCATTGCTTTCTGAACAGTGAGGTCTATTTTTACCTTTTGTAAAAATCCAACGGAAACGGATTTGCAAACGAAGAACGATAGTACATTGTGCCAGTTATCCGCCTACAAGTAGGCCAGCACATCCGATTCTGCGACGTTTTTCATTTACTAGGCTTCCCTAGGCATCTACCTTAGTCGCTTCTTACGACATGCCTTTGGGTCACAGTGTTAATATTCTTTGCGCCCCTTGAGAGCACTGGCAACACAGGGGCGATTTACTAATCTTAAATAATAATATTAATAATTATTACGCAACAACGAAATAAAACTAGAACAAGTCAACAAATTTATTTATAAAAATGTTATCTTTGTTTGTCCGAGTTATAAATAGAACAAGAACTAGGTCAAAGGCAGGTTAGGATGGGAGATAATATTGAAGGACGTATGAGTTTACTGCGCATTACCTCCCTTCTACCAATTATCAATGGGCCGTTTAATCAACTTGCAGTAACTGTCCTAGAGCCTGGCTGTGGCCAACACTTTCTTTCTTTCTTTCTCGAATCCTGTTTGCCTCACAGCGTCAGGTCAGGAAGAGATTTCTAAACGGGCCCTAGTATGCGCTTTGTATATAGTCTCTTTCGTCGCCTCTGTTATCTCTGAGGTCCATCTTTTGCGTGGCTGGCCTTTTGCTTTGTACCCATTGTATCGGAGCAGCATTGCTCTTTGAGGTGCACTGTCTGATGGTAATATGCTTACGTGGCCGAACCATTTAATTTGTTGTTTCTTGATGAAGTCTAGTACTGATGTTGTACCCACTTTTTCCTGATGTCTATAATAATTATTATAATATATAATATTATATATACCTATTATAATAATTATAAGTTTATAATTGGCTGTGGTTTCTTCTTCTTCTTCTGCGTTCGTTCTTTACGACCAATTTTAATCACTCTTTGTGATATGTTTGATCTTTGCCAAGAACGTGTATACGTTGCACATTGGTTTGGTAGGCCCTAAACGCATAAACTTCTACACGCTTAGGACATGTGCATCCGATTTCAGCCAAACCTCCTTAGTCGCCTCTTACGACATGCATGGCAGGTAACAGTGGTTCTATTCTTTACACCCCAAATTTGGGCCCCGGTAACCACTCGGGCGGGCTATGGTTTAACTCATAGATTCCTAAACATTTTCGGTTTAACGCCCATTTTGCAAGACATAATTTTTGTAACGCCCCCACGCCCCTTCCAACTGTTTTCCCCGTTCAAGCACCTTAATATTTTCCACATATGACTGCTTATGCCGTTAAAATTATTGAAAAAGTAGCGGTCAATATGTGCTTCATCTTGAACACAGAAAATCTCAAAATCATGAAAATTTATTATTTTTAAAATATTTATATTAATTTATTCTATACGGAGCCACCGACCCCTAGATCACCTGAACGCCCACCAGTTGCTTCTAAACCCACTATCGCCCACCTAGAAGGCTTCAAGGCCCACTAGGGGCAGTACCACCCACTTTGGGAGCCTATGGTTTAACTCTTTCTCTCTGTTTATGGAGAGCAGGATTACGGAAGCTATGCAGGACGTACACATCATCCTGTTTATGGAGAGTAGGATTACGGAAGCTATGCAGGACGTTCACATCATCCTGTTTATGGAGAGTAGGATTACGGAAGCTATCCAGGACGTTCACATCATCCTGTTTATGGAGAGTAGGATTACGGAAGCTATCCAGGACGTTCACATCATCCTGTTTATGGAGAGTAGGATTACGGAAGCTATCCAGGACGTTCACATCATCCTGTTTATGGAGAGTAGGATTACGGAAGCTATCCAGGACGTACACATCATCCTGTTTATGGAGAGTAGGATTACGGAAGCTATGCAGGACGTACACATCATCCTGTTTATGTGTTCTTAATTATACATCTTATTTTCCTTCTTTACATAAGGTCAGTTGGCTGGGGACAGTCAAAGGCTAACAGAGAGCGAACCTAGTAAACGCTGGTTGAAATCGGACACATCGCCGAAGGACAAGTACTAGAGCTCCAAATGGTACTGAACGTTGTGACGTAAAACACGTTCTTGGCAAAGGCTGTTTATATATCACAACAAGAATGATAGAAATGGCAGAAAAAGAACGATCGAGAGAGAACTTTATCAAGAAACAATAAATTAAATGATTCAGCCACATAAGCAGATTACCAACAGACAGTTTGCCTAAAAGATAAATTCTAATACGATTCTGATACAAAGCAAAAAGGCAGTTCTGGCAAAAGTTGGACCTCACAGATAACAGAGGCGGTGAAGAATACTATTTATGAAGCTCATACAAAAACCCGTTCTAGAAATGTCTTCCTACCCTGACGCTATGAGACAAAACAGGATTAGAGAAAAACACAAAATAAAAAGTTGTGGACATGCCAGTCAGTGTCGTCGTCTTCATGTGGTAGAGAGAAGGTATACTAATCAACTTCTCATGGGTACAGTGGACATGTAGACTTTGGCATAACAGCTTCAACAGAGGACGGGGCACGCATGGGAATGCCCAATGTACCATGACGTCGATGGCATAACATAACAGCTTCAGCAGAGGACGGGGCACGCATGGGAATGCCCAATGTACCATGACGTCGAGGGCATAACATAACAGCTTCAGCAGAGGACGGGGCACGCATGGGAATGCCCAATGTACCATGACGTCGAGGGCATAACATAACAGCTTTAGCAGAGGACGGGGCACGCATGGGAATGCCCAATGTACCATGACGTCGATGGCATAACATAACAGCTTCAGCAGAGGACGGGGCACGCATGGGAATGCCCAATGTACCATGACGTCGAGGGCATAACATAACAGCTTCAGCAGAGGACGGGGCACGCATGGGAATGCCCAATGTACCATGACGTCGAGGGCATAACATAACAGAGTTTCCTTCTTCGGAAGCTCCATATCAACCACTTGTTAATCACTCTATGTGATTTGTATGTGATCTGAGCCTAAGAGCGATTGTATATTGTGCAAGTTATGCGCCTACAAGTAGGCCAGCACATCCGATTTCTGCACTGCTTTTTATTTACTAGTGTATCTTCCATAGGTCCTACACAAGTCGCCTATTAGGAGAGGTAGATTGCAGTGGTACTATTCTTTGCTTCCCTTGCAGTCCCCGGCACCACTGGGCCATAACAAAGCAGAATTACCTAGGTTTGTTGCCGGAGCTTCGGAGTTTGTGATGTGTGCAATACTCTCGGCAGGTGGCGTGCCATTTCTACGGAGAGGACCCGTGCCATATGGGGTAAAACCCGGTGCAATGAAGTCAATCCTTCGGCTGTTTAAAGTAGAATTCATACATACAGACTTGCTGTTGCTCACACACACCGCACACACAAACACACCGCACACACACACAGACAGACATAAATAACCACACACCGAGAGTGCACTTTCCCCAGTTGTATTATGTCACGTCATAGTAGCCGATTCTCATTGATTTCTCTACTGGTCCGGAATAAGGTCAATCTAAATATAAACTTGAATCATGGCCAAATGTTGAAACTAGGTTTCTGTGTCACATGTCTCAGCTGACGATCATATCTTTCTGGTCTGGAAACTAGAGTGAGTCTGTTGTTTATTAACTGTTGCTTGGCACTACGGATTTAGTAAGGATCTTGTAGTCTACTATACCCAGGGCCGTGCGGTATATTTTCTCAGTATGATGAAAGTCTTCGAAATGCCGCCCTTCAAATGGTTTTTCCTTAAAATAATCTTCAATTGTAATTGTGTTTTGGGTGCTTATGCCGCCCCACTTACGGTTCCGCCTTCTTCTTCTTTGCGTTCGTTCTTTACAACCAATTTTAATCACTCTTTGTGATATGTTTGATCTTTGCCAAGAACGTTTATACGTTGCACATTGGTTTGGTAGGCCCCTAAACGCATAGACTTCTACACGTTTAGGACATGTGCATCCGATTTCAGCCAAACCTCCTTAATTGCCTATTACGACATGCGTGGTAGGTAACAGTGGTTTTATTCTTTACACCCCAAATTTGGGCCCCAGTAACCACTCGGGCGACGGTACTGCCTGATGCGGCCGCCTCTCTGCATCATAGCACGGCCCGGTCCTGTCTATATCGTTGCCCTTTTGCATTCTTATAACCTTCTTCTCCCTTTCTCTAATCAGGTTTGCCTCACAACATTAGAATAAGAAGACTCCCGAGTGGTTACCGGGGCCGTAATTTGGGGTGTAAAGAATAGAGCCACTGTTACCTGCCACGCATGTCGTAAAGGCGACGTAAGAGGTTTGGTTGAAATTGGATGCATGTGTCCTAAACGTGTAGAAGTATATGCGTTTAGGGCCTACCAAATCAATGTGCAACGTATACACGTTCTTGGCTAAGATCAAACATATCACAAAGAGTGATTAAAATTGGTCGTAAAGAACGAACGCAAAAAGAAAAAGAGGAGGATGAAAAGAAGAGATTTCTAGAACGGGCTTGTGTGTGCGCTTCATAAATAGTGTTTTTCTTCGTCTCTGTTATCTCTGAGGTCCACCTTTTGCGTGGACGACCTTCTGCTTTGTATTCACTGTATCGGAGTAACATTGCTCTTTCCAGCAGCACTCGCTTGCATTTTCGTAACACAATATTCTATATAGGAAAGGATTGTTTGTCCCTCACTCAACCCCCAACCTGGAGAACCAGGAGGGGACATTCTGTCTGTCCTCTATCCTTCAACTTGTCTATCATCGGTGTCTCTACCAGGAGCAACGCTCTTGTCAACATAGATCTCCGGATCATGGAGATGCGGAATACTAAGCATACTCTGAAATAATTGCTGGTAAACACCCTGTTAGAAGTAGAAGATGGAGATATGTTGAGTATACCTTGGTAAGAAATGATTAAAGCGCATCAAAGCAGACATGAAAATAGGAGACAAAGGGTTCAAGAGAAGGAAAGACGCTCTAACTAAACCCTGAAACAAACTTTACTGAGAGAGGCACGAAATATAGAACTAAATTCCATGGAACAGATTGAACCAGTTGCCCAGGACAGAGTGGTATGGAGAAATTACTTGCCGACCCTATGTAACGTATAACGGTACGATATAAATATATATATATATATATATAAATATATCAACACCCGCTGTATAAATTCTATTTTATTTACTTGATGATGTTAGTACTCATTCTAGAATGTAGATCATCAGACTTGACGTTAGGATAGAGTCGAAAATCATCTCCAGGTGCAGTCAGCAATGACTTCTCCCATTCCACGGTTACTGCATCTCCAGGTGCAGTCAGCAATGACTTCTCTCATTCAACTGTTACTGCTAACAAAAGCAAACACATAATTAAAGGTGATGTCTTTTTGAGTTGCTTTAAATACTTGTAACTATTCGTTACTTTTGCAAGGATTTATCAAATAGCTTGTCCTGAGCAGAACTTTGTCACCATAACAGTCCTGCAGAATTTCTCTCTCTCATAGGCCAGATGTCCTGCCTCTGTAGCCCATCAGTTCAACCCATCAGTTACATTCTGAATCCATCTTTTCCGCGGTCTTCCTCTTCTTCTCTTTGCCGATATGGTCTTCTCCAGCCCTTCATGTCTTTTTATATGTCCAAAATACTCAATTTTATCTTTTATTTGTAGCAACAGCCAGTTTTCTTTGATTGTGAGTTCTTTCTGGATATATCTATTTGTTCTCTTCTCTATGGATGATATACGGAGGACTCTTATGTACCACTTATATTTAAAAGTACATATATGTTTTTCCATCATCATCATCATCATCACCTTTCAACTCCCATCGGAGCACAGGTCTTCAACAAACTTCTTCCATCTCTTCCTCTCTCTTGCCATCCCTTCCAATTCTTTCCATGTTTTGCCTATCCTCTTTATATCCACCTCCAGCTCTCTTCTCCAGGTCTGCCTAGGTCTTCCCCTACTCCTCTTTCCCTGCGGGTTCCAAAACAATGCCTGTCTCGCGATGCTTCCGGTCGGTCTTCTCAATGTATGTCCTATCCATCGCCAGCGTCTCTTCCTGAGCTCTCTCTCCACACTGGTATCTGCTTTGTTCTCTCCTGAGTTCCTCGTTTGTAATCTTATCATACCATCTCAATCCTTCTATCCTACGTAAACATCCATTTACGAAGGTCTGCAGTTTTCTGATAGTTTCCTTTGTGGTCTTCCATGTTTCAGAGCCATAGAACAGCACTGACTTCACATTTGACTGGAAAATTCTAAGTTTTGTGGTTGTTTTGATCTCCCTTGCCTTCCATATCTTACTCAATGCAATAAAGTTCCCTCTTGCTTTTTGTATTCTTATCTTAACATCTTTGTTTGTTCCTCCTTCTGTGTCTATGTTGCTTCCAAGGTATGTGTATGATTCTACATCCTGCAGTGCTGTTTCCTCCAGCATAATCTGGTTTACATTTGCAGCATTTATTCTCATGACCTTGGTCTTCCCCTGTGTATTTTCAAACCTAGCTGCTGAGACTTATTATTTAGGTTATTCATTTTGTCTTTAATCTGTGCGTGGTTGTGAGACAGCAAAGCCAGATCGTCTGCAAAATCCAGGTCCTCCAGTTGTTTCACAAGTGTCCATTGTATTCCCCTCTGTTATCCGTTGTTGATTTCATGATCCAATCTATGGCCAGCAAGAATAGGAATGGTTAACAAGCATCCCTGCCTCACCCTGTTCTTATCTCAAAGGATTCCGTCAGTTGGCCCTCGTGTATGACTCTGCATTTCATTCCTTCATACGTTTTCTTTATTAGGTTTGCAATCTTGTGTGGAACTCCATAGTGTATTAATAGTTTCCACAATGATTCCCTATCCAGACTATCAAACGCCTTTTCATAATCCACAAAACCTATGTATAGTGGTGAGTTCCACTCAAGCTTTGCTCCACTATAATGCGCAGTGTAGCTATCTGGTCTGTGCAGGATCTATTCTTACGGAACCCTGCTTGTTCTTCTCTCAGTTGTTTATCTATGGCCTCTTTAAGTCTATCGAGTATAATCCTGTTTAATACTTTGCCTGGCACTGATAGTAGCATTATCCCTCTATAGTTCGTACATTCTTGCATGTCTCCTTTCTTTGGCAGTTTTACCAAGTGACCTTCTTTCCACTCTACTGGTATCTCTTCTCTCTCCATATCTTCCCTAGTAATTTATATAGTAGCTCTGTTGAGGTATCTTTATCTGCCTTAATGGCCTCTGCTGGAATGTTGTCTGGCCCTGCTGCTTTCCTATCCTTTAAATTTTTATGGCCTTCATTATTTCTTCTTTACTTGGTCTTTCACAATTAATTTGTAGCTCCTCTTCAGCTGGCTCTATTTCCGGTGGGACCTGCGGTTTTGGCATATTAAGCAGTTCTTCAAAATGTTCTTTCCATCTCTCCATTTGTTCTTTAGTGTTGCTAATTACTTTGCCTCTCTTGTCTTTTATAAGGCCACTTGATTGTTTGTATTTTCCTGTTAACTTCCTTGTGATGTTATACAGGTCCCTCATATTTCCTTTTTCTGCTGCTTCTTCTGCTTCTCCTGCCAACTCCTCTATATATTTTATTTTATCCTTTCTTATGTTTTGTTTAACCTTTTTGTTGGCTTCCCCATATACCTTGTGGGCTTTAGCTTTAGCACCTCTAGTTTTGCATCTGTTTAGATCCGCTTTCCTGCTTTTTCTTTCTTTGATCAGACTAAGGGTATCTGTTGTTATCCAATCTTTGTTTTTCCGCTCCTTATCTCCCAAAACCTCTGAGCATGTATCCTTCCATATATTTTTATCTGTTGCCAATGTTCCTCAATATTCATATCGTCTACCAGCTGTTCCAATGCTTGATACTTGTTTGATACTGCGACTGCAAATCTGTCTCTTACTTCCTGGTTCCTAAGCTCTTCTACTTTGAACTGCTTTCTATAATTTGGGTTTGTTGAATATCTTTTAAGTTTCAGCCTGATTTTACTTAACAGGAGGTGGTGATCCGATGCCACGTCTGCACCTCTGCACACTTTAACGTCTTGTAATGATGTTCTAAATTTCTTATCAATACATATGTGGTCTATCTGGTTAGCTGTTATGTGGTCTGGTGATATACATGTGGCCTTGTGTACTCTCTTATGCTGAAATATGCTGCCGCCTATGATTAACTGGTTTGAGGCACACAAATTTGCGAACATTTCCCCATTCTCATTCATTCTACCCAGCCCATGATTTCCCATGGTCTCTTCGAAACTGCTATTGTCGTCTCCTATCTTTGCATTTAAGTCCCCAATCAAAATTATAATATCCTTTTTTCTCTTCCTGTCCATAATACTTTGCACTTTGGTATAAAACCTCTCTTTAGCTACTTGTTCCCGATCGTTAGTTGGCGCGTAGCATTGGATGACCTTTAGGTTAATTTTCTTTTTATTAGTTCTAAATGTTGCTGTTATTATTCTGGGCCCGATTGTTTCCCATTCTATTAATGCTTTTGTGCTTCTCTGGACAGCATGAGGGCAACTCCTTTACTATGGTGTGTGCTCTCTTCTTCTTTTTTGCCCTGAGGACAGCATTATTTCGCCTGTGTGTAGTTTAATTTTGTCTATTCCTTTCCATCTTGTCTCCGAGACTCCCAGAATGTCTATCTTGTAGTTTTTCATCTCTGTCGCGAGCTGGGTTCCCTGCTCCAGCAACGTTCTCACGTTCCAGCAACCAATTCTGGCTATTTTCCGACAGGAAAGAAGGCTAGTCGGTACCCCCGGATCCTTGCGGCTTTCCCGGTGATACGTCATTTGCCCCCTGTTGGGGAACCTTCCCCTGGTTCGGATGGTTGAGTTGAGTTATTCCATATTGTTGTACTAACCATGTTTGTTGAAGTTTTTTTGGCTTATTTTTTCTACAGGATGAGGTAGCCAGCCCCACACACAACCCTCCTTAGTCGCCTCTAACGACATGCCTGGCAGGTAGACATTGCTGCATATTCTTTCCTCCCCTGTGGGCCCCGGCAGCACTCGGGCGGATCCCTACCGTAGTCGCCTCTTACGACATGCCTTGTAGGGCGCAGTGTTGCAATTCTTTCTTCCCTTGCGGGCCCCGGCAACACACGGGCGATATGTTTTTCCACTGCCTAAATAAATGTCCATGCTTCACACTCATACGTTCCCAATGGAATTATGCATGCTCTAGGAATATTATACATAGATAATCCTCTCGTTAATCGTTAGTAATCCACTCGGATTAACGTTAATAATCTTCTAACCAATATTACGCTGATTGATTTGACAGGACCATCATCCTTGCACTTCAGTTAATAACAATGTGTGCTCCGATTTCTTTCTTACATAGGAAAATCTCAGCGAACATGAAAGCACTGGCGAGGTTGCACGATGTAATTTATACGATAGTAAAAAATATTTTGTAGGAGTTATATATGTATTAATCTTTCTAATGAAATTTGACCGGGCAGCAGCTTTCCAGCCTGATATTCCACATTTTGAACTAACAAGGTTTCTTTTTCGTGCTCAAATTGAACACGGGACCTACATTTTATCTTCCGTCTCCGATATTACTAGGAACACGATCTAACCTAAACTGAGATCTGGGATCGCTTGAAAAATATCTCGATGGCTTCAAGAGGGAGCGAATCATGTACATTTGGAACGAGAAGCGAGAACTCAATTTCTACACCACAGAGGCTGCTAATATAAAGTTATGAATGTGTAGTTGACATGTACGTCAAACTGAGATTGAGAATGTACAGATTACTTGCTTAATACAGCTTCGATTCGAACTTCAACAGATATTAGCAATGTATCAAGCTGCATAACCCGCCGCCGTGGTGTCGGGACACGCAAGGGAAGCAAAGAATAGTACCACTGCGACATACAAGGCGACAGAGGTAGGAGCTTAGGGAAGGTACTCTAGTAAATAAAAAGCATCGCAGAAATTAGATGTGCTGGTCTACTTGTAGGCGCGTAAATATCACAACGTATAATTTCTCTTAGGCTCAGATCGCATACAAATCACACAGAGTGGTTAATAAGTGGTCGATATGGGGCGTTCGATGAAGAAGAAGAAGCTGCATAACCAACACTTTCTATTTATTTATCATAAATCGAAACTATCGAAACTCCGGATATTGTTCTTTCTTTTTATTTCTTACGCCCGTTATGAAATCAGGAGTAATCAGAGAGCCTGATACAGACCTTTTGGCTGATTTTTGCGTGAATATTTACTTTCTTAATTATCAGTGTCCCTTGATATAGAGGCGTGCCATCTCCAACTTTAGATGTACTAATCTTTCTGTTATGAAGCTATTAACTTATACTTAACAACATAATGAATAGTTGCTAGGTACCTATTAGCGGTAAAGTAGCGAACACTTTTAACAAGACAATACTCGTTACTTGGGTCATAGCAGTAAGGTATTCGACTAACGAATCATTATTCGAACAACTATTGTAATGAAATATCTGGTTTGACACATCGCCATTCGTTTATACGCGTGTCTATTCCAATTTAATCTGATGTCTGGGGGGGTAGCTGACGCACACCGTCTTCGCTAATTATGGGAGTATCAACGCTAAAGTACTTCAGTATTACTCATATATAGTTATATGACAGCCCGTATTAAGTTGCATACTTTAAGACGAAATTTCAGATTTATTGTTTCGTTCCGCACTAAAAACTACTACTTGTTATCAACTCTAACATTGACTTACTTATTCCTCTCTGCTGCTTGTGGTTCGTCAGAAACAGTTGTTCGTTACTTTCCCCGATCTCTGCCTGTTTTCTTTATAGTTCCCAGGATCCTTGCGGGTTTAGCTGCTGCACGTCCCCTGTCTCCGGCATAGATCCCTAGTTTTTCTGAGAATCGAATTAGTTTTGAAAATTGTTTTCGGTCTCTAGTCGATGTACAGAAACCTATAAATCTGAGGTGGTCAGACCGGATCAGATCAGATGTGGAGAAAACATTACACAATCAGACGTTTCGACTATAAGTCTTTTTACAAGGACACATACATACACAAAGAATGCTAGATAAATTAAATCAAATATCTAAATAGGATGGATGATTAGAGATGGATCATCATCATCAGGTGCGTGCGGCGGGCGTAGGTGATCATGAATCTCCACAAATCTCTGTCGTTGGTGTTTGCTATCAACTAAGATGTTCACGCTCTACCGTGGCATGAAGTCAGGCTATCCAAAATTTTCTGTCTCTGTCTTCCCCTGTCTCGTCTACCCTCGATTTTACCGCTTGTCACGATGTGTTCTAAAACTCCCCTCCTCATCACATGCCCGAAAATGATGACTGCTTCTTTCTTATATTGATAATAAGTTTTCTCTGTGTCTTGATCTCATTCAGCACCTCAACATTAGTCATTTTAGTAGCCCATGGGATTCTCATCATTCTTCTATAAAGCCACATTTCTGTGGCCCTCAGAGATTTTTCGATCTGTGTGTTCATTGTCTATGACTCGCACCCGTATATCAGTATTGGTTCTATGTAGCACTGAATAACTCGCATTCTGATCGGGATTGACAAGGACTTGTTGCAGATAATGATTCTCAAGAGATGGATACAGTCAGTTAATACTTATTCGCCCGCCGCTCTATATCCGATATGGCATATTGAAAACCTGGTGGACCAAAAGGTCACATTTAGTCTAACCTCTCTACTTTGACCTGTACGGATTGTGTAATCCTGCCGGCATAACTCTCCAGGTCATTGAAGTAAGTAACCCCCCACCCAGAGCCAACTATAAACGTTTTAACCTTCGGACTCATGTAAGAATTATGGGAAATCAGACCACAACTATACCACGCGACCTCGCATTCCAGTATTGGTGTATATAGACGAATTCATTTCAAAATCAACACAAAATGCTAAATCGAAGTTATATTATGCAAGAAGTTAAGGTAGAACAATACATGGAAAACAATTTTTTTTTATACCAACATGTTTTTTTTCCCTCGCTCTAATTCATCTGTGACATATCCCAGTATATCAAATAATTAAAAAAAAGCATATATGTACTCTGCTTTGATAGGAATCAGTGTTTCTCTATACACACCTCCTTGAGGGACTTGCATAGCAACCAATGTTTACATTTGGTTACTATGTGAATACCTCCAGAACATGACAATTCACAATCTTAAAACTGCGAAATTATAATTATACTGTGGCAAACAAAAGTCCATATACACTGTGTTCTCAAGGGAAGTCACTCTGTGATTTGCTACGAACATTCAAAAATTGTGTGTCGACTAGATTTCATTTTGAAAATTTCTACTAACATTGTGTATTTTCCCCAACATTATATCTGTTTTATACTATATATGTGTTTATCATAATGTGATAGTGGTTAATAACATTTCTTTTGTTCATAATGGGAAACAAGAAACAGAATAGAAATTCTGGTAAGCGTAAGTTTTGTGGAAACTGGTACACTAAATCAGATAAGCTAGAGATAAACAAATGTGATGCACCTGTTGTCAATAGTGAATACACTGAGAATGTCTGCTTCTCTGTAAAGAAAATTAAAATATTTGAAAGTGAAACACAGTGTGATCAAGACAACAAAGGACATGGGTTTATCCTTATACTGCGAAAGGGATTCATAGACACTGCAGCAGCAATAGAAGGAAAACCTTTATTCAACTGGAGTATTAAACTACAAATAGTGTGTACTTTTTCAGTTTGTCTTCGTTCTCTCAGAATTATGTTTTACCCTAAGTTGTGATCTTTGAAATAAGATAACTCTGTATCAATGCATTAAATTCACTTGAAATTTGAAACAACCATCTGTCATAAACTATTTCAGGGGCTTTACCTAGAATGGACAAAATTTAATTCATAGTTATGGTTTTATGACCATTATGCATATATAATGAGGCACAAATATTGGACTTGATATTTTAAAATTCATTTAAAAAACCTTTGTCCATCCCTATCATTCTACTTCAGGCCATCAATCTACATATAAAGAATCAATATGCCAAGTTTCACTGAAATCCAGCAATCAACACCTTAGTTATACAACTTTAAAAAGATCTATAATTTATGTACTGTGGCGGCCATATTGGATAGCTAATTTGCATAATTAATTAATAAGATTTTTTTAATTGTGAAGTCCATACTTAGACCCCTGAAATTTTGATTCTGTGATGAAAATTAGAGTTTTTGACCCTACCATGTACCCATCTACCTTAACGTTTAACAATAAGGAATATCAATATTACGAATTTTTTTTTACCAATAGATAACCATAGAATCACATAATTGAGTAACATTGCAAACAAGCTTGCAGTGCTCTATCAAATATCTATATTTTCCAGCCCCCCTTTTCTGATTTAGGTCAGACCACCCCCACCAGTTGTCTGGCCTAGTTATCTAGAGTTGGCTGTGCCCCACCTCAACTACAAGGAAATTGCCTCACTGGGGAGGGAAGAAAGGGGAGGGTATAATTGTAACATACATTGCTCAATGCGACGAAAAACACTATTTATAAAGCGCACACAAGGGCTCGTTCTAGAAGTCTTTCCTTATCCTGACACTGTGAGGTAAAACAGGATTTGAGAAAAGAAGAGGAAAAAAGACAGTTCGCAATTTAATATGGTCTATCTTTGTTACTAACCGGTTAACCCATACCTAAGTTTAATATGGTCTATCTTTGTTACTAACCGGTTAACCTATACCTAAGTTTAATATTGTCTATCTTTGTTACTAACCGGTTAACCTATACCTAAGTTTAAGTTCCATGTTTTCTTCAAGTTCAGAACAACAAAACATCGTCAAAATATTGGGTTTTGTAAAAGTTGTTAGCAATATCGTTCAAAGGAAAGTAAGAATGATTAATATTGATGAAAGAAATAACAAAATCAAACACAACAAAAACTGAGGCAATGAGTATCGGCAGGAAATATAATACATTACATGTTTATATGTCCCGTGCGTTGCCGGGGCTAGTAAGGGAGCACAAGAATAGTAGACTGCGACCTACGAGGCATGTCGTAGGAGGCAACTGAGGTAGGGGTCTAGGGAAGTTACCCTAGTAAATAGAAAGCGTCCCAGAAATCTGATGTTCTTGCCTACTTGTAGGCGCATAACTAGCACAACGTACAATCGCTCTTAGGCTCGGATCACATACAAATCCCACAGAGTTGTTGACAAGTGGTCGATATGGAGCGTTCGAAGAAGAAGAGAAGATCGACCGGAAGCATTGCAAGACAGACACTGTTTTCGAACCCGCAGAGAAAGGGAAGTAGTGGAAGCCCTAGACATATCTGGAGAAGAAAGCTGGAGACTGGAGGCTGATAATAAAATGATAGGTAAAACATGGAATTGGAAGGGATTGCAAGGGATGGCAAGAGATAGAAAGAGCTGGAAGAAATTTGTTGTAGACCTCTTAGTCTTTGGGAGATGAAAGGGGAAGAAGAAGAACAAAAGGAGAAGAAGAAGCTAAAGAACAAATGATGGAAAGCATCATCATTCCTACTTTATGATACAGATACCAAACATGGACAATTAATAATGAATATACAGACACACCAAATAATCGCATGTGAAACACAATTTCCTCTAAAGGTTTTTGAAAGGTCACCAACAACGCAAGATTGTTTTCGGTGACGCCACTGGTTCTTTAAATCTGATTTCTGTCGCCTCATTATTCATCTGCACCTTCATCCCTTCCACACACACTATTATACCGTACTTCCAGTGCAATTCCTGTTTTATTAAACTCTTCCCTTTTCCAATTAAAGCGTATAACCAATCAGTCAAAGCCTGTTTATAAGCGCATAGGTCAGTCGGAAAGCGTTACATTATCTTCCACGTTACACGGAGTTCAATTCCTGCAACATTATATTTTCTAATCTACCCAGCTATGAATTATTACGTCAATTTATGAATTGGTAATCATTTGTAGAATCGTCGCCGGAGTTACTGTGTACATATTCTGCTGTTGTAAGAATTGGTGGTCCCTCTTACAACCGTCATTTGATTGGTTATTGGTTACTAAACTGACGTCATTGCACTCCGGACAGACCCATAGGTGCTCAGTCTTCCCCAACAGATATCGAACCGTCACTTGAGTTACTATGTAAATGTTTTGCTGTTGTCATTATTTTTTTAA
Organism: Arion vulgaris; assembly: GCA_020796225.1. Taxonomy (NCBI): domain Eukaryota; kingdom Metazoa; phylum Mollusca; class Gastropoda; order Stylommatophora; family Arionidae; genus Arion; species Arion vulgaris. Next base: position 4,321,738 of record CM036769.1, read on the forward strand.
TTAAAAGGGCTATGCACCTGTGGGTGCGCCCTGAAAAGAAAAACGTTGATCCAATTTTTCTCAGATTACTAGAGCAGCTCAGTTGACCAGAAGACTAGATATACATTGATAAAATGATACTTTAAAATGTTCCATAACTTTTTGTGTGTATCTATATATCGCGCCCAGTCATCTCTTTTTCTTTCGCCCTCCGGTATGTCTTTCTATAATCTCATAAACTCTCATTATACCTCATTCTTGCGCCCTCTCACCTTCCTTCCCACATCCCCCACACCACCTTCTACTTTTCAATATCTCTCCATGATCAAAAGTGCAACACAGGACGACGCCCTCTAAAAAAGAAAGTCAAGGCCGTCTCGTTAAAAAAATAATCTAATAATAGCGCTGATTCAGAACGAGTCACGTTTTGGGTTAGCCTTTACTTTCTAAATATGACGTCAGCGTGTTGATGACATAAAGAGGTCAAGGGTTAGTTTAACAAGAACACACACACACACGGTCGCATCAAGAACACACAACATGTGCACAAAATAGGTGCAGAATTTGACATGTTTTAGAGAAAGAATATTATTTATCATGAGGGCATCAGAAGAAAGAATGGGCATAACTTCGTGCACCGAATACATCGAAAGGCAACAAATACAGTGATTTGGAAATTTAATGAGAATGAAATAATGGGCACATGGGTGTCGTTGACAATGAGAGAGCAGACAGGCTGGTGGCTCTGCCACCATATCAGAGAGCCAGCCAATGGATAGAGCTGATATTTTGAACGCCCTCATAGAGTGTGGCCGCAAAGAGGATTTTCATTTAAACAAATCCACGTCAACTACTAGATTGCCGGAGCTGGGTTTGAAGATTGGAGTAGCAAGAAAAGAACAGCATAACAGGTAGAGCTCATCAATCAAAATCGAACTGGTACGGTCAGTCGCTGGACGCTGTTGGAGATATTGCGAAGGAGATCGGAGCACCTATGGACATGTCCGGAATGCAATGAAGATATTCCAAACTGAAACTGTAACTGAAATACAACCAACCACAAATAAAAGTATTCAATAAAAAGAGATCAGGTACTAGAGCTAAGGGAAGACCAAGAAAAGATGGTGATAACCACACTACATAAACACGGATAGTCAATCAATCACAAGGGCGACTCATCTGACCCTAGAACGCTTTAACAAGCTCTAGGCGCTAACGGCAAGAATGGTACAGCCAACTACATCTTCCACCTGGGAATAGACAATATTATTTAATGGAAACTAAACATGAAGAGATGAGTAAAGAACAATGTAAATGAAAACATCTTCTTTTCTTCCACAATATAAATCAATCAATCAATCAATCAATCGATCAATCAATCTATCAATCAATCAATCTATCAATCAATCTATTTATCAATCAATCTAGTCAATCATCAATCTATCTATCAATCAATATATCTATCAATCAATCAATCAATCAATTCCACCATTTACTTCTTTATAGAAGCGTTGGGAGTGGGTTAGGGGCAAGGAGGGGGCATGGGTCTTGTGTGCCCCTTGTTCTAAGGCACTATATATATATATACATGTAAGGTTCAGAGCTTAATATTGACTTAATATTGCACTGGGGTTATCCAATATGGCTCGGTCCCTCTCCGCGGTACTAGAACACCACCTGTCGTGAGTATTACTAGTTATTGGTTACTGAAATGACGTCATTGCACTCCGGGCAGACCCATAGGTGCTCAGTCTCCAAATAGATATCGAAGAATATGGTTAAACACACCTCTCTCTGCCCCTCATACATCCATTTTTACTTGTACAACAGATAACTCCAAACTGCTCAATCGCGAGATAGATCCAACATCTATTTTAGTGTCTTCATCCAACAGGTAGTCGTGAAGAGATCGAAGAACATCCCCATATCCATCTTTAAATTTTGAAGATTGAAACAATCTGGGCTTGGAGACAATGGTTGGAATCTCTGACGAGGTTAAATGAAAATCGTGGCATATCCTAAAGGACGTAGCCATCAACCACAGTAAACGAGTCGTTGATTTTGTAGGCACCACTTATACGTGCAGTAGTTTGTCATTGCTTTCTGAACGGTGGCGCCATCGTCCTTTGTTAAAATCAACGGAAACAATTTGCCAGCAAACTGTCCGCAGTGTGATTCGAACTCAGAACGTCGGGGTTAAAAGACCGAGTCACTAACCGAGCAAAGACGCCACACAAGGTTAAACTGAGAGGTTGCTGACAAAAATCAGTTTATTTGTACCAGGCATGCAGGTGTAAGGAAGTAAATGCCAGATAGGCTACAGGATGACTGCTGTACAAAGCAGATAGGCTTACAGGATGACTCTGTACAAAGCAGATAGGCTTACAGGTATGACTGCACAAAGCAGATAGGCTTACAGGTATGACTGCTGTACAAGCAGATGGCTTACATGCATGACTGCTGTACAAAGCAGATAGTCTTACAGGATGACTGCTACAAGCAGATAGGCTTACAGGTATGACTGCTGTACAAAGCAGATAGGCTTACAGGTATGACTGCTGTACAAAGCAGATAGGCTTACAGGTATGACTGCTGTACAAAGCAGATAGGCTTACAGGTATGACTGCTGTACAAAGCAGATAAGCTTACAGGTATGACTGCTGTACAAGCGTACAGATGAGGCAAACAGATGACTTGCGTACAGACTGCTGTACTAACAGATAGTTACAAGATAGCTAGTATAGAGCGAGATGATCAATGGACCAGGTTGATATTATAAATTCACTAATGGATAGAGGTTGCGTAATGTTTCAAGTAATGGTAGTGAATCTACAACACTAACCAGACTGCAAGAATTCCAAATCAAGTGTGGTGTAGCTAAACAAGAACAATATGCTGGTAGCCAAAGAAGAATAGTAAACCAACCAAGAACCGGTGTCGTTAGTCGCCACACGCTGAGAGAAATACTGAGGAGGAGATCGGAGCACTTGTGGACTAACTGGTTCGATGTGCAATGATGATGATCCGACGACTAAACTAAAACTAAACTAAAACTAAACTAAATGCAAGCACTTTGATTACTTCACAACATAAGTGGATCAGTATTCATGTTTAAGGTTAAGGGGAAAGGAGAGGGGGAGAGGATGGAAGGGGGGTAGGAAGTAAGTGAGGAATTGTTAAGTATTTATGCAGTTTGTCTTGTTTCTGAAATGTCCAGGGTTCTGTTGTCGCATGTTAATCTCTTGCTTGCGAGTCAAATGTCCAGGGTTCTGTTGTCGCATGTTAATCTCTTGCTTGCGAGTCAAATGTCCAGGGTTCTGTTGTCGCATGTTAATCTCTTGCTTGAGAGTCAAATGTCCACGGTTCTGTTGTCGCATGTTAACTCTACCAGACTGCAAATTCCAGGTTTTGTTGAGTTCAACAAGAACACTTGCAAGAAGAATAGTAACCGAACGGCTGTCCACGCGAGGAATCTGAGATCGCATGGATCTCTGTTCGATGTCAAATGATCCAGATTCGTAAATCCAATATTAATCTCTTGCTTGATATCAAATGTCAGTGGATCTGTTTCATGTTAATTCTGATGAGAGGTCGAATGGAGGGGTAGAGTAAGTGATGTTAATTCTTATGCAGTTGTGTTCAAATGTCCAGGGTTCTGTTGTCACATGTTAATCTCTTGCTTGCGAGTCGAAAAGTCGGGTTCGAATTTGGAGCTCGCCGTTCTGTCCAAGTATGCATTTTTACAGAGACCTCCTAAGATTGTTGCAGGAGCTATGGAGTTCGTTCGTTGTGCAATACTCTCAGCAGCTGGCGTGCTATTTCTGTGGAGAGGGCCCGAGCCATATGGGGAAAAACCCGGTGCAATGAAGTCAGTCCTACAGCTTTAAACCCACCTCACCCCCTGTTGTTTGCGTTCGTTCTTATCAACCAATTAAACATATCTTTCTAATTTCGTATTGTGGGCGTCTGTAGCTTAACTGGTAGTGAGCTCGATCACAGCCCAAGAGTAGTTGGTTCAACCTCCGTGGCAGGCAGTTTGGAATCAAATTCATTTTCATGGGATTTTTACGAAAAGTAAAAATAGACCTACGGTTCATAAAGCAATGGCAAACTACTGAAAGTATAAGTGGTGCGTAATAAATCAGCGACTCGTTTACTGTGATTGATGGCTATGTCCTGTAAAGGATATGCTCTGATTGTCATTTTTATTGTTGGCGAGGTCATTTTTTTTACCTGTATTTGATGTGATCAAGATTTCTTGGATTTTGTAGCAACAGTTTTCTACCTGATGGTGTAGCTGCCCTAAGCCAAACCCTACCTTAATCTCCTCTCTTAAAACATGCTTTGTATGTCACTGTGTTAATATTGTTTGTATGCCACTGTGTTAATATTGTTTGTATGCCACTGTGTTAATATTCTTTGTATGTCACTGTGTTAATATTGTTTGTATGTCACTGTGTTAATATTGTTTGTATGCCGCTGTGTTAATATTCTTTGTATGTCACTGTGTTAATATTCTTTGTATGTCACTGTGTTAATATTCTTTGTATGTCACTGTGTTAATATTCTTTGTATGTCACTGTGTTAATATTCTTTGTATGCCACTGTGTTAATATTCTTTGTATGTCACTGTGTTAATATTCTTTGTATGCCACTGTGTTAACATTCTTTGTATGCCACTGTGTTAATATTCTTTGTATGCCACTGTGTTAATATTCTTTGTATGCCACTGTGTTAATATTGTTTGTATGCCACTGTGTTAATATTGTTTGTATGTCACTGTGTTAATATTCTTTGTATGTCACTGTGTTAATATTGTTTGTATGTCACTGTGTTAATATTCTTTGTATGCCACTGTGTTAATATTCTTTGTATGCCACTGTGTTAATATTGTTTGTATGCCACTGTGTTAATATTGTTTGTATGTCACTGTGTTAATATTCTTTGTATGTCACTGTGTTAATATTCTTTGTATGCCACTGTGTTAATATTCTTTGTATGTCACTGTGTTAATATTCTTTGTATGTCACTGTGTTAATATTCTTTGTATGTCACTGTGTTAATATTCTTTGCTTCCCTTGTGGATTTCTGCGTCATACGGTTGTCAGCACACTGTTACCGGGTTGGTATCCAGTGTCTTGGTTTTCTGTTTTTGTCTTGCGCTGTTCTGGTGGCTTGGTGATTGTTATTTTTGTTCTTTGGCAGGATTCTATTATGTTATCTAGCCCTCTTTTTCGTGGTCTTCCTCTTGCCTTCTTTCCTGATGTTCTGTTGTAGAAGACTCTGTATACTGTGGAGTTTGGATGCATTCTTATTAGTGGCCAAACCACTTCATTCTTTGTTTCTCAATGTAATTCAAGCAAGGTTCTGTGCCGAATTTCTTTCTTATGCTGATGTTGGTGACTCTGTCTTTTCTGGTGTTGTTGGTAACTTTTCGAAGGCATCGCATTTCACATGTAGCTATTTTTTGTGACTGCGCTTTGCTCATTGTCTATGTCTGGCTCTGGTAACACAAAGTAGGTATTAATATTCCGTTGATCATCTGTTGTTTAGCTGTCAGTGAGATTTTTGTGTGGGCTAGCTGGCTTACGGTTGTTAACAATGGGGCTAGCTGGCATACGGTTGTTAACAATGGGACTAGCTGGCATACGGTTGTTAACAATGAGACTAGCTGGCATACGGTTGTTAACAATGGGCCCTAGCTGGTTTACGGTTGTTAACAATGGGGCTAGCTGACATGCAGCTGCTAACAATGGGGCAAGCTGGCAAACGGTTGTTAACAATGGGCCCTAGCTGACTTACGGTTGTTAACAATGGGCCCTAGCTGGCTTACGGTTGTTAACGCCGAATTTCTAAACTATACTATTTGTTGACATAAGGGAAATAACTCATTATTTATTAAACAGATAAATCAGTATAAACTCGCGTGCATTTTCGATAAGAACCAAATTGTACTCACATTAAAAATATTTACTGAGTTGTATCCCTTAGCGACAGACTATCATGTACTCACGCAGCCGGTGATCATTTGTCAGGAAATAAGGGGAAATTCACCTTCTTTATCGTTGATTACAAAGATAAGTTATATATTTGGTTGCCACTAGATTTGGTGAATCTTTCTCGCCTGTGTGGTGCCGGAAATCGTAACCCTTCGGTTCGGTGCCGCGAGCACCGTAAATCTGGAGAGCCTGTGGCTTTTCTGCCAGCTCCCGGAATTGAACCACAGACACATGGGGCCTGTGACCTGTTGTCCAACGCGCTACAAACACGATGGGCAGGCGGGCAAAGAATTAATTAATAGCCGTACATCGCAAGCGATGATGACAACAGTCTCAGACTGTGCTGCTGCACTTCTCTGGTGTGTGCAGAGGTGACTGTATAGTCTAATCCTAAAATACAATCCTCTATCACAGGTGGGGCATACATGATCAAGGTTAGATATGTGGATGTTGTGTGTTCTGCCTTATCGCGAAGCTCATTTTCTCTGTGCCTCAAAGGCACGGCGATTCTCAGCGATGCACGTTCCTCTTGTGTTGTTACAGCGACACATTTGGCAATCTTGTGCCAGGGACTCCCAGAACGTGGTGTCTATATCAAAGCATTTTAGAGACACTTTAAGAGTGTCTTTAAAGCGTTTTTCTGTCCACCAGCAGAACGTCTTCCCTTAGTCCATATCAACTGTTTTGAATGAGTTTATCAAGCATCCTAGCAACATGTCCGGCCCATCTCACTCGGGCCTTCTGCAACAGGGTGTTGACGCTTGGGATTTTGGCTATTTTGAAGACTTCGGTATCTGGAAGCAAAGAATAGTACCACTGCGACCTGCAGGCGTGTCGTAAGAGGAGGCTGATGTAGGACATAGGGCAACTACCCTAGTACATAACAAGCATCGCAGAAATCGATGACCTACTTGTAGGCGCATAACTGGCACAAAGTACAATCGCTCTTAGGCTCAGATCACATACAATTCACACAGAGTGGTTAACAAATGGTCGATATGGAACATTCGAAGAAGAAGAAGGAGAAGAAGAAGTTGGAGAATGCATTGGCTTCTCAGCTATATTAACATGCATTCATTATTAGAGCATGCATATTTTCCAGTGGCAACGTATGGGTTTGAAACATTGACATTTAATCGGGCAGTGAAAAAACACATATGTGCTTTTGAGTATAAGTGTTGCAAAAAAGTTCTCTGTATATCATGGACAGAGAAGAGAACAAATAGATCTTTACAGAAAGAATTTAGAATCAAAGAAAACTCGCTGATGCTACAGATAAGAATGAGAAAATTGAAATATTTTGGATATATAAAGTGACGAGGCAAAGACGGAGTCACAGAGACAACGTCGCGCCAAGTTTAGTGAGCTGACACTATTCTAGACCCTACCCACCTCCACGGGTGACCATGGAAACAAAAAGGATCCTGTCTGGCTAAGTGGATAGGGATCGAGGAAAGTGACTCTGGTATAAGTGTGATACAGACGCAGTTACGTTGTTTGAGATCTACGAGCAACAGACGAACAGAGTACCAGAGCGATCACTTTTGCACGTCTCTCCAGGTGGATGCAAAAGCTGAATATACACACACACAAAAGAAGCGTAAGAATTGACAAGGTACGAGTTGTTAGAAGGTACGTATTCACTTTCCCTCGAAACAATATTCGCACCATATTTGCAGCTCTCGACAAGAATCATCGAAAGATGCAATGTGACGTGACGACACAAGGAAGATTGCAGTAAACTCCGTAAAAAGGCCAAGTGCAGTGACATTTATCAGGTAAGGGTGACCGAGAGCAAAATTGCATTCTAGTGTCTAACGAAACTGCCTTCAATGGAACCACTGGGCACGGTACTGTTGCACCGACAACTAACATCCCTGGAAAAACTGGGGTGGGTGATGTTGGCGAGCGCAAATTTTAAGTTGCGTTTTTAACGATTAATGAAACGATCCTCTAGATTTTGTGCATAGCCCCAGTCGGTGTTTCCCGGGGCCAGGGAAAATGCAGAGTAGAAATATGCAAATTGCTAAGTGCGGAAACGCGTCTCGAAAAGGCTGAGAATGTCCTACTCTTGAATAAACTCAACCTGGCTAGAAAAGTAGGGTCGACATTGTAATGGCTTGACAGGTCGTCCAAATCCGAACATTGGCAATACGGGTAGGATACCGTCCCAGGCTTAGATCATACGAAAGGCCAATTAAACAGCCACAAATTGATCAAGCTTCTGTGCACCAAATGACTAAGAAATGTTCCTAATCCGGAACGACCTCACATAGTCAGAAATGGTGCAGAGTGTAGACATACTCTTAGACGTACATCATAAAGCAGAAATGTACGGCAAAAAATGATCGTTAAAGATCATTGAATACGCGAAGTAGCCGGCAAGTGACCGTTACAACGACCAGTCCTTGAAGGGTTGTAAATGTGTCTATACCGGAACGACCTCACCCAGTCATCTGCAAAGTAGTAAATGCTCTTTGGCGTAGGTCCAAGCCACAATATACGTCATAAAAGGTAATTAAAGAGTGTTTTTCACAAGATGTAGAAGGAACGTCACACTATGTCAGAAAGGCTGGAGAGTACAAAAGCTCTTTTTGGGGTAGATCCAAGCCAAAATAACGACAAGCGGATCATTAAAGAGAACTTGTACGAAAGAAGGGGAAGTGTTGGGACTGACTGTCAGCGAGACAGACTCAAAACATTTCCAGTAGGAGAAAATGAAAACCCGATCTAAACGTCTATGTTACAATAATATAAGTAGGGGCCTACGTAACAGGGGTTCAACGTTAGTCGTTCTGTGTCAAAGATCAGCTATATATCAGAATAATAATGATTAAATTAGTCGCACCGAAGAACGAACGCGAAGAAGAAGAAGAAAATATCAAGAGACAGGAAGGGTTGGAGAAACCCGTTAGGGAGAACTGCCAGTGGTTTTTTTATGTGCTCAACGTGAACACGGGACCTACATTTTATCGTCGGTCTCCGATAAGACTAGGAACTCGATCTTACTTATATTGAGAGCATTGATTTCTGGAAAAAATATCTCAATGGTTCTTCGAGGGAGCAAACCGAGTACATTTGGAGCGAAAGGCAAGCACACAACCTCTACTCCCCAGACGCGTCCCCAAGAAAGTTCCAGCACGTACAACGGTGGTACGTATACCATAGGTTAAAAACCGTTGATCTAAGTCTTGGATTTTAGTCTCTCAGTAAAGGACTTTACATTGCCTGTTTTTCTTGTCCTTGCTTCTATCTCTTTCCATGTAATACGATGAACCCGTTGAGCGTTCTAACTAAATCATGTGACTACGCCGCTGGTTAATAGAGGATCAACTAAGTAATCCTGTCTCAACTCGTGCATGGATTTAGTTGTCTACAAACTGACACCCTATCTAGTCGATATTTTAACGAGGGTCGCTCGAGGGTTTTATATGTTGAGTGTCTGTATAAACTTGAATTAGACAAGTGTTCTGGAATAGATTGAATTTCCATGATTCTCGCTCGGACAATTTTTTCTTAAGGTTTAAAAGGTAAAGGTGAAAGGTCAACATCCTGGCATGTGGGTTCTCCATATAGCTAAGTCTCTTTTCGAGTGCGGTTCCATTGCGGGAGATCGCCCGCCTGCCCAGCGTGTTCGTAGTGCGTTGGACGACGTGTGACAATCCCCCTGTAAGTGCGGTTCAATTCCGTGGGTTAGCAGAAAAGCCACAGGTTCCCCAGATTTACGGTGATCGTGGCACCGAACCGAAGTGTTACGATGTCCATGGCACCGAGCCGAAGAGCTGAAAGCTCAAGTGCTTCTGGATCGGGGAACAAATTGTAAAACTTAACTTGTTACATAATATAACTTCGATTTAGCATTTTGTGTTGATTTTAACCACAGCCTCCCTAGGTTTCATCCCGATCTGATCTGATCCGCCCTGACCAGACGAGATTTGTGAGTTTCTGCACATTCTATATACAACAATACTGGAATGCGACGTCACGTGGTGTAGTTGTGGTCTGATTTCCATAATTCTTACTTGAGTCCGAAGGCCCATAAGTTTATAGTTGGCTCTGGTTCAACCCACGGTAAGGCTAAGGATGTGTTTTCTCATGTGGGCATAAAAGACTAGCCTGACCAGCTCCGCGTTGACTATACTAGCCATGAGGCCATTAAATGTCCCAGACTCTCGTCCCACCTGTCCTACATTGCCCTAAAAAGCAGCACTACAGACAGTAACTTTCAAGGGAAGCAAAGAATAGTACCACTCCAACTTACAATGCATGTCGTAAGCGGTGACTAATGTAGGCCCTAGGGATGCTACCGTAGTAAATAAAAAGCAGACGGAAGAAGAAAGGAAGAGACGGAAGAAGAAAGGAAGAATAAAGGAAGAGACGGAAGAGGAAAGGAAGAGACAGAAGAAGAAAGGAAGAGACAGAAGAAGAAAGGAAGAGACGGAAGAAGAAAGGAAGAGACGGAAGAAGAAAGGAAGAGACGGAAGAAGAAAGGAAGAGACGGAAGAAGAAAGGAAGAAACGGAAGAAGAAATGAAGAGGTGGAGAAAAGAAGAAAGGAAGAGACGGAAGAAGAAAGGAAGAGACAGAAGAAGAAAGGAAGAGACGGAAGAAGAAAGGAAGAGACAGAAGAAGAAAGGAAGAGACGGAAGAAAAAAAGAAGAGACTGAAGAAGAAAAGAAGAGACGGAAGAAGAAAGGAAGAGACGGAAGAAGAAAGGAAGAGACGGAAGAAGAAAAGAAGAGACGGAAGAAGAAAGGAAGAGACGGAAGAAGAAAGGAAGAGACGGAAGAAGAAAAGAAGAGACGGAAGAAGAAAGGAAGAGACGGAAGAAGAAAGGAAGAGACGAAAGAAGAAAGGAAGAGACTGAAGAAGAAAGGAAGAGACAGAAGAAGAAAGGAAGAGACGGAAGAAGAAAGGAAGAGACGGAAGAAGAAAGGAGAGACGGAAGAAGAAAGGAAGAGACGGAAGAAGAAAGGAAGAGACGGAAGAAGAAATGAAGAGATGGAGGAAGATGAAGAAAAATCAATATAAGAACTAGACAACCCTAATTATTTGGAGCCATGTAACGAACATAAAAAATGCTAAAACACATAATTACAACTGGAAAATCAATGTAGGTAGAGGCAAACAGAAAAGAAAACTGGATAATCAGGTTTTCATGGCATGGAAGAGCAACATCAGAACTAATAGTTAATACCAAGGATAGAGTGGTGAGAGAAGAAGAGGAGGGGGGAACGCACATCTAATTACAAGAAAGTATGCTGATAGGTTTAACACAGACAACTATCAACTTATACGCCAGCGGACTTAGGTAAAACTATACGCCAGCGAGACTTAGGTAAAACTTATACGCCAGCGGACTTAGGTAAAACTTATACGCCAGCGGACTTAGGTAAAACTTATGCAGCGGACTTAGGTAAACATAGCCAGCGAAGGTAAAACTATACGCCAGCGGACTTGGTAAACTTATACGCCAGGGACTTAGGTAAACTTATACGCCAGCGGACTTAGTAAAACTTATACGCCAGCGACTTAGGTAAAACTTATACGCCAGCGGACTTAGGTAAAACTTTTACGTCAGCGGACTTAGGTAAAACTTATACACCAGCGGACTTAGGTAAACTTATACGCAGCGGACTTAGTAAACTATCGCCAGCGGACTTGGTAAACTTATACGCCAGCGGACTTGGTAAAACTATACGCCAGCGACTTAGGTAAAACTTATACGCCAGCGGACTTAGGTAAAACTTATACGCCAGCGGACTTAGGTAAAACTTATACGCCAGCGGACTTAGGTAAAACTTATACGCCAGCGGACTTAGGTAAAACTTATCGCAGCGGACTTAGGTAAAACTTATACGCCAGCGGACTTAGGTAAAACTTATACGCCAGCGGACTTAGGTAAAACTTATACGCCAGCGGACTTAGGTAAAACTTATACGCCAGCGGACTTAGGTAAAACTTATACGCCAGCGGACTTAGGTAAAACTTATACGCCAGCGGACTTAGGTAAAACTTATACGCCAGCGGACTTAGGTAAAACTTATACGCCAGCGGACTTAGGTAAAACTTATACGCCAGCGGACTTAGGTAAAACTTTTACGTCAGCGGACTTAGGTAAAACTTATACACCAGCGGACTTAGTAAAACTATACGCCAGCGGACTTAGGTAAACTTATACGCCAGCGGACTTAGGTAAAACTTATACGCCAGCGGACTTAGGTAAAACTATCGCCAGCGGACTTAGGTAAAACTTATACGCCAGCGGACTTAGGTAAAACTTATACGCCAGCGGACTTGGTAAACATACGCCAGCGGACAGTAAAACTTATACGCCAGCGGACTTAGGTAAAACTTATACGCCAGCGGACTTAGGTAAAACTATCGCCAGCGGACTTGGTAAACTTATACGCCAGCGGACTTAGGTAAAACTTATCGCCAGCGGACTTGGTAAAACTTATACGCCACGGACAGGTAAAACTTATCGCCAGCGGACTAGGTAAAACTTATACGCCAGCGGACTTGGTAAAACTTATACGCCAGCGGACTTAGGTAAAACTTATACGCCAGCGGACTTAGGTAAAAATTCTAGGAAATAAGACCCCAACCGTCACGTGACCTCGCATTCTAGTATTGTTGTATATAGATGAATTCATTTTAAAATCATAAACATACTAAATCAAAGGTTATATTATGTAACAAGTTAAGTTTAACAATAAGGAATATCAATATTATGAATATTTGTCATCAATAAATAACCATAGACTCATAGAATTGAGTAAAATTGCAAAACAGCTTGCAGTGTTCTATCAAGCATATACAATATCTACCCCCGCATCCCCAACTCAATCTCTTCTTCTTCGAACGCTCCATATCGACAACTTGTTAACCACTCTGTGTGATTTGTATGTGATCTGAGCCTAAGAGCGATTGGTACATTGTGTCAGTTATGCACCTACAAGTAGGCCAGCACATCCGATTTCTGCAATGCTTTTATCGTTCCTAGGTCCTACATCAGTCGCCTCTTACGACATGCCTTGTAGGTCGCAGTGGTACTATTCTTTGCTTCCCTTACGGGCCCCAGCACCACATATGCGGACTCAATCTAGGTCAGGGTTTCCTCAGTCAGTTATGCGACCGAATATTAGAGTTGACTGTGGGTTATCCAACTGGACCGGGCACAGCAGAGAGGTTAGACTGAATGTGGTCTCCTGGCCTTCCCGATTGGGGGTTGTGCGATGGGCTATCTACTCATCCATTTTTTTAAAAAGCACGTATTTACAGAAACCGAAAAAAAAAGAATAAACAGTCAGAGACCGGGAAAAGTGGCAATAACTGTTGAGACCCTATGCTCCACGAGGAGTGGAGAGGAATAAGTCACGTCAGTCAAGGATGAAGTTGTTTTTTTTGTGTGGTTATTTGATATCCGTGATCATCTATACCAGCCGGCATGGCACATGCTGATGTATTTTGTACACTCGTGGGCTCCGGCAAAAGAAGACCGTCCATCTCAGTCAGGAAATCGGAAATTTCCGTTAATACAGACTGACATTTATATATGTTTGATAGAACACTGTAAGTTGTAGTGTCATTTTGCTGTACAGTTCTTTGAGGTCATTGTTACTTCTTCTGTTTCTTCTTTTGTCATCACACTGTTACCAAGTTGTTGCTCAGTGTCGTTGTTTTCTGTTTTTGTTTTGTGTTGTTTAGGTGGATTGGGTGATTGTTACTTTTGTTTTTTGAAATGATTCTGCTATGCTATCTAACCATCTTTTTCGTGGTCTTCCTCTCGCCTTCTTTAATGATGTTCTGCTGTAAAAGACTGTATAAAGGGGAGTTTGAATTCATTATTTTAAGTGGCCGAACCACTTCATTCTTTATTTCTCAGTGTAATTCATGCCAGGTTTTTCTTAACTTTCTTTCTTATGCTGATGTTTAGTAACTGTTTTTTCTGGTGTTGTTGGTAACTTTTCGTAACATCGCATTTTATAACTTGTTAGTTTTGCATCACAATGTGGCATACCAGGAAATAAAAAGGCTGAGAAACTCGCATGGGCTGGAGGGAGCCTAATACAACACCATCCAACACAAAGATTTACAGAAGCAAAGACTCTCCTGAAACAATCCAGAAAAATTATGTGGAGAAAAACAAACGGAGGACACAACTCAGAGCACAACAGTATAAATACACTAAACAGAAAAGCGCAGACTACATATAGAACGAGACACTTCGGTCGCAGAGCCCATCTCCATAGAATGGGTCTCATGGACTCGCCTGCCTGCACCTGTGGAGAATCAAGGCAGTCCCCAAAGCACATCCTAAGACTGCAGTCTTAGTAGTGTGAGAATGGAAATCTGGCCAACAGAAACAACCCTACAAGACAAACTATGGGGGGCGGCGGTGAGATCACAAGCGCACCAACCTGTTTATAACACATACCGGAGTTGTCGCATAGTAGAAGTTGGTCGTAGAAGACCTCAAGCACACCACCCTGTTTATGATACATACCGGAGTAGTCGCTTAGCAGAAGTTGATCGCAGAAGTAGAGATGAGAATAAGGAGTTTTTTGCAAGAACCCGCAGAGGAAGCAACGGAAACAAATATTATGATCAACATATAAACAATGTGCAGATTTTGTCATTGTTTTTGTAATTTGTAAAACTACAGTACTTTGTGATTACGTGTTTTGCCAATCAAATAGTTTTACTGCAGTCTCATCTATTTTGTGAGTATTTTGCAGATATTAAGAGATTCCGAAAAAAACAAATAGACAAACACAGGATTCGAACCACTTACCCTTATTTCTTACAACGCCCATCGCCTAGCCTAGCAATACGGGCGTCCTTAGGAACACAACGAAAGTAGAAGAGTAATTTGTACTTTTAAAGTTATCTTATTTTATTTTATTTCTGAAAGTCTTGACCTATTCGTCACCGGCCTAGACCTGGCCTCCGATAAGATACGGCCGGCGGGCTCATGTAACAATTCTAGGAAATATTACCACAACTATCGCGTGATACTCGCATTCCAGTTTTGCTGTATATAGGTAAATTCATAAAATCAACACAACATGCTAAATTAATGTTATATTACTGGTTATTGGTTACTAAACTGACGTTACTGCACTCTGGGCAAACCCATAGGTGCTCAGTCTCCCCAACAGATATCGAAGAGTATATATGCTGATATTTCCCGTTGCTCGCTGATTAAACACGTTCCTGAAGGTTATATTATGTTACAAGTAAGTTTAAAGCTAAGTAATATCAGTATTATTAACATTTTTCATCAATAAATAACCGTGGACTCGTAGAATCATTAAACAGTTTTAAAAACCTTACAGTATTCTATTAAACATATACAAAAAGCAGCCCCCATTAAACAATAATTTTCGATATCCCGTCTGAGCTAATCGGCCTTATGCTGCTCGGGGACCACGGCCTAGCTAATGTGTATTGACCATACTGTCGTGGAAGACAGGATAGAATGTTGACCAGCTACCAATATATAGCCATGAACCGCGCTCGCTAGAATACATATATTTCAATTAGTGGAACATAAGATTTTTGGGATGAGGTTCACTACTGGCTAACACACGAGCTGACAGTATAACTGTTTTAAACTGTTATTATTGGGGATGAGGTTCACTACTGGCTAGCTAACACACGAGCTGACAGTATGAACTGTTTGTTAAACTGTTATTATTGGGGATGAGGTTCACTACTGGCTAACACACGAGCTGACAGTATGAACTGTTTGTTAAACTGTTATTATTGGGGATGAGGTTCACTACTGGCTAACACACGAGCTGACAGTATGAACTGTTTGTTAAACTGTTATTATTGGGGATGAGGTTCACTACTGGCTAACACACGAGCTGACAGTATGAACTGTTTGTTAAACTGTTATTATTGGGGATGAGGTTCACTACTGGCTAACACACGAGCTGACAGTATGAACTGTTTTAACGTATTAAACTGTAGCTATTATTGGGGATGAGGTTCACTACTGGCTAACACACGAGCTGACAGTATGAACTGTTTGTTAAACTGTTATTATTGGGGATGAGGTTCACTACTGGCTAACACACGAGCTGACAGTATGAACTGTTTGTTAAACTGTTATTATTGGGGATGAGGTTCACTACTGGCTAGCTAACACAAGAGCTGACAGTATGAACTGTTTGTTAAACTGTTATTATTGGGGATGAGGTTCACTACTGGCTAACACACGAGCTGACAGTATGAACTGTTTGTTAAACTGTTATTATTGGGGATGAGGTTCACTACTGGCTAACACACGAGCTGACAGTATGAACTGTTTGTTAAACTGTTATTATTGGGGATGAGGTTCACTACTGGCTAACACACGAGCTGACAGTATGAACTTTGTTAAACTATTTGGGGATGAGGTTCACTACTGGCTAACACAGCTGACAGTATGAACTGTTTGTTAAACTGTTATTGGGATGAGGTTCACTACTGGCTAACACACGAGCTGACAGTATGAACTGTTTGTTAAACTGTTATTATTGGGGATGAGGTTCACTACTGGCTAGCTAACACAAGAGCTGACAGTATGAACTGTTTGTTAAACTGTTATTATTGGGGATGAGGTTCACTACTGGCTAACACACGAGCTGACAGTATGAACTGTTTGTTAAACTGTTATTATTGGGGATGAGGTTCACTACTGGCTAACACACGAGCTGACAGTATGAACTGTTTTTAAACTTATATTGGGGATGAGGTTCACTACTGCTAACACAGAGCTGACAGTATGAACTGTTTGTTAAACTGTTATTAGGGGATGAGGTTCACTACTGGCTAGCTAACACACGAGCTGACAGTATGAACTGTTTGTTAAACTGTTATTATTGGGGATGAGGTTCACTCTGGCTAACACAGAGCTGACAGTATGAACTGTTTGTTAAACTGTTATTATTGGGGATGAGGTTCACTACTGGCTAACACACGAGCTGACAGTATGAACTGTTTGTTAAACTGTTATTATTGGGGATGAGGTTCACTAGCTAACACAGGCTGACAGTATGAACTGTTGTAAACTGTTATTGGGATAGTTCACTACTGGCTACACAGAGCTGACAGTATGAACTGTTTGTTAAACTGTTATTATTGGGGATGAGGTTCACTCTGGTACACGAGCTGACAGTATGAACTGTTTGTTAAACTTTTTGGATAGTTCACTACTCAAGAGCTGACAGTATGAACTGTTTGTTAAACTTTGGTAGGGTCATACTTCACGGCTACAGTATAACTTTGTAACTATTATTGGGGATGAGGTTCACTACTGGTTAACACACGAGCTGACAGTATGAACTGTTTGTTAAACTGTTATTATTGGGGATGAGGTTCACTACTGGCTAACACACGAGCTGACAGTATGAACTGTTTGTTAAACTGTTATTATTGCCTGTAATACAACTTTTTGGGACGGTGTAGTACAAGGGTACATGAGCTTGTGAAATTTAGTGTCCGTATTAGTGCTGTCATTTAGTGTGTCCGTATTAGTGCTGTCATTTAGTGTGTCCGTATTAGTGCTGTCATTTAGTGTGTCCGTATTAGTGCTGTCATTTAGTGTGTCCGTATTAGTGTGTCCGTATTAGTGTGTCCGTATTAGTGCTGTCATTTAGTGTGTCCGTATTAGTGTATCCGTATTAGTGCTGTCATTTAGTGTGTCCGTATTAGTGTGTCCGTATTAGTGCTGTCGTCAAGAAACTGTTACGGGTAGGATTATTTTCTTTATGCCTCTGATAGACAAAAATCTCCTTGACCTTACGGGGTTTGACCCGGTCTCCTACTATGAACTCTTTTCTTTCTTTTCTTTTGCTCTTCTGTGCGTTTTGCCGCTAGGCGTAGCAGGTTTAACTGATAATCGGTTTCCGAGATAGTGGACGCTCGGTCGCTTGATATGATGTGGTATTGTGGAGTTTTAAGATGTCTGTAACTCCATCAACCCATTTTTGCTAGTCTGCCCTTCCTCTTGATGATTCCATTTTCAGGTTGTACGCTCTTGCAACTGGTGTATTCAGGTTCATTCTGACCAAGTGGCCAAACCATTTGAGTCTGTTTTTCAATGAATCTAAAAGCAGGTGTTGTTCTGACTGATCTTCTAATTTCCTCATTTCTGATATGATCTCTTCTTGTTTTATTTACTGCTTTCCTCAAACAAATCATTTCACAGGTGGTAATTTTCCTTTCTTGTTCTTTTGCCAGTGCCCATGTTTGGCACTGGTAGCACAGTATTGGTATGAAGATTGCATTTATAATCTGTCTTTTAGTCCCTACTGGAATTGCTGGATGTTTCAAGATTAAGGAAAGATATTATTCTTTATGTTTTCGATATTAAAAAAAAAAACTCTTTGGCCTTATTGGGGATTGAACCCAAGTCTTCTCCTACTAGGAACGAGAAGCCAATAATCTCGTATTAATATCGAGTTACAATTTACACGAAAAAATATTTATCTCACTCGAGGGCCAATCTTGTTATATCCTGCTACCATAGCAACGCAAGTTTGGCTAGCGCTAAGAATCGATCTCTGCCCTTCGTCTGGGTTTTTCATTGATTCTTTGCACTCAGCGACGACCCTGTCGCTATTGAAAACTTGTGCACAGAGCGGGATCATGAGGAGTAGACAACGTTGGGTTCATGTTTGATCACCGTATTAAGAGTAGCCTGGACATGGCATCTGTTGTTCGATTGTTTACTCTTTGTTTCAGCATTTTCGTAATCATCATCATCGTCATCATCATCATCCTCATCATCTTCATCATCATCTTCATCATCATTATCATCTTCATCATCATCATCATCATCATTAATATCATCAGCATCATCATTATCATTAATACCATCATCATCATTAATATCATCATCGTCCCCATCGACATCTTCATCGTTATCATCGTCATCATCGTCATCTTCATCGTCATCATCATCTCTCATCGTCATCTTCATCGTTATCGTTATCATCATCATCGCAATCGTTACCATCATCATCGTTACCATCATCATCCATCATTATCATCATCACCACCATCACCATCATCTTTACACCATCATCATCATCATCGTCATCATCCCATTTTCATCATCATCATCATCTTCAGACATCTTAAACTCCACAATACCACACCATCATCAAGATCACCATCAGCATCACTACCATCATCATCAACATCAGCATCAGCATCACCATCATCACCATCCTCCCCACCATCATCACCATCATCATCGCGATCCTCATCCTGTTCTCTATAACTGTAACACTTCTCTCCTGATACACTCTTTTCCAATATCAGTCTAGCATCAAATTCCACAGAGAGGAGAAGATAGAGAATTTGATAGCACGCTTTGCTAGTAACTACGCGTCGTGCTAATTCCGGGGTTCGAATCCATCTTTGGCGAAAATTTAAAAAAAAATATGTCTGCAACACAGTATAAGGTTGAACCACATATTTCCCTATTCTTTACTTACGGATCTTTTTCTTCTTCGCAAACTCCATATCGACCCTTTGTTAACCATTCTATGTGATTTGTATGTGATCTGAGTCTAAGAGTGATTTACGTTGTGTCAGTTATGCGCCTACAAGTAGGCCAGTACATCCGATCTCTGCTATTATTTTTATTTACTAGGGTAGCTTCCATAAGCACCTACCTCAGTCGCTTCTTACTACATGTTTTGTAGGTCACAATGTTACTATTTTTTGCTCCTCTTGCGAGCCTCAGCAACACACGGGCCTCGTGCGTCGTTAATTCTGGGGTTCGAAGCCAGCTTTGGTGAAAAAGAAATATTATGTCTGCACACGGTATGAGGTTGGACTACATATTTTACGATTCTTTACTTGGGAATCTAAATTACATGTACCTCAAAAGTCGGAGTACGGTTCGCCTGAATGGCAACAATCAGTCAGAGGTGTTATATTAGACCAAATCACCCGAGTGGTTACCAGGGCCCGCCCGAGTGGTTACCAGGGCCCGCCTGAGTGGTTACCGGGGCCCAAATTTGGGGTGTCAAGAATAGAACCACTGTTGCCTGACATGCATGTCGTAAGAGGCGACTAAAGAGGTTTGGCTGAAATCGGATGCACGTGTCCTAAACGTGTAGAAGTCTATGCGTTTAGGGGCCTACCAAACCAATGTGCAATGTATACACGTTCTTAACAAAGATCAAACATATCACAAAGAGTTATTAAAATTGGTCGTAAAGAGCGAACGCAAAGAAGAAGAAGAAGAACAGACCAAATGATTACGTCTCAGTTCATAGCGAGCGAGCCAATACAAAGCCCACTCCACAGTATAAAGCCTGCGCTGCTCAGACTAACTACGTTAAAACAAAGACCTGAATATCAAGGAACATTGACTCATAAATAACATCCTGTCCAGGAAGATGAAATATTTAGGCTACGTTAATGTTACAGTGGTTTAAAGAGAACGGCAGGGGCGGCTCGTCATTAAGGGCCAATGGGGCCCGGCCCCAAAAACCGAAGGGAATAACTTCCCGGAATAGACAAATAATAGTAAATACTCAGAAAACCATGATTTTCCGGAAAATTTGTGTCTGGCCCCACTACGAAAAATGACCACGAGCCGCCACTGGAGAACAGTAATGGATGGCATGGTTCCTAGAGAACGAGGCAGGGGACGACCAAGACAAAAGTGGGAGCAGGACATATAACAAACCTTGAACATACCGATGGAGGAGGCAGGAGAACTTGCGAGAGACAGAGAGTTGTTTTCTGGCGTGCTGGGAAGAAAGAGCAGCATACGGAGCCTCTTTCAAGAACCCCAGAGGAAGCAACGGAAGTAACGAATATGATAGAAAGCAACGGAAGTAACGAATATGATAGAAAGCAACGTTTGGCAATCGAACGACTACTACTACTTGAGTGCGGGAGATTTTCAATAGATCAAACACGGATTGTTGGTTCATTTCACGCAACCGACTTGTAACAGATGTGAAAAGAAATTGACATTTCTATCTCCCGCATGCTTGTGTGTACAAATGTATAGTGACAGACATTTCACACCTCGTTGTCTGTAATTGCTACAAATGTTGTCATTGTTGCTTAAACCTTCTTCGGTAGCACTAAAAGGAATTGGCAATGAGTCTAAGTATCTTCTACATCCTCCCTACTCTCCACTCCTTTTGATTGATTGATTGATTGATTGATTGGACAATCATCATGCACTTAAATGAGTAACCATGTGTGCTCCGATCTCTTTATTATACAGGAAGATCTCATACAGTTGTTATACGAACTCTATAGCACCGGCGAGAGTCCCCGATGTAATTTAGAAGATGGTGAAGATATGAAGAAATTTTATTTTTAATCATTTCTAATGAGTTTTGCCCGGGCAGCGGATTTCCAGCCTGCTGTTTTAGATTTTGAACTGCCAAGGATTCTTGTACGTGCTCAAATTGAACACGGGACCAACGTTTTATCGTCCATCTCCGATAGGAATACGAACTCAATCTCACCTACACTGAGATCAGGGATCTCTGGAAAAATATCCTGATGGCTCCACGAGGAGCAGACATGGTACATTTGTCACTAGAGGCGAGGACCTAGCCTCTACGCTACAGGGACCTCCCTGGTCCTCACTCAATAACCTCCAGCATAAGTTAATGAAGCCAGCTGGATATCTGTAAATACAGGACACACTTTCTCTGGAGTGTGTGGTCGACCGTGCTGCATCAACTGAATTATTCATATGAGGGTGCCACTTTGCGAACAGAGATCAGATCCTCTTAAAAACAGGAATGAGAGAAGGAAATCTTGTTTCACAGGAATGGGGGAAGACCATCGCGTTTTGAACAAAACGATGTGCGTGACCGCTGTAGTATGTCCTGACGTTAAACTTAATGGATGTATTCACGTACATGCATACACGCACATGAACATACACGCAAACACATACACACACACACAGATACATAGACAAACATACAAAGACATCTGTGGCATATATGTTTATCGAAAAAGGAGGAAGACTGCAGTAACATTTGGTAAAATAGCGAAACACGTACAACAGGTGCTATAGTTTTACAAAATACAGAAACAGTGACGATAAACAGCAACGTTTCGACCAAAGGTCCTTTATCAAGCAAACGATACAACAGGAGTGACGAATTTCAAAGAACACTTACAAATGGACGATTACAGAAACATTCAAACGTATCTAACGTATCTTGAGATACATTTGAATGTTTCTGTAATCGTCCATATGTAAGTGTTCTTTGAAATTTGTCACTCCTGTTGTATCGTTTGCTTGATAAAGGCCTTTGTGTCGAAACGTTGCTGTTTATATCACTGTTTTTGTATTTTGTAAAACTAAAGTACTTGTTTGTACCTGTTTCGATATGGCATATATGTTAGGCGCTAGTCTCTCGTGCCAAATGTACGAGGTTCGGTCCCTCGTGCGCCCGTGAGGTGCTGAGGCCCGCAAGGGAAGCAAAGACTAGTACCACCACAACCTACAATGCATGTCGTAAGAGGCGACTGATGTAGGCCCTAGGGATGCAACCCTAGTAAATAAAAAGCAGCGCAGAAATCGGATGTGCTGGCCTGGCCTACTTGTTGGCGCGTAACTGGCACAACGTACAATTGGTCTTATGCTCAGATCACATACAAATCACAAAGAGTGGTTGACAAGTGGTCGATGTGAAGCGTTCAAAGAAGAAGAAGCTCCCTCGTGGAGTCATCTGGATATTTTTCTAGAGATCCCTTCAGTTTTTATTTGACATCGAGTTCCTAGTACTGTCGGAGACGAACGACAAAACGTAAGTCCCGTGTTTATTTGAACACGTAAAAAAAACCGCGGCAGTTCAAAATCGAGAAGAACAGGTTGGAAAGCCGCTGCCTGGGCAAAATTTATTAGAAAAGATTAAAAATAAATACAAATATATCTTCAAAATTTCATTGAATACCCTCGCCGGTGCTACGAAGTTCGTCCACTGCAGCTGAGATCTTCATGTGTAAGAAAGAGATCGGAGCAAATATGGTTACTCACCGAAGTGCAATGATGATGGCCCTATCAATCAATCAATCTCAATCAATCAATCAATCAACACATAGACACATACAATCACGAATACATAAACATAAGCATATATACACACACCATCGAACACACACATAACAACTGTAGCTGTATGAAGAGCATAGAGTAACTCATCATTAGTTAACTTGTTCTGAGCAGAACTTTGTCACCTTAACCAGTCCTTCGTAATTTCTCTCTCTCATAGGCCATTTGTCCTGCCTCTGCAGACGTCATGCTCAAACCATCAGTTACATCATGAATCCATCTTCTCCGTGGTCTTCCACTTTTCCTCTTTACCGGGATGTCTCCTTCATGATGGTTTTTTTCAGTCCTTCGTGTCTCTTTAATATCCAAAATACTTTAATTTTCTCATTATTATGTGTATCATCAGCCATTTTTCTTTGATTTTGAGTTCTTTCTGGGATGATTTATTTGATATGATAACTACTGCAGTTAAATGAACCGCATAGGATGACCACTACAGTTGTTGTATAGGGAGCCCAGGATGACCACTATAGTTGTATATGGAGCCCAGGATGACCACTACAGTTGTTATAGGAGCCCAGGTGACCCTATAGTTGTATATGGAGCCCAGGATGACCACTACAGTTGTATATGGAGCCCAGGATGACCACTATAGTTGTATATGGAGCCCAGGATGACCACTACAGTTGTATATGGAGTCCAGGATGACCACTGCAGTTGTATATGGAGCCCAGGATGACCATTACAGTTGTATATGGAGTCCAGGATGACCACTATAGTTGTATATGGAGTCCAGGATGACCACTATAGTTGTATATGGAGCCCAGGATGACCACTAAAGTTGTATATGGAGTCCAGGATGACCACTACAGTTGTATATGGAGTCCAGGATGACCACTGCAGTTGTATGTGAGCCCAGGTTGACCACTAAGTTGTATATGGAGCCAGGATGATCACTATAGTTGTATATGGAGTCCAGGATGACCACTACAGTTGTATATGGAGTCCAGGATGACCACTATAGTTGTATATGGAGTCCAGGATGACCACTATAGTTGTATATGGAGCCCAGGATGACCACTGCAGTTGTATATGGAGCCCAGGATGACCACTGCAGTTGTATATGGATCCAGGATGACCACTGCAGTTGTATATGGAGCCCAGGATGACCACTATAGTTGTATATGGAGTCCAGGATGACCACTATAGTTGTATATGGAGCCAAGGATAACCACTAAGTTGTATATGGAGCCAGGATGACCACTAGTTGTATATGGAGCTGCAGAGTGATAACCAGTACAGTTGTATATGGAGCCCAGGATGACCATTGTAGTTGTATGTGGAGCCCAGGATGACCACTACAGTTGTTTTAGAAGCAGATTAAGCGCTGTGGCTGTGCGTGGATCACAGAAAAATAAGTTTAGTTGCGCGCGGAGCATAAGGTGGTGACAAGTTTATCCAGGAGCATAGGATGACCACTGTATTTTTAAAATGTGTAGAAATTGACCACTTAAGATGTACTTTGGGCATAGGATGACCACTGTATTTGAAAAAAGGAGTACACATTGACCACTTCAGTTGAACGTTGAGCATAGAATGAACAGTATATATGACAAGGGTGTACAAACTGACCACTTAAGTTGAACATTGAGCATAATGTGACCACTGCAGCTGTACGAGGAGCATAGGATGACCACTTCAGTTGCACGAGGCACATAACGCGACAACTAATGTTAAACCATGAGCTCACAGTGACTACTGCAGTTGTTTTTTTAAAAACATCTTATCATTAATACACCACCGGAACCATCAGCATGCATACTCTTCGACATCTGCTGGAAAAGACTGAACAACTATGGTTTTGCTGGAGTACTTTAACGTCGGTTATTCTTTTCTTCTTCTTCTTTTGTCGTCACATTGTTATTGGGTTGTTGCCCAGTGTTGTGGTGTTGGTCATTTTTGTGTAGGCATCACATTTCACATGTAGTTAGTTTAGCGACTGCGCTTTGCTCATCGTCCATGTTTGGTTCTGGTAACACAAAGTGGGCATGATAATGCGTTGATGATCTGTTGTTTAGCTGTCAGTGAGATGTTTAGGTGCCTTAACAATGGGACTAGCTGGTTCAGTATCCAATAGCCAATAATCTGTAAAAATGGGACTAGCTGGCTCAGTAGTCAATAACCAATACTCTTTAACAATGAGACTAGCTGGCTCAGTAGCCAATAGCCAATAATCACTAACATAAAACATAAATAAAAAATCATGGAATATCAATTACATCTTCGTCTCTTCTTTGCGTTCGTTCTTTACGACCAATTTTAATAACTCTTTGTGATATGTTTGATCTTTGCCAAGAACGTGTATATGTTGCACATTGGTTTGTTAGACCCCTAAACGCATAAGACTTCTAAACGTTTAGGACACATACATCCGATTTCAGCCAAACCTCCTTAGTCGTCTCTTACGACATGCGTAGCAGGTAACAGTGGTTCTATTCTTTACACCCCAAATTTGGGCCCCGGTAACTACTCGGGCGATCAATTACATTATTAGCTACCGGTGTGGTGCCGAGACCTGCATTAGAAGCAAAGAATAGTACCACTACAGCCTGCAAAGGCATGTCGTAAGAGGCGACTGATGTATGAACTAGGGAAGCTACCCTAATAAATAAAAAGCGTCGCAGAAATCGGATGTGTTGGCCTATTTGTTGGTGCATAATTGGCACAAAGTACAATCACTCTTAGGCTCAGATCACATATAAATCACACAGAGAGTGGTTAACAAGTGGTCGATTTGGAGCGATCGATGCAGAAAAAGAAGTATGTGATCCGAGCTTAAGAACGATTGTACGTTGTGCCAGTTCTGCGCCTACAAGTAGGCCAGCTCATATGATTTCTGCGACGTTTTTATTTACTAGGTAGCTTTCCTAGGCCCCCACCTCCGTCGTCCCTTACGACATACATTGTAGGTCGCGGTGGTATTATTCTTTGCTCCCACTGAGAGCCCCCACAACACACGTGCGACTCATCCCAGTTCGTGTCACGAACATTCGGCTAAATTTCAGATTGCGTGTTGCCCTTAAGGCACAACTTTCGTGTGTCAACACTGAGTGTGCCATCGATTTACCGTCATCGATGCGACTATTCGACATTGTAACGCCCGAGTCGGGCTCACCCACACACACAGTGGAATCAAAAGCTGTATTTCTAAATATCTGCGTGTTTGTGTGCTGAATTAAGATTCGACCATAACTGTCGTACTCACATCAGCGTGCCGTAACATCGACTACAGTCGCAGTTGAGTACAGCAACACGTTCAGCTGAGCAGGGATGAAAATCGTTACCACAAACTTTGAGAACGCCGCCCTCGTTTTCTAACCAGTTAACGCACTTCCGCCGTCAGCCATTATTGCAAGTAGCTTTCTCTGAAGGTTGGTAAGATGCCGTTTAACACTTTTCAACTTTCAAATGGGGCCTAACTTGAATTGTTTAACAAGTGTTAGTCATTATCATCGTCATTTTCGTCTAATTATTTCCATAGATGTTGCCTCGATTGCCAATCCCCCCGGACCTACTGCAGTGCCATGTTCTGCGGTGATGCCGACGCGGGGTAGTTGTGTAGGTCTCTGGCCTAATCTTGAGAACCTTCT
The DNA here is from genome assembly GCA_020796225.1 of Arion vulgaris. Taxonomy (NCBI): domain Eukaryota; kingdom Metazoa; phylum Mollusca; class Gastropoda; order Stylommatophora; family Arionidae; genus Arion; species Arion vulgaris. Next base: position 4,348,412 of record CM036769.1, read on the forward strand.
ACCGTGGATTGTAAGCTGGTGCCACAAGTTTCCACATGTGGATATAGCCGTGTAGCAAGTGTGTTCTGTGTTAGTGTGTTCATGAGAACAACTTGTGCTCATATTCAACATGGGCAAGAAGATACAGTTTATTGGTCGGTACGCTCTTGAAGGTCATTTGTTGGGAAAAGGCAGCTTCGCAAGAGTGGAACTAGCCCATCATTCTGTTACAGGTTGTAAGGTGAGTCTCAATATACAACATTTTATTTGTGTCAAGTTAGTCTCAAAATACAACATTTAAGTGACGTCAAGTTAAACTCAATATACAAAATTATAGTCATGTTAAGTTAGTCTTAATGTGCCATATTTTAGGGACCTCAACTGTATGTTCATATACAACATTTTAGTGAAGCCAAGTTAGTGTCAGTATACATCATTATAGTTATATTAAGTGTCAGAGTACAACATTTCAGTGATGTCAATTGGATGTACTGGTACAGCATTAAACTAATACCAAGTGAGGGTTTATGTATAAGACTGTGACGTAAATTGAGTGTTATTATACAACATTGCAGTGACCTCTAATGAGTGTTAGCATACAACATTAAAGAGACGTCAAGTGTGCGTCAATATACAACATTATAGTATCTTTATACAACACTTTATTAGTGTCGTGTATGTGGGTGTCTTCATGAGTGCACCAGTCAGTTGTTACTGTACTACGCTACATTGTCATCAAGCTAATTTAGTGATTTCAATTTAGTTATCAGTTTTGTGAGGACTATCACTATAGCACTATGGACATGTCAATAGGTGCTCCGATCTCCGCCTCTGCAAATTCAACAGCGTCCAGCGTCCCAACACGCCAGTTCGATGTTGATTAATCAATCTCTTTGCATATTTAGTATGTCGTTCTTTTCGGGCTGCACCAATATTGACACCCGTCTCTCTCAATCTTGTCATCGAGTGGGATTCACAGCACTGAAACTACTCTATTCGAAAGACTCTCTCAATGCGTGAAGAATGTCATTTCGATCCATGGCAGCTCCCTCTGATATTGTAGCCAAAATAGCCAAACTATCAGCTCGTTCATTACCCATAACTCCTGCGTGCCCAGGGACAAAAATGAAGGTGATTTCTCACATCATTGTCTGAACCAGTACCTCCACTCAATTGCGTCTCACCATTCCTGATTCGACTTTACGAATAATGCTCAAGGAGTCACTGAGTATGAAAACAGGAGAGCAGTTGTGAGATACCAACCATTTCACCGCCTCCGTAATCGCCCGAACCTCCATTGTCAAACTACTTGTGGTTGTTGCGTAGGTCCCACTGGCCTCTCTTATTATTTTGCATCCTGAGCGTGCTGAAAAGCCCACGCACAGCGTTGTTGGCGAATGACTGAACCAATTTAGTGTTATATTCTATTTCTGGGAGAATGTTGCTCACGACAGATCAGCCTGGCTCAACACTTCTTCGACCTGGTACTTCGGCCTGTGAGGCAGGTAGTACGGATGGAATAGAAACGACAAACCAGAAAGACAGTAAAACTCCCAACAAGTGCCAGTATACCTTGCCCACACTGTACAAGAACATTTCTGGCTCGCATCGGGCTCACTAGTCATCTACGCACACACAGACAAACATAACGCAACTACATTCTCTTGGATGAAAAATGGTGGCCATCATCATCAGCTGTGATGGACGAGCATCATCATCAACACCCGTGTTGGACGAGCATCATCACATTCTACTTAGCTTTGCGTCTATATCTTCTTCTTCTTCTTTGCAATTGGTTTCACATGCTCAGTTTAAGCTATACACATACATAGGCGTACATAATTTAAGGCTAGAGGTGGCAAGTGCCACCATGGGCGTCCCACTTTGAGGAAAGAAGGACAAGTGCCACAATGGACGTAGATAATTTAAGGCAAGAGGTGGCAAGTGTCACCATGGGCGTCTATACTTTAAGGCTAGAGGTGGCAAGTCTCATCATGGGTGTCTATACTTTAAGGCTAGAGGTGACAAATGTCACCATGGGCGTCTATACTTTAAGGCTAGAGGTGGCAAGTATCACCATGGGCGTCTATACTATAATGCTAGAGATGACAAGTGTCACCATGGGCGTCTATACTATAAGACTAGAGGTGACAAGTGTCACCATGGGCGTCTATACTTTAAGGCTAGAGGTGGCAAGTGTCACAATGAGCGTCCATAATTTAAGACAAGAGGTGGCAAGTGTCACCATGGGCGTCTATACTTTAAGAAAAGAGCGGCAAGTTCCACCCACTAAAAATAGATTCTTGATAATAAAGTGTTATGCAAATCTAGTCTTCTCCATTTCCGCATAGTAAACTATCAACTAAACTTTTTTTGAATTCATCTTGCCCCCTCCTGGAAAAATGTATGGGGATGCCCATGTAAACACACATGTTATACAATATTCTGATGAAACCATTTGCATACTTTTACATTACAATATGGGGTATCTATTGTGAAGTGGTTAAATCGTTTGCAGTCGTTCTGGAAGTCGTGCGTTCGAATCCAGACTGGGGTCTCTTGTGATGTTTTTTCATAAGATCTCTAGGATTGTTGCTGAAATTGCGGAGTACGTGCTTTGTGCAACAATCTCAGCAAATGACTTGCAATTTCTAACGACAGAACTGAGCAATATGGAAAACCCAGAGCGTGAAGTAAATCAGTGGTATTTATACACTTTAGATACTTCACACTCTACACACTTTACACACTAAACACTTTACACACTCTAGACACTTTACACACTCTAGACACTTTACACACACTAGACACTTTACACACTCTAGACACTTTACACACTCTAGACACTTTACACACTAAACACTACACACTAAACACTACACTCTAGACACTTTACACACTCTAGACACTTTACACACTCTAGACACTTTACACACTAGACACTTTACACACTAAACACTTTACACACTAGACACTTTACACACTCTAGACACACTACACTCTTTAGACCATCTAGACACTTTACACACTCTAGACACTCTAGACACTTTACACACTAGACACTCTAGACACTTTACACACTCTAGACACTTTACACACTAAACACTTTACATACTCTAGACACTTTACACACTCTAGACACTTTACACACTCTAGACACTTTACACACTCTAGACACTTTACACACTAAACACTTTACATACTCTAGACACTTTACACACTCTAGACACTCTAGACACTTCAGACAATTAAGACGACCTGTGTGGTGCTAGGGCCCTGCAAGGAATCAAAGAATAGTACTACTGTGACCACCAAGGCATGTCGTAAGAGACGACTGAGTAGCGACCTAGGGAAGCTACCCCAGTAAATAAAAAGGATCGCAGAAATCGGATGTGCTGGCCTACTTGTAGGCGCATAACTGGCAGAATGAGATACTATCTTGACATCAGGTTACAGGTTGGAAGGATTTTTTTCTGTTGTGGGCATAAAAGAAAAACCCAAACCTAAACAACTTCACGACGACTGCACTAGCCTTGCGGCTATTACATTTCTCAGACTCTTGTCCCACCTGTCCTACACCGCCCTAAAAAGCGGTACTACAGACAGTAACGATAGTTTCTACAGGTTGAGACTTATGATAAGTAGGGGTTTCGACATTAACTTCTTCTTCTTCTTCGTCTTCAGCGATCTCTGGTCATGCGCTTAATTTACTGTGGACCACAAACTGGGCAGTCAGCTTCAGGTTCGTCAGGTTTCCCCAAAGCTTAGTTTTCAGGTCGACTGGATGTGGCCGCATTTTGCTTCTCAGCTCACCCAATAGAGGACAGTCTTGCAGGATATGCTCAGGTGTCTGTCCTGCCTGCTGAGACTGGCAGAGAGCTATTTGACTTATTCCTAGTCTATATAAGTGTTTGTTGAGTCTGCAGTGTCGGGTACGTAGTCATTGAATTGTTCGTATGTGTCGATTCCTCCCCGCCAATAATGGCTGACACATTCCGTTTCTGAGGACATCTTTTTTTTTAGGTTGTTCTCTAGGCCATTAGATTCCCAAAATTTTTCGGCCCACCGCCCATTTTTCACGACATAAACGACACCCTCCCTATTATCACAGTGTGCCAACGCCCCCCCCCCCCCATATATATATATATATATATATACATGCTCTATTTTCACTTTTACATAGAAAATTGAGATATATTTCTGTTATACATGGTCAATTTTCAAATGATTATATACATGAAATAGAAAATTGATGAAAAAATGGATCGTGTAAGATGGGCATCAGAAAAATTAAAATGCAGAATTCAAATTTTTAATAATTATTCACTCGCATAATCACGAAAAACTCTCTCCCCAAATGCTTCTGAACCCACTATCGCCCTCCCCCTGGAAGGCTTCAGCGCCCACTTTGGGAAACGCTGCTCTAGACAGTTGCAGTCCCCTGCTGACGAGATCTGTCTTCCAGGGTTTTCTGGAGTCGTCCTACTCTTGGTGACTTCAGCCTTCTGTTGCCGGGCTCACCAACCCAGGCTTTTATTCAGGGTGTGCTCCCTGGACACTGTAGTTTAATCCCATATATTAATCTAATATAATTTAATCTATAATTTAATCCCAGACACTAACAAATAATTTCTTTTCTTTATTACCCCTTCCCCCTGCTACAAATCCGAACCTAATCATAGCATCTAATAAGGCATCTCTTATTGATTTTTGTTTGAAAGCTTGCTTTTCTTATCACCAACGTATTTCGACATTTCGGCAAGCCTTACTTCGACTTAAGAGATGTGGGCGTTTTCGTTATATTGACCTTTTCGTAGCTTATCTACAGTCGTACTTTAGTTGTGAATTATTCATTTCAAAACTGCGATGTTTTAACTAGTACATGACATGAACATGAGGGTGGTAGGGAGAGTCCTCACATTAAAATTAATACATCTACAAGCTGCAGAGAACAAAGACTAATAAGATGTTTGATTTTTCTGAAGCTTGTCTGACTAAATTAACATAACTATCGTAATTATAGCTTTTTATTCTATCTCTATCTATCTCTCTATCTATCTATCTCTCTGTCTATCTATCTCTTCATCTCTTCTCTCTCTCTCTATCTCTCTCTCTCTCTATCACTCTCTTCTCTCTCTATGTCTCTCCACTCCCTCTATATGTCTCCCCATCTCTTTATTTATCTCCCTCTCTCGCTCTATCTATCCCTCTCCCTCTCTTTTTCTCTGTCTCTCCCTCTCATCTCTCTGTCCCTTCCTCTCTCTTTTTCTCTGTCTCTCCCTCTCATCTCTCTGTCTCTTCTCTTCCTCTATGTATCTCTCCCTCTCCCCTCTATATGTCTCTCCCTTCTCTCTCTCTCTCTCTCTATCTGTCTCCGTTTCCTCTCTCTGTTCCTACCTCTCTCTTTCTCTATCTTTTTGTCTCTCTCTTTCTCTTCCTCTTTCTCTATCTATCTCTCCCTCTCTTCTCTTTCTCTATTTATTTCTCCGTCTCTATAACTCCCTCTCTCTCTCTAGTTCTTTGTGTATCTCTCAATTTCTCTCTCTATATAACTGTCACAATAGATAATGTTCGCACAAATATGTTCAGATACAGAGAGATACAATTTTGAATAGCATGACTACATGGCACGGAAGAGCATCAACTGAGATGATAGCAAACACCAGAGACAGAGATTTGTGATGATTCATGATCACCTACACCAGCCGGCACGGCACCTGATGATGATTATAAGAGGGATTAGCGGGATGCGTGTAGTGTATGTTTATGGAATCAGACACAGAAAAGGTTATTTGGTTCATTTTCCGAACCCGACATTCCATGTCTTATCTTATCTTATCTTAACCACATTTGCTGTGAAGCGTCGTGGGAGAGTTAGTTTTCTATCTTGTGCCAGGTGTGTTGCGCTTGCTTGACGTTGTTGGTCCATGCTTTCGCAGGGACTCTGAGATGTTATCTATCCATCGTGTTCTTAGCCTGCCTCGTGCTCTGCGCCCTGAGTGTCGATTATTATAGGCACGTGATGGTAGTAAATGTGGTTCCATTCTCATTAGATGGCCGAACCACTTGATTCTTTGCTTCTCGATGTATTGTATGCATGGTATAGTACCAACGATGCTTCTGATATTCTCGTTTCTCACTCTGTAATCTTTCTTTCTTGTGTCTTTGTCAGGGGCCATGTTTGGCACTGATAACATAGAGTTGGAATAAATATGCAGTTTATCAGTTGTCGTTTGACTGCCATGTTAATGCTTGGTTGTTTTAATAGTGGTGACAGTTGGTATGTCACTGCGTTTGACTGCCATGTTAATTCTTGGATGTTTTAATAGTGGTGACAGTTGGTATGTCACTGCGTTTGACTGGCATGTTAATTCTTGGATGTTTTAATAGTGGTGACAGTTGGTATGTCACTGCCTACATATGTCTACAGAGTCTAAAGGCGAAGGGTCGACTTGCTTGAACTGGGTTTTCCCACATATGGCTCTGTTCTTGTGACTTGCTTGAACTGGGTTTTCGCACATATGGCTATGTTATTGTGACTTCATTGAACTGGGTTTTCGCACATATGGCTCTGTTATTGTGACTTACTTGAACTGGGTTTTCCCACATACGGCTCTGTTCTTTGGACATAACCATTTTCTCATACTTTAGGATATATTGATGAATACGGTGTTAGGCCCGTATTTATTTTATCGTCGGCACAAATTGGACGATGTTGTCAACACTATACCAGCCACGTTTACTTCTTAGTGCTTTCCTTGAACTTCTTCATACATAAAACTGATAATATTTTAATCAAATGTCAAGTCAGTGATATTCTATGACTCGTCAACATGGAAGACAACAAAAGAAACCACCAGAAAACTGCAGACCTTCATAAATGGATGTTTACGGAGAATAGAGGGACTGAGATTATATGATAAGATTACAAACGAGGAACTCAGAGAAAGAACTAAGCAGATACCAGTGGAGAAAGAGATAAGGAAGAGACGCTGGCGATGGATAGGACACACATTGAGAAGAACGACCGGAAGCATTGCAAGACAGGCACTGTTTTGGAACCCACAGGAAAAGAGGAATAGGGGAAGGCCTAGACAGACCTGGAGAAAAGAGCTGGAGGCTGATATTAAAAGGATAGGAGGGGACTGCCTAGAGTAGTTGATAGTAGCTCGGCCTGCTAGCTGTGAGACGCCTCATAGCTCGGGTTCGAACCTACTGTCCGGCATTTGTTCGAGTCCCTGGTCTTACTCAGGACGATAACGTGAGTACCTCTGAAGTAGGAGAAAATCTGCCTGTATGGCGAGGAATACTAATTACGAGTACATTGAGCACACGGCTGCCAGTGTAAAGTAATTTACAATGTGCACGCTGCTGCCATTGTAAGAAATTGGAAAAACGGATTTTCACGCAAAAATCAGTTTCAGAGATGAAACTTCATCTGAGTTGAAAGCGGACGAAAGAAGAAAAGAAAGAAAAAGAAAAAAAAAAAAAGAAAGGATAGGTAAATCGTGGAAATAATTGGAAGAGATGACAGAAGAAAGGAAGAGCTGGAAGAAGTTTGTTGAAGACCTGTGCTCCATTGGGAGTTGAATGGTGAAAAAGAACATGAAGTTAACTCCTTAGCTCTTCTGGATCAATATTTTGGCTCATATTATTTTTTTAACATGACGCAAAACCAGTATGTTGGCTAATTTTGTTTACATTGCAAAATAAATCCGTCTGGGGATATAACTAATTACGTCGTGAAATGGTTAAAGCTTGGTGGATATAAGAACCGTTGCTGTCGGAATATTATTCCACGCCCACTGTGGGATTGAACCCTGACCACGTTCCTAAGACTTGAGTTCACTAAGAACTAAGCTACTACAGCTCTCAATATTACAAATATGGTGGGTTTTTTTCTCCCTCCCAGTCTTCTTCGTTATATTCTTGTTACTTTCATTCTCTGAAGTCAGACATGGTTATATTATTGTTACTTTCATCCTCTGAATTCAGGCATGGTTATATTCTTGTTACTTTCATTCTCTGAAGTCAGGCATGGTTATATTATTGTTACTTTCATCCTCTGAAGTCAGGCATGGTTATATTATTGTTACTTTCATCCTCTGAATTCAGGCATGGTTATATTATTGTTACTTTCATTCTCTGAAGTCAGGCATGATTATATTCTTGTTACTTTCATTCTCTGAAGTCAGGCATGGTTATATTATTGTTACTTTCATTCTCTGAAGTCAGGCATGATTATATTCTTGTTACTTTCATTCTCTGAAGTCAGGCATGGTTATATTATTGTTACTTTCATTCTCTGAAGTCAGGCATGGTTATATTATTGTTACTTTCATTCTCTGAAGTCAGGCATGGTTATATTATTGTTACTTTCATTCTCTGAAGTCAGGCATGGTTATAATATTGTTACTTTCATCCTCTGAATTCAGACATGGTTATATTATTGTTACTTTCATCCTCTGAATTCAGGCATGGTTAGTCGTGTTACTTTCATCCTCTGAATTCAGGCATGTTTATAGTTACTTTCATCCTCTGAAGTCAGGCATGGTTATATTATTGTTACTTTCATCCTCTGAAGTCAGACATGGTTATATTATTGTTACTTTCATCCTCTGAAGTCAGCCATGGTTATATTATTGTTACTTTCATCCTCTGAATTCAGGCATGGTTATATTATTCTTACGTTCATCCTCTGAAGTCAGACATGGTTAGGTAAGGTCTCTCTAGTGTAGAGGCTTGGTGCTCAACTCTTGTGCCAAAGATAACCAGTTCGCTCCCTCGTGGAGCCATCGGAATATCGTTTCAGAGATCCCTGATCTCCGTGTAGGTAAGATTGAGTTCCTAGTCTTATCGGAGCAGACGATAAAACGAAGTTTCAATTTGTGCACGTAAAAGAACCCTTGGCAGTTCACAATTGAGAAGAGCAGGCTGGAAAACCGCTGCCCGGGCAAAATTCATTAGAAAAAATTAAAAATCAAATTCTTATAGCATATCTTTACCATCTTCAAAATTAAATCAGAGATCCTCGTCGGTGCTACGGAGTTTGTGCACTGCAGCTGAGATCTTGCTATGTAAGAAAGAGATCAAAGCATACATGGTTACTC